>JAVJIF010031685.1:0-38885 GCA_038442645.1 Agave tequilana
CAAGGGAAATCATGTGGGTCCACCCTGACCTTGTCAATGAACAGCAATGGACTACTGTGACCAACAGGAAATCCAAAGGTAAGGCAAAGGCCTCATCCTGCAATGTGGTGGGTGCCTCCTCTCGAGAAGCCGAGACTGATGTTCCCTCGTTAACCGACTCGAGGAGGAGGAAACAATAGTCTTGGCCGCAAGAGCCCAACCAACTGATGGCGGGAACCCGTTCGGGACAGCCGTACTTGAAGCAGTATGGCGAGATGGCCGTAGTCCCTCCACAACCAGCTGCAGAACTAACCAAGCCCTCCACAAGACAACCTGTGGAGAGAACAAGAAAGAAACTCGATTTTCTCGAGTTCTTTCGAAAGGTATGGCGGAAGGATCCACGACACCTTACCGCTTTGATGTCCTGGCTCAACTAGCCAACATCCCGGCACGCATTACCTTGTATGAACTTCTTAGACTATCAAAGTCGACCAGAGAAGCTCTACAAGAAGCTCTGGCAAAATGCCGAGGTCTTCATGACCAGGTGCCGAAGGAGGAAGATGTAGAGGATTGCCTCCACACCTCCCAAATGCTCCCTGCATTACCTTCACAGCAGATGATATGCAGGTTAAAGGGAAGCATGATCGACCCCTGTATTTCACAGGGTATATTGGATCGTCTGAGGTGAACCGCATTCAGGTAGATCCAGGGTCCGCGTTGAGCATCATGCCTCGCCGGGTCATGCAACATCTGGGCATTCCTACTCATCGTTTGAGCCCTACTCAGACAACTATCTATGGTTCAATGCCAACCAGACCCGTCCGATGGGGAAAATCAAGCTCAAATGCCAGATTGGAAGCCTCAAGTCGGAAGTGACATGCTACGTCATCGACGCCGACACTTCCTACAATCTATTGCTGGGACGACCGTGGATTCACCGCAACTCCATCGTTCCCTCCACTCTCCACCAAGTCATGAAATACATTGACGGGAGTGGAAAGGTGCAGACGTTGATCGCCGAAAGGTATCCGTTCAAAGGGGTCGAGAATTATTTCACCGACTCTTTGCTGTACCAAGATCCGGTGGAGACGAATGAAGTCCCGCACCAGAGGAGCCAGACTCTGGTAACGAAGCTGACACCGAGCCCGAGAAAGAAGAGTGCCTGTGGGAGTTAGAACCACTTGTAAAGAGCACTAATAAGCTCGATGTTGATAATACCACCGACGATGTAGGCGGTTGGTATATTAATGAAGATTTAGATTTTGCGTATTTTTCTGTGTTTGCTTCTGATTCAGTACCATCAGACACTAGCACCGAAGTAGACGATGACCCCTGGTCGGCAATAGATGCTTTGACATCGTTGCATGTACCAGTGAAGTCGTCCTTCGAGACATACCAAGATAATGGTAATGCGCAAGAATCTATATTTATGGTTCCAGCAAGACGGAAAGGCCAAAAACAATTCTTTTTGGGCGAATCTCGTCTGAACCAACGCCCGCGAAGAATCGGAAGGCGAGGAGGAATCCCCTCAGTTCGGTCATTATGAACCAAAAGCACTCAAAATGATGAGATGCATGGGGTACGACCTGACAACAGACCCGGGTTGAACTTCGGCAAAGGAAGGAGGACGCTGCTGCTTCGATCCTTTGTGCCGAAAGGGAAGGCCCCGATTATTATCATCGGACGCGCCGGGGGTTGGGCTATGTATCAACTCCGGTCCCATCAGCCTCCGATTCTCAAGAATCGTCGAGCAACGATTACTCTTCAGACACATCATCTTGGGAGTCAGATGTCAGTGTCGGCAACATCTTCAAGGAACTTTCAGTGAACATGGTTTCGACAAGCCACCTGGAAGATGGAAATGAAGAAATGATCCAATCTGATACAGATCCTTGGATCAAACATTTAAATGCTCTTTGGGACACTCGCTTTGAACAGCGCGAGCCACCCACAGAAGACAAGGTTGTTCAGATCAACCTAGGAGATGAGGCTAACCCTAAGCCCATCTTCATAAGTGACGGGCCTGTCACCTTCGGAGAAAAGGATCTAATATCTCTTGTACAAGAGTATATAGACGTCTTCGCCTGGAATTATGAGGACATGCCAGGACTCGATCCTCAGGTGGCTATGCACCGCCTCAACATCAATCCGGACGTAAAGCCTGTCAAACAACAGCAGCGACGGTTTCGTCCAGAAATAATGGAGGCAATTCAATCAGAAGTCAGAAAACTTATTGATTCTGGCTTCATCAGGGAAGAACAACATCCCGACTGGGTAGCCAACATCGTCCCCGTCGCCAAGAAGAACGGGAAGATCCGGATCTGCATCGACTTCCGCGATCTAAACGAGGCCTGCCCCAAGGACGAATTCCCATTGCCGATCACAGATGTCATGATTGACAATACTTGTGGATTCGAACGAATGTCCTTCATGGACGGATTCTCAGGATACAATCAAATCAAAATGTATCCTGATGACGAAAAGCATACCTCCTTCAGGACACCTCTAGGGGTATATTGCTACACACCGTCATGCCCTTCGGACTGAAAAATGCAGGGGCAACATACCAAAGGGCCATGAACGCCATTTTCATCAGCAAATACGCAAAACGGTGGAATGTTATGTTGATGACATCGCGGTAAAAAGCCGCACTAAAGGTGATCACATAGCGGACCTGAAGGTGGTCTTCGACATCATGCGGGCTCATCAATTGAAGATGAATCCCACAAAGTCCTTCCTGGGGGTGGCCAGTGGCAAATTCTTAGGATTTGTTGTAACATCCACCGGAATTCACTTGGACCCGGAAAAGGTTCGCGCTATCCAGGAGATGCAACCCCCGAGAAATCTCAAAGAACTCAGGGGATTGCAGGGACGATTGGCGTACATCCGCAGGTTTATCTCAAACCTCTCCGGAAGATGCCAACCCTTCGCTAAGTTAATGAAGAAGGGTGTCTCATTCATTTGGGATGACGCTTGCCAACAAGCGTTCGAGGAAATCAAGCAATACCTCACCCAACCACCAGTCCTTGCAGCTCCGGTATCCGAAAGCCTTTCCTGGTGTACGTCCGGGCAATGGATCATTCTTTGGGAGCTCTATTAGCTCAGAATGATGATCACGGACGTGAGCAAGCAATCTACTATCTGAGTAGAACAATGATCGGAGCCGAACATCGGTATAACCCGATCGAGAAGGAATGTTTGGCATTAGTGTTCGCTATTCAGAAAATGCGGCACTATCTGGTAGGCCAAACTATAAACGTCATATCAAAAGTCAACCCCCTGAGGTTACTTATGACTAAGCCTTCATCATTAAACGGCCGGCTGGCAAAATGGGCCATATTGCTCCCCAATATGAGATGCACTTTTACCACAAAAGGCCATTAAGGGACAAGCAGTGGCGGATTTCCTAGCTGAGCACCCAGATCCGAGGGCAGCCAAAGTCTACGAGGATCTCCCAGATGAAGTTGCTGAAGTCTGCCTGACTCAGACATCGTTCGAAAGTCAAGTATGGCAACTTTTCTTCGACGGTGCATCAAGAACAAGCCCAAAGGGACACGTAGTAGCGGGGTAGGAGTAGTACTCGTATCCCCACAAAATTATGTGATTCCCCGAGCTGTCTCATTAACTGAGCCTTGTTCCAACAATGTGGCGGAGTACAACGCTCTTTTGATTGGGATGCAATTCGCCGATGAGATTGGCGTTAAAAATCTCGAGGCATACGCGACTCTAAACTCATCGTCAGCCAAGTTCGCGGGGAGTACGAAGTCAGACATGAGGACCTAGTACCCTACCACAACGCAACTATCCGCATGGCCGAGGGGTTTACAAGCTTCTACATCGACCATGTACCGCGCAGGCAAAATGCGCACGCGGATGCACTCGCATCCCTCGCGGCCTCCTTAGCTCTTCCAGCTGGAGCAATGGAGAAGATATTCGTCTACAGCCACGACCTGTATTGCCCGAGAAATGCTCTCGAGGGCTATCAGGAGTCAAAGGGAGATTGTCAAGGCAAAGAAGCACTGGAATTGTCAACCGGTCCAGAGCTTAAAGACTGGCGATTCCCCTACATTGATTTCGTCTTATACGACATTCTGCTGAAGACACCAAAGAGGCGGCTGCCATTCGAAAGAAAGCCCCCAAATTCTATTATAATGCGATTACGCGAACATTGTATCGTCGATCGCATGACGGGATCTTGCTCCGGTGCCTCTCACCAAAAGAAGCCCAAGAGGTATTGAGAGAAGCCCACGACGGTATGTGTGGAGCCCATCAACCTGGCCCAAAACTGGCACATCGACTCCAAAGATTGGGTTACTACTGGCCCAAGATGGTTGCCGACGCCGTCACCTATGCTAAAAGATGTCACGCTTGCCAAGTGCATGGCGATTTCATCCATCAAGCACCAGGGTATCTCCACTCTACAACCTCTACCTGGCCATTTGAAATGTGGGGGATGGATGTGGTTGGCCCTATCAGCCCACCATCATCAAAAGGACATCGTTATTTTGGCAATAACCGATTACTTCTCTAAATGGGCGAAGCCATCCCTTTGAAGGAGGTAAATCGTCTAACGTGATCAAGTTCGTGAAACATCACGTTATTTACCGTTTCGGTGTACCTCGGCGAATTGTCCATGACAATGGACCTCAGTTCATCAGCCAGGCTTTCCAGAAATTCTGCGCTAAGTTCAGAATCCAGAGTGTGTCCTCAACGGCATACTATCCTGCCGCTAATGGCCTCGCAGAAGCTTTCAACAAGACTATTGGCAAGCTTCTCAAAGAAGTTCGTCTCGAAA
This sequence comes from Agave tequilana, assembly GCA_038442645.1. Classification (NCBI taxonomy): domain Eukaryota; kingdom Viridiplantae; phylum Streptophyta; class Magnoliopsida; order Asparagales; family Asparagaceae; genus Agave; species Agave tequilana. Next base: position 4,775 of record JAVJIF010031685.1, read on the forward strand.
AGTCAACGAGACTGGGACGACAAACTGGGTGAATGCTTATGGGCCTATCGCACAACTGTGCGAACCCCAACTAAAGCTACGCCATTTTCTTTGGTATACGGGTGTGAAGCCGTGCTCCCACTGGAAATCCAAATTCCATCTCTACGCGTCGCCTTGACAGCGGAGATGACAACAGAGGAGAAGCATCGACAGCGACTCCAGGAACTGGAGGCCTTAGATGATAAACGTCTGCAGGCCCAACAACAAATCGAGCTCTACCAAGCTCGTATTACCAGAGCCTTCAACAAGAAAGTTAAAATGCGAACTTTCAAGAAAGGCGATCTTGTCTTAGCCGTCAGAAGACCCATGGTAATGACGCACAAGACAAAAGGAAAATTCCAACCCAAATGGGAAGGACCATTTGTAGTAGAGTCAGTCTACTCAAATGGGTCATATCGCCTCATAACCTCAAATGGCGATACACTCATGATGCCGATCAATGGCAGGTTCCTGAAGAAATACTATCCTTAGATGGTATTCTTCCGCTGATCAAGTTAAAAGTACACCTCTGATCAAAGTAAGAAGAATTTCTTCATTATAACATCCGACGCCCCCGACGGCTAAGGATAGAGGAAAATGTTGGCTTCTAAGCCCAACATAAGTCTTCGACAACTCATCATGCTGAGGGGAATAGCATGGCTAGCCCAACTCAAACGGTAGTTGGTAAAGGCACCTCAAATCCGTTGATAGCTGAGGGTTTGCTAAAAATCCTAAGTGGACTTGGCTCCACTCTTTCCTCCAAAATCCCTTACCAATTCTCATCCACAGAATGGTAGGTCTACAAAATACAAACATTACTAAGTTAACACTATACCTCTGGTAATGGAAACTTTTCAATATTCCTTGTCGAGTACAAATTTTGTTTGTCAACTCTACACGGAGTATCAAACTTTCAAATTTGCCAAGTTAACACTATACCTCTGGCACTTCAAATTTTCACTTGTCAATTCTCACCAATAGAATGACAGGTCCTCAAATTGCTCTTATCATGAGTCAATCTTTGTCAAGTTAATACTACACCTCTGACAAATTACTGTTAAAGTTTACACCACACCTCTAAACAGTAATCAGGTTTCTGTCAGGTTTAATATTACACCTCTGACAGTCACTTTTCTTCAGACTTCCATATCGAAGCTGAAATGGATGATGCTAAGTTAACATTACACCTCTAGCATCAAGTCATTGCTAAGTTAAACAATACACCTATGGCCATGACTTTCCCTCGGACTTCCTTATACAAGCCGAGATGACCAATGCCAAGTTCAACATTACACCTCTAGCATTACCCTCACTGTCAAGTTAAACATTACACCTATGACAGTGACACTTCTGAGTTAAGTTAATATCACACCTCTGACTCACATCCTTGTCAAGTTAACATTACACTTCTGACAAGACCACTTTCAACCGTTAAGTTAATATCACACCTCTAACGGTAACAAACTTTCCTAGATTCCCCACGAGTCTAGTCTCACTTGTTATTCTCTTCACAGAATAACAAGTCTACCTAAAAACATTGTTAGGTTAATACTACACCATCAACAGTGTTTCCATCAAATCCCCAGCTGAGCTCAATCAAGTTAATCCCAAACACTTGATAAAAGTTCACCCTCCCTGGGGGTACCAATTCTACTTGTCACTTTCTCTTATAAAGTGGCAGGTCCACCAAAAATTATTTCATCTCTGTCAAGTTAATATTACACCTCTGACAGTATTGTGAGAGTTCCGAATAGGATCTTTCCCTACAAAGTTTGACTTATTAAGATTATCATCATAATTTTGACAAAGTCAAAGATTCTTTGCTTCTATGAGTCTAACTGAAGACAAAAAGTTCAAGACAATGAAAGAGGCAAAAAGAAAAGTGTCACTTTTATTTATATCCAGGCATACGAAAGTGATACAAAACGCTCTCTTATACAATAAGATTGAGTGTTACAATTAAGGAGTACAAAGAAGTCCCTCTCTCTCTCAGAGGCCGTACTCACTCCTTGAAGCCGCATCTAATTCCAAGTGCACGATGTCTGAAGAAGTGCCAAACTGTGGCGACATTGGAGCCGGTTGCACTATGGTGCATGACGTAAACATCGAAGAGCCCTAGCTGACTAAGCTAAGAGCAATGGTGTTCTTGAGGTCCGGTGGCAGCAGAAAGCCCTGCAACCCTTCATTCATGAGCATCTCTTTCGCCAGAAGGCCATCCAACAAACATGGAGTGTCCTCGATGTCACTTCTGGAGTGGGAGAGGAAGAGGATCCTGCCACTGTATCCACCGTAACCTCCTCGCCGCCATACTTACCCTGACCATCCTTGCCAGCAGGCATGACTGGTGCAGTGGATCTGAAGAGACCTTGGCGAGGGTTAAGTCCTCGTCAGGGACATAATATATTCCTTGTAGACGACGAGGACCATAATATATTCCCTTGTAGATGAACATCGAACGAGTTCGCCGACCGGAATATTCTTCCAGGGGCCAGCGAACCTGAAAAAGGACAATCAAGCCTACCTAAGGAATAAACAAGGGGGTTAGAAAATCTGGAACTTAGTATACTTCAACAAAGAAAACTAAGTGACAGACGCGGCTATTGTCGAAGACTTCAGACGCGGGAATGAGCCCGCGCAGTGAGTCAAAATACCGCGTCAACAGAAGCAGACGCGAATCAAAACTGTGCCACACACAGGATTCAAACGCGGCTATCGATGCGGAAAACAGGGGTAGGGTTGCAAAATTCGGGTCTGAAACCTTCAGCCCGAGTTGGAATTCATCCAAGTCAGTGGCCTTAAAACGCGAGCTTCATGAGCAAAGTCAGCGCAAGTGCCAAAGACTTCTGTACTCGCGTCCAGGGAAGTTTAAGTCGGCGGCGCAAATTCCAGAAGGAATGCACCAACTCAGACTTCATGAGGAAATCCAGATGATGATACCAAAGTGCAAACTTGGGTGGACTAGAAACATCACGGCAAGTCGGGACGGCATACCAGCAGAGGCCTCTGTCAAGAGTTTAACTCTCTGCATCAGAATATGGACATGGAAGGTGATCAGAGAGACACTTTGTCCTGAAGAGACCAAACAGAAGCATGAAAGCTCTGGGTCATCTTCTTCCCGGAGTCGTCTTCATCCATGAAGACAGTACCCTGTTAGAAACTCTGAAGAAGGCGGAAGTTCTCAGAGCAATCGTTCTTAAAAAATAGTCTAAGATTGGGACTGCTAAAGAAGGCGAGCCCCTATTTATAGGCCGCTCCTGGTAACCGTCATTAATGGTTCATCAATTGGAACCGTCGGCCTTAATGACGCACGATTGTCAAAGTCCAATGGGAAGCTGACGCGTGGAGGGTCGCTTCGGGAACGTTGAAGACGCTGGTCTACAACCGCCAGCGCCGGTTTTACATTAAAGGGTATTAACGCCAAGTCCAATGAAGAACCGACGCGTGGACAACTGCTTCGGGAAACAACGGATGACCCGGTTCCCAATCGTCAGTGAAGACTTGACGATCAATCGTCAGTGAAGACTTGACGTTCAAAGATCTCATAAAATCTTTATGTCAGGCCGCATGTAACGTCTGGAAGTTACATCGATACGCAGATGGGAAAACCGCGTCCTGGAACCCGCGTCTCCTTTTTCAGAATGAATGACGTCCACCTGCGTTCCAAAGGAAATCCGCGTAACTCAGAATCGCGTCCCTTCAGCAAACAGGGCCCATTTTAAGGGAAAGCACTTGACTCAGCAAAGGACTTAGTCCATTCTGAGATTAAGGGGAAAATACACAGGCTGCGTCCCTCGCGTCCGCTCGAGTCGCGTCTTCATTGGCAGGACAGACTCGCGTTACTCAAAGCCGCGTTTCTCTCTGCGAGTGGACGCCGCCGCGTCTCCCTATGGATTGACGCTGCGTCTCATCAAAAGGACTTAGTTCTATCTGAGTTCTTATGAACTGATGACCGCGTCTCTCCATGAATTGACGCCGCGTCTCATCAAAAGGACTTAGTTCCACCTAAGTCCCTATGAACCAATGCCGCGTCTCATCAAAAGGGCTTAGTTCTGCCTAAGGTCCTATGGGTCAAACGCCGCGTTTCATTTAAAGAACTTAGTCTCACCTAAGTTCAGCATTCACAGTCAGTTAATCAAAGATTGTGATCAAGAGGTCGAATTCATCCACAGCAAGGCAACGAAGGAGGTGGAAACAAAAACTTCAAAGACTTTTATTATATCAAAAATGATAAAAGTTAATACAAAACACTCTTAGTGAACAGAGTGTCCTTTTCTAAAAAAAAAAAAAGAGAGAAGGCTACAAGTCCTGGTCCGCCAAAGAACGGATTTGCTCTCTAAGGCGATGTATCTTATGTTGACGCGCCTTCTCAACCTCCATGAGAGCTCGGGCCCGCAGATCCGCTTCAGACAAAAATCCCTGCGCTTGCACTCGGAGGGATTCCAGCTCGGACGAACGAACAGAGAGGTCCGCTTCAGCTTGCGCCTTGGCAACCTCTAACTCCGCTAGCCTCTTTTCAGAGGTAGCAAGCCTCTGTTCGTTGAAGACAATCATGGCCTCAGCCCTGGCTATAACAGCCCGAGAGTCAAGGATAGCCTGCTTTGCGGCCTGTATGATCGTCTCTGACTCCTCGGACTCAATCGCCAGCCTTTGGTGATCAGCCTGGACACGTTCAAGAAGACGAGTGCTATCGGTGATCTTCTCCTCCACCTCCCTTCGCTCCTGCTCTTGAGCAACAAGGAGCCTGTTCAGCGTTTCTTGGGCTTCGTGGGATGAACCGGCATCATCCTCCAGGGATCGAAGCTCTCTCAGGTGCTGTCCCAGCTGATCCACCAGCAGCTGACTCGCCTGGGCTAGCGAAGGGCCTCCGGCCAACTTGATGTTCTCGACCTGGTTTCCGAGAAACATCTGGGCGAAATCAAGGGAGCTACCCCTAGTCAGGACGAAATCGATGCATGTTCGCATCGAGGTAAGGAACTGCTGCACCGCCTGGCGTGTCAAAAGCTCCATGATATCATCATCCGAAGTGCTCCCCGATCCCCTTTCTATCACGGGGTGGGGGATGTAGATCGGCTCTGTTGGTGCAAGAGTCGAGCTGACCACGGGTACGGCAGGAGCAGGAGCAGCCACTGGCGCTTCTGGGGGTGCCACCTCTGCAGGAACCTCCACAGCCGATGACAGGGTAGTGAGCTCGACCTCCTCAGAAACCTCAGCCAAGGCTTGGGCCGTGTGGCCTTCCGGAGGGACACTGACCGTCAGACTCTCTACCTGGGCCCCTCAGTTCTCTCTGCAAGTTATCTCAACATTAGCCAGAATGGTAAAAAGAGAAACATCCGAGACATCAAAACTTCCTTACCAAGCTGGAGGTCCAGAGATGTCGAATCCTTGGGCGAACCCTGCAGAGGAGAAGTCTCCCTGACTTCAGTGGTGGCCTCCTCTTCTGCAGAGGAGAAGTCTCCCTGACTTCAGTGGTGGCCTCCTCTTCCTGCAGAGTAGAAGTCTCGGCAGCTGGAGTCTCAATTCTTCGGCTGGGTCAACTCTTGCATCATCTCCTCGATATGCGAGGAGGTTGCAGCCTCGGTATCCTCAGCTAATCCTGCAGCATAAAAGGAGAATGTTAAAGCCTCCTCTTCAAAATGAAAAGGGAAATCAGGTCAGAAGGTGAAAAGAGTACCTTCAGCAGGAGCAACCGCTGGTGGTGACATCGTCGCCGGCTCACACCCATGTATTTCCTCCTCCGAGATGTGTGAGAATTTGCTCGGATCAGGAGCGGGTTCGTCACCATAGTCGACCTCATCCTCAAAATCGCTTTCCTCTGCGGATGAGGAAGACCACAGTTCAACGTGAGAGGCCTCGGTAGCCGGAGCCTTGCCTCTAAACACCCCAGTGGTAGGGCTGGGGTCAACCATCCGAGGACTGGAGATGAAGACAGAAGGAGACCCAGGCTGTTGTGCCTCATCCCTCCTCTGAGCTGAGGAAGACTCGGGCTGAGCTGAGATCCCCGGAATCTCAACATCGCCTCCGCTCATTATATCGACCTCGAGCTGCTCGGTCTCGTCAGTGGCGGTGGGTCTGTCACCAGGCTCCCTTCCTCTGCAATCCTGAGGCTGCTGTAAGGGCATGGACTAAGGGAGTGTCATCCTTGTCCACCTCTTCCTCCCTCGGCTCCCCAACACCAGAAGGGATGTCCGCGGATCGAGAAACTGCAGCCGTCAAGTCTCTCCGGACCTTCTTTGGGGCAGGCTCAGTAGTGGAAGTAGAACCTTGACGACGCTTGCTCACCGCCTGTCGAGCCCTGGTCGCGGCTCGCCCTTGTTGGTCGCGGCTCCGCCCTTGTTGCTCGCGGCTCCTCCCTTGACCTTCTCCCGACCTCCTTCAGAGCCTTCAGGTACTGCTCGACGCCTCGCGAGCGTTTACCGGACTCCGACCTTGCTTCGAGATTTGCATTGATACTCTCAATGCATGAATACTCCGGAACAAAGTATGGTGTCTGGTTGACTTGGAAGTACCAGGAGCAGAAGCTGAAGCTCATACGGCACTTTGACCCCTCGATAGGTAGACGGAAAGTTGCTTCCGTCCCTCCGGCCACACTGTAGTACCAAGCCCGAGCACCTTCGAACAAGTTCCCTTCGAAGGCGAGTCGAGCATTGGGATTGCCGACGTAGAGTTGATCGTAGCCGAACTGTCGGGCGAAACGATTCGGCATGTACGGCTCGATTGTGCATGAAGTCCCTTGCCGGAAAAGCACATATCCGGGCCGAATGTTGATCAACCACCAGAAAGACCCGTGGACAACCTCGTGAAGTCATCTGGGCCCGCGAAATCAGTAAATAGATCCCCGAAAGATGCACCAGGATCTCGGGGAAGCAGCGATTGAGCTGGTAGTTCGAAGCATCTGAAATGCACTTCCGGACGAAATACATATAAGTATTACGCCAGTCCGAACCCTCCAACCGCTGTACAAAAGGGGCGAAACCCTCACTCCAAGGCACCGGCGTCATCAGGGAAGGGCAGTGCATCACGTACCAAGCCATGAGGTACGTGTAAGGCAGCTCGATCCGAGGGTTGGGGCGCTTCACCGTCGGCTTCCCCTCTGAGTCAAGGATCGGTTGGCCATGGGAGTTGACAGCCTTCCCTGGCTCGCAGAAAGCCTGGGTTAACGCCCGCAACCCGCTCTGAATGCCAGCCGCCACGGCCGGAAGAAGGGCTATGGGACTGCCATGGGCCAGGAGCACCGCCGGGTACACTACATCGGCAACAATGACTTCATGTGGCAGCGTGGGCACCACACAACGCTTCAGCCACAGCATTAAGAAGCCCGCCAACAATGCTCGATCGGAGATAGGGGTCCGGGCTTGATGGTGAAAGCTTTCGAAGACCATGTCAGGTTCGAAACCGTCCTCGTTCGAAACCGTGGTGTAGAAGCCTTCAGGAGCCTGGGCGATCCTGTCGTCAATTTCCTTGTCGGAGCTGGGAGCCAGTCGGGTTATTGGATGGTCTTTCTTATTGACATTGTTGAACAAGTAACTGGCCCAAGACAGCTGCTTGATTCCTCCCGACCTCCAATTGGTTATCTGGCCGCAAATATGGAAGTGACATAGCACTTCCCAATAAGTCTCGTACATTTGAGGAGACCCTTTCTTCATAAGGTTGAGCTCCTCAGTGGTTGGGATATATTCCTCATAGGGAGAATCCCCTGTTGCCAGCCCCGAGACCTCATGCAACTCGTGCAGTGCAAGGCCCATCTCTCCGACCGGGTGAAGAATGTCCCCGTCAAAGAATTGTAACGCTCCAGGACCCCGAAGAAGTTCTGAGAACTCGGCGGGATGCCATACTGCACGGCCCTGACTGCTGGGTACAGTCCCACATGATCTAGCAGATCTCCAAGATCGACAAGGACAAAGCTCACCATCCTGCACCACCAATACTTCTCGGTGGAACGAACCCACCCGGGCGCACGGAACTCAACCGGAAAATCACCCTCCGCTTTCATAAACGCGTTGAGGAAGGTAGTGCCGAGTTTTGGTATCTCTCCAACTGGGAGTTCAGACTTGCGCGACCCGGGGAACAGGCCGAGAAACCGTCCTATCATGTCCATCATGGCGGTATACCTTCTGGGAGCCCAAGTCACCGAGGGTAATCTCAGGGACATATCGGGAAACGTCCCATTTCATCTTCCGAGGGACGGACATGTGCTGGAGATAAGACAGCGGGAACATCCTCTCCATGTCTGGAAGAAAGAATCTTCTATCTCCTATCTGACGAAGCCATCTATAATTTCCATCATACATGGAATAGCCGCCATCGCCGATACGATCTCCGAAGAAGAAGGCAGGCTTCTCCAGCTTGATGCGATCATCCGTTGTGAATGCTGCATCGGTCATAAGCACCCGAAGGGCTGTCATATCAACATTGGAGAGTCTTTCCTGGCGCTCCTGCGACCTGTCAGCAGTCACAGGTACTGTCCTTCGTAGCACAAAGGCCAGATCACGGTCAGCACCACCTACATGTCCAAAGTGGCGCTTCTTGGCGAGTGGGGCAGAAGGGTGTGGTACTGCAAAAGCAAAGGACACTTAATCAGACACCTTATCAAAAAAAAAATGCTAAGTGTCTATAGTCCAGACGCAGAAGATATACTGGACGCAAGAATTATCAAGTCCGCGTCCAGCCTGCGAATCTGCGTCCAGACGCAGAAGAAATACTGGACGCAGGAATTATCAAATCCGCGTCCAGACCTGCAAATACGCATCCAGGCGTGAGACCCGCGGGATCAAATCCGCGTTTTGCAAACCAAGACTTATGAAAAATCTCTAAGTACTTGGGTTCAGGTGCAAGATTCATCAAAAACCTGCACCTGATGAAAAATCTTCAAGTCTGCGTCCGAACCCTTCACAATTAGAAATATTCTAAGTGAAGAATCCGAAATGCAGGACTCGCTGGCACCGGGTCATCAAACCCGCCCCTTGGTTATCAACTCAAAGACCGCGTCTGAGACCGCGTCTGAGAATCAAACACGGTTTGTTTTCTGTGTTAATGGTTCTCCTCCAAAAGATATCTTTTCGGGGTTCCATGAACTCCCATTAATGGTGAAGTTCAAGCCTAAACGGCGTTATACCTGGGAAAGAGACTTCCTGCGCGGAGGAACCGCCCCTCTGGGCCTCGGTGACGGTCGCTCTTGAAGAGGATGCGGTTGGCTTGGTCTTAGGTGCCATTGGTGATTAAGAATCCAGTAATGGAGATGAACAGAGAAAGAAGAACTCTTTTTTTTTCTTAAAAACTCTAAACAAATGCGCTCGGAGAAGATGTATCTCTCTGACTGTTGCCATTTATAGGCACAAGGATTCGCGAAGATACGCGGCGCGTGGCTCGATTAGTTCTGCAGCGAGTCATCGCTTGACGCGTGGAAGAAATCATTTTGATGATTCGCGAAGATCATGCGCCATGACTCTGCAGCGAGTCATCGCTTGACACGTGGAACAGATCATTTAATGAACCGGGAAATCCGCGCGTCAAAAGGTGAAATCCCGTCGGTTCCCCAGGCCAACTGGCAGTGCAATCATGACATGGCACGGATTCGCACCCGACGGTCGCGTCTCTTCGATGGACGTGCCCCGTCATCACCGCCATAAATGCATTCAAAAAGTCGCGTCTCCCTAAGAAGTTCGCGTCTTTCCAGCCCGGCTGAACATCGCGTCTGCTTTATGGAATATCAGTCGCGTTTCCATTTCCAAAAGACGCACCCCATAAAAGTCGCGTCTGTAAAGCAGTACTATCTCTGCTCTTCAAAAAGAACTGGCGTTCAGTCCTTGCTTCTGCAAATCAGTTTCAACAGTACACTGGCACAAGCAGACGATCGTCCACTCCTGGCTTAAAGCGCGTCCATGACAGACTAAAAGCAATCGGGGAGGTTTAGACTGTGTATCTAGACACTCAACACGATCAACTCTGGTGGCCTCAAAGAGTTCAACAGTACACTCACGAAGACCAACTCAGATAAGATCAAACCCGGAGCATTAACAGTCCAGTCATAGAGGTGAATTCAGCTAGAGTCCAAAGTATTTCGAAATCCATCCCAGTTAACTGCGGAATATCGAAAACTTTGGAGGGGGTTCTGTAGGCTGTCTAAAAATCACTAAAAGACAAGCCATTAAAAGGCAGAGTTTCAGACTCAAGGCGCGTGGGCTCGACACCCGCGTCTCAACCTCAAGGCGCGTGGCTCGACACCCGCGTCTCAGCATCAAGGCGCGTGGGCTCGACACCCGCGTCTCAGCATCAAGGCGCGTAGGCTCGACACCCGCGTCTCAGTATCAAGACGCGAGGGTCCAGACCCGCGCCTCGGTTATAACCGCCCTGGTTATTGGGCCAGTCACCGCCCACATAGCGGGGAAGTGGGAAAGTTGGCCCCTCATCGTGGAGCATTTTTAGGGGGCACATTCACCCCCTAGGACCTCTATAAATAGCCTCGTTTGCTATGAGGTCGAGGCAATAAGAAAAAAGGGCGATTAGAAAGGCATCTGGCATCAAGAGGATCAGAAGATCACAGAGAGAGATAGACCGAGACAGGAGAGAGCTCAACTCTTCGTCAAGCTTGCTGCGTACAAGCTGCTCTTTGCCTACCTTCTCTTTGAGAGTTTTGGTAGACAGAGCTGTGCTACTCCCTCTACCAGCCAAAGAGAAGATTCCCTGACGATCCCGACGGTCATCCGGTCAACGGAGAACAAATTCACTCTCCACCACCACACGAAGAACCCAGCATTAAACAAAGGGAGGATTCAAGACTCAACATCCTCCCTCCCTTGTAACTGGAAGGGAAACAGTTTTGTTGTAATTTTCATCTGATTCAAGGAAATTTTACAGCACCTTCTTTCTTCCTTTTTCCGGCGCGTACAGCGAAAAGGATATAAAGATGAACAATAAACACATGCAAGAATATAATAAGAGACAAAGAGAGAGAGAGAGAGCAATCACCAAACACAAAGGGTTTGTTTCGAGGTTCGAGCACAATTGCTCTACATCCCCGCCTTCGACACACGAAAGATTTCACTATGCAAGAATCCCAATGGATCTCTCCCGGTGCCGCAACACTTACAAGCCTCGGACTCCTAGTCCCGTAAACACGCAAGCCCCACAAGCTTACCGAGGTGCACCTCAAACACGGAGTTCCACACACGAAATCGAAACCACCGAGTCCCCACTAATAGGACCCGAAACAATGCGAACGCAACGCCTGCTCTCTGGGAGCAATCGACGTCGGTCGGCCGTCCTCCAGTGCCACAAAGGCGTGCACGTCTGTGCATGTCAGCTCGACGATCTTTTTTCCGGTCGACCCACTTCAGACCAAGTCGACTATACAGCGACTTGTGAAGCCTGGAAACTGTTTTTCTGGGATTAAAAACTAAGTCTTTTGGTTGAAATAAAATCCCATAAAAACATAAAAATCACAAAAATAGTTTAACCAATATACTTTGATAAACAAACTGCTTGCACAAAATCAAGGATGTTATAAAGATTTGGACTATTTTTGTATATGGAAATATTGGCTCAAATAAAACAGTATTTTCCAAACTTATTTTCCAAACTTTATTTTTCCAAAACGTTTTTCCAAATCTTCATCAAATACAAAAACAAGATATACTTTAAAGTATAGTGTGTATGGATATGATCCACTACACAATCATAATGAAATATCTATGTTTTAGTCATTAAGCTCTAAACTTGGTTTGGTTTATAAAGAATGTATATGAGAAAACACCAAAAACCAAAATAGTCTTTTTGTCACAAAGAAAAATCTTTTCTAAACTAAAAAATCTTTTATGAAAACATATCTATCAAGAGTGTGTGTGTAATGTACTTGAGCAATCCACCAACTACTCTATCCTTACATTTTATCTAAAAAATAAAAACTTATACCTAGACAAGTCTTGATCTTGAAGTCTTCCCTTGAAGTCTTCTCATCATCTTGACTTGGTTCAAAACACGATCCAACGAGCTCGACTCCTCTTGAGTACTTGATGTGATCTTGATGCACAAGCTCTTGAATCAACCGTGCTAGTTCCAAAAATATGACTTTAAATCCTTTTTTGAAGCTCCACACCTACTAAGATCTGATAACAAATCTGTCACTAATTAAACACAAGATCATTAGTAAACATAACTACATGAGTTGATCATCATCAAAACTAGAGTGATGGGCCTTTGGGCCAACAATTTCCCCCTTTTGATGATGACAAAACTCATGAAGTTATATATGCATGGATTAAGTAAAGCTCAAAAAAAAATCCCCCTTAATCATGCATCACAAATAACAAAAAAATATGCAATTGCAATGGGGGACATAAACATGTATGCAAATGAGGAGTAAACATGCTAATCAAGCATAAAACAAAATCACAAAATCTTTTTTCCTATTTACAAAACAAAACATATATGCATTAACATAAATTCTTTTATAAAAACATGCATATATAGCAAATACCTCTCCCCTTTTTGTCAATCATCAACAAAAGGTTTAAGGTAAAACAAAATCATCAAATCTTTCTCCCCCTTTTGTCATAACAAAGAGATCAATAGGGGTCAAACATATCAATAAAAGGTTTATATGCGATATACATTCATGAAGAGGAAGACGTTAAGTTAGCTTCCCTACACATATGCATTACATGAAGAAGGGATGACAAGCCCCAATTCACATAACACATATTATGTAATGCATAGAGGAGATGTGAAGCTCCCCCTACACACGTGTGTTACATAAAGAAGAGTTGTCAAGCTCCTCAATATGCAATACACTCAACATGAATTTATATGTAGAAGAGATGTTAAGCACCCCTTGCATAGGCAATATAGATCAAAACATTTTTTTGATTTTTTTAAAACAAATTTTTAAAGGTATCAGAGTTTTTGTAAAACAAACAAATTTTAAGATACCAAATCATTATTGTAAATCATATTGATACCAATTGAAATTTAACAAATATGAAGTTGAAACATATTGATACAATAGTAAACATAATGATCAAAAATTTTATTTTTCATCATAAACTTTGTGCTTTAAAAATGTGAACCAATTGTAAGTTAAGCACATGAAAATCATATATAGTATGAATGAGTATACCAATTGACATTGATACATACATATATAAGAAAATAAAAATATGAGTATATACAAAAATTATCAATTAGTACCAATTGAAAGAATCAATGATACCAATTGACATAACAATAAGATCAAGTGTATATCTCATATAACTACCACCCAATCATGGTTCAAGTTTTAAATGATCTTCATTTTAAAGCATACATGAACATAATCTCCCATCCACCTCCCATGGATGGTAGGGGTTTTCAAAAATAGATTTGAAAATATTTTAGCATTGAAAATCACTACCAAATGAGGAACAATAACTATTAAAAATAATTTTAAAAAACTAGTTAAAAGATCCTTCAAAAACATGAAATCAAAGCATATGTATTTCATGAATCATACTAAGTACATAAAAGTTCAAGCACTCATAGTCCATAAAGCTCAAATTATCTTGAAAAGTAAAGATGAGTGTTCAAAGGTTATGTAAATAGCATTTTCATGAAAAATAGACATTGAAAACTCAAAAAGATCATAAGTCACATTTTTAACAAAACAAAAACATGAAAAATATTTTTCATTAAAACACTAATCTCATGGTATATGTATGATTTATCCAATCCTAACAATACACATACATATCCCAAATATAAAAGAGTCTATCAAATGTATTTGCATGAAGGCAAGAGACTCACGGTATGCATGTATATTTATTAGATTTGAATTAAAAATACATATAATGAAGTAAAGCATAAAAATTGGCAAAGCATGTATAAATGAGAATCATCAAAACTAGTCTATACATGTGCATATAGTGGGTACAAATGAGCATGAAGTGCAAACATATATAAATCACGTGTAACTCACTATTTGTACATGTGTAATACAAGTTTTGATAAAAACTACATCTAAGCTGTTTTTACCACATGAAGCACAAAAACATGAACATGCTATATGATATCACAAAAGAATAAGCATGTAAAGAAAAAGTAGGAGTTTAGAGATTGTTACCAACTCCAAAGCTCCAAACATGGGGTCATCCACCAAAAACTCCTTTGAAGCGGTTGCTCCAAAATGTTGTCCTTTTAGTTCAATTGCACCACCATCAAGGCACCGATCCTCTCACGTTTTGTGAGAGCCCTCACCTACATAAAAGCAAATGGTGGGGATTTTGGTACCCATATTTTCTTGGATCCTTTAGGGTTAGTCTTGTAAGGAACCCAAAAATTTTTATTATTAGCAAAATTAAAATGATGCAACTTGTCATAACAAAATTTTGCTAAATGGCCTTTGTGGCTACAATGTGTACATGTACACTATGTACACCTTAGGATGCTTATGTGTAGGAGTGTGATCATGTTGTGCAACATAAGCAAATGCATGATTATGATGTGTTGAAGATGGGGAACTTGTTTTTTTGAAACAATGATTCCAACCTAGAATGATTGAATGTACAAGAGCTCAAGGTAGAGCTCAAATTATTCATTTTATTTTTCAAATCTTTAATCTCATTAGTATTGGCATGTAAAGCATGATGAGATAAAGAATCATTTTTCTTTTTCTTTTTCGAAACAAAATCTTTTTCTTTTTCACAAATTTTTCTTTTTAAAGACTTATTTTCTTGAAAAACAACTTCTTTTTGTTTTTCACCAAATCAATTTTATTTTTCAAACTTGTGTTTCCTTCACAAAGATCATTCAATTTAGACATGAGGGAAAACATTCTCATTTTTCAAATCTTTATTTTCTTTTTCAATGCATGCAACCTTATTTGCTAATGAATCTTTTTCTTTAAGCATGCAATCAAAATCCTTTTAATTTTCTTATTATCTTTTTCTAAGCATGCAATGTTATCTCTAAAAGAATCATGGTTCTTGCATGCAAGCAATGTTCTTTTTCAAATTATTATTCTTCTTTTTAAGCATATCATATTTTTCAAGCACAGATGACAAAAGGTAGTAAACTCATCATATGACATGTCTTCATCATCGGATTCGGAGTTTACCTCAAGGGGTTATCCCCTTGGACCTATAGCACTTGTGGAGGTGTCGCTTCCAACATCCGAATCGCTCCCGGCATAATATAGATCCTTTTCGCCAAGGGAGGTGATGAGTCCAAGCTACAAAAGCCGAGTCAATGTTAGCAACCCTAAAATAAGTAATCATCATTTAGGGTACTCTTCAAAGCATTTAGGCTTTTGCATTAGCTCAATGTACTTGCTATCATTAATATAAGAATCCTTAATTGTAGCAAGATAAACATGAATGCCTAAGGCCTTGAGGTACAATGACATCTTAACCTTCCAAATTTGGATGTTAAGAATGTCAAAAGTGGGTGGTGACATGAACTCCATGGTGTGTGTACAAAATATTGTGATTAGACTAAAATGAGGATCTTTAACTCTAGATTGTTAGACCCAAATCAGAGTACCAAGCTCTGATACAATTGAAGGTTCACCTAGAGGGGGGTGAATAGGTGATGGCTAATCTAATGGTCACTTAATACCAAATGATGCGGAAGCTAAAAACAATTATGACCAAATTAAACTTTTACACTAAAACACCACGTATAACAAAGAGTGTTGCCGAATTCCCCCGTGAAGGGCTCTGGACAAACTCCTCTAGATTCCTTGAATGGGTTGAGGTGCCGCATTGGCTCTCTTGGTTGAATACAAGTGTTAGCAAACAATCCCAAGCAAGTATATCAATAAAGCACACAATGTATATCTAGCATATAAAGATGAACAATAAACACATGTAGATATAATAAGAGACAAAGAGAGAGAGCAATCGCAAACACAAAGGGTTTGTTTCGAGGTTCGAGCACACTTGCTCTACATCCCCGCCTTCGACACACGAAGGATTTCCACTATGCAAGATCCCAATGGATCTCTCCTCGGTGCCGCAATACCTACAAGCCCTCGGACTCCCTAGTCCCGTACACACGCAAGCCCTACAAGCTTGCTGAGCCGCACCTCAAACACGGAGTTCACACCGAATTCGAAACCATGAGTCCAAACTAGGACCCGAAACAATGCGAACACAACCGTCCGCCTCCTCAAAGGAACAAAGTAGAACTTGGTAATCACAACTCTTGATCACCTAAAATCCTCTCACAATAAACACTCCTATAGAATGAATAGCTCAATGGGTTGCTCAAGTGTTTGTGAGAAAAAACTAGGAGAGAATGGTAGAGGAAAACTCAAGAAATTCTTTTAAACACTCTTGAATAAAATTTTCCCTTTAGATAGGAAATATTTGCTCTCAATATGTGGAGAAAACACTTTTAAAAGAATGGGAAAAACTGGCTCAAAGCTCTCCTAAAATCTTCGTGAAAAACAATGACCAAACCCCAAATTTATAGGCCAGAAAAATATAGCCGTTGGGGTCTGTCAGGCCTGCCGGTCGACCCGCCGGTCGACCGCCAACGGTCAAAAAATCCGACCGTTGGAGCCACGGTTCGACCGCCCGGGTTCGACCAAGCCACTGGAGCAGAGAGTAGACTCTCTGTCGGTCGACCCGTACGGTCGGCCAAAATTTCCAGAGAGCAGAGCTCTCTGGAGCGATCGATCGTCCGGTCGGCCGTCCTCCAGTGCACAAAGGCGTGCACGTCTGTGCACGTCGGTCGACCGAGTCCGGTCGACCCACTTCAGACCAAGTCGACTATACAGTCGACTTGCTGAAGCCTGGAAACTGTTTTTCTGGGATTAAAAACTAAGTCTTTTGGTTGAAATAAAATCCCATAAATACATAAAAATCTACAAAAATAGTTTAACCAATATACTTTGATAAACAAACATGCTTGCACAAAATCAAGGCATGTTATAAAAGATTTGGACTATTTTTGTAATATGGAAATATTGGCTCAAACTAAAACAGTATTTTCCAAACTTATTTTTCCAAACTTTGTTTTTCCAAAACATGTTTTCCAAATCTTCATCAAATACAAAACAAGATATACTTTTAAAGTATAGTGTGTATGGATATGATCCACTACACAATCATAATGAAATATCTATGTTTTAGTCATTAAGCTCTAAACTTGGTTTTGGTTTAAAGATATGTATATGAGAAAACACCAAAAACCAAAACAGTCTTTTTGTCACAAGAAAAATCTTTTCTAAACTAAAAAATCTTTTATGAAAACATATCTATCAAGAGTGTGTGTGTAAATGTACTTGAGCAATCCACCAGCTACTCTATCCTTTACAATTTTATCTAAAAATAAAAATCTTATACCTAGACACAAAGTCTTGATCTTGAAGTCTTCCCTTGAAGTCTTCTCATCATCTTGACTTGGTCCAAACACGATCTAACGAGCTCGACTCCTCTTAAGTACTTGATGTGATCATGATGCACAAGCTCTTGAATCAACCGGTGCTAGCTCCCAAATATGACTTTAAATCCTTTGTTGAAGCTCCACACCTACTAAGATCTTGATAACAAATCTGTCACTAATTAAACACAAGATCATTAGTAAACATAACTACATGAGTTGATCATCATCAAAACTAGAGTGATGGGCCTTGGGCCAACAAAACTAATTCTTATATCATTCGGTCATTTTTACTTAGATGATTGAAAGTTCTTTTTTATGAAAAAAATTTCTTTCTAACAACTAACTTCTTTTCTTTCTTACTGTATTTTGAGGGTGCAATCCGCTGAAACCTCAGGAGACAACACTCCTCCTCTAAGGAAACCTAGAGGTTTAAAGGCTTGTTGCACATGCTCAGTGCAATCGCGTCACCTGCGAAAGTGGTATAATAATTTTCTTAATTTTGTTTTGCTCGGGACGAGCAAAAAGACAAGTGTAGGGTGTGATTAGTCTCTAATTTTGCATAATTTTCATCACATTCTCATATTTATTTCATGTAAATTTTGCTAATAAAACCTTACTTGCTTGATGCTAGGTCCATGGTGTGCAAATGAAGAAGAAGACCTAAATTACCATTTAATTGGTGATTAAAAGCCTACCAAGTAGCCATTGACTTTAGAGTGAAGATTTTATCAGCCTAGGGCATCAAATCGCAAATCCAGAAGATTAAGGCGTCAGAAGACAGACTGGGCGACGTGCTGCTCGAAGCCAGGCGCGCGCCGCCCTGGCAGGGCGTGGAAACGCGGCCCTGGCCGCGTTTTTGTGGCCCTTTGGGCGCGCGCGCCCTACGCTTTGGGCCACGGGTCACCCACGTGGCCCCCTTCCCCCTGGTGCCTATAAATACCCCCCAGGGGTCTTCAGTTGAAGCAGATCCAGAGAATAGAGTTGTAATTTGTGTTTTGTTGCGAGGAATTGTAGTTGCTTTAGTTTGCTTCTTCTAGTTTTAGTTTTAGTCATTAGAGTGAAAGAGAGAGTGTGTAAGTGTTGTATTTGAAGGGTGACAAGCTAATATAAGTACTACTTCTCTTCCTTCTTTTCATTTACTTGTCTTTGTTATTTACTTCTACTTCCTTGTTGTAGTGTAACTTCCTTCTTCTTCACTTCTTTTTTTTTACTTTGTTGTAGTGTAACTTCCTTTCTTTAACTTTTCTTTTCTTTAGTTTTCTTGTAGTGCAACTCCCTCTCTCCACTTCTTTTCCTTTGTTGTTTCTTTTACTTTTATGGCTAACTAACTTTTCATTAGCATGGCTAACTAACTACTAACCCACTAATTTTTAACACTTGATTGATAACCCACATGAGTCAATAGTGTCAAACAAGCCTTGTGCAAACAAGAGCTATGGCATCTTAAGACGAGGGTTCTAACTCTAATTTACCTACAAGTATTTACTTTCTTATATTTCATACTTAATGAGTTTTTGATGATCTATGGGTTGTATACTTTACTTGTTATTGTAAGTTAGAGACTTTTCCTTTTAACTTTGCCGATACCGTTAGTGCACTCGTGTCTTCCCTTATCTCGCCTTTTATTGGATCTTGATAAGGAAATGTCCGAGTTTTTTCGTGTAAAGCTAAGTTTTAGGATGAACTTTCACTCGATTTCCACGTGAATAGTTCCAATGCAAAAGGGCTGTGTTCGCCTATGATCCATCGTGAGGCTATCTTCTAAAAGTTAGAAATTAGTGGTAGCACTTAGTAGAAAGTTAGCCATGCATTTTTACAACTAAGAAAAAAATCCATTTTTACAAACCACCAAAACATTTCCAACAATTCTAAAAACAACTTGTTTTCACTTTTTAATTCTTTATTTGAAAACAAGAACTTTCTTTCTTCTTGAACTTTGAAGCTGCATCAAGCTTCTATCGCTCTCCCTCCTTGTGGATACGACCCATATAGCCACTTCGCTACTACGGAAGAATCGCAAAAGAGTAACATCAACCCACACTCTTTTACATATTCTTGTACTTACTTTTTGTCGATCACTTCACGGCTGAGAATTGCTAGTACCCTTAGGCGCTGAAGCTGCATAAGCATCACTATCAGAGCCCAGGGATGATCCCTTAACTCCGCTCCGAAGAGCGGACTTAGCGCTGGAGGATTTTGAGAGCGAAGTCGTGATGACTTTGCTTTTAGCATGTTCTGGTACTTTGTTCTTGACCTTGTAGCGAAGGTAGCTAGCACGGCTGAGTGCTTCAGTTTCAGCCTTACGGTTGAGAACTTTGTTAGTACCCTTAGGTACTGGCGTTGTGTCAGCCACGCCTTAGTAACTTCACTCGTGAGAACGAGGTTAGCGCAAGGGTCACTGCTCCCAGATTAGGCGAAGGCAGAGATACCAGTTTAGCCTTACGGCTAATAGCCTCAGCAAATGCTACCAAACTGAATGGGCAGTTTGCCTTTGTCTTCGCGTGATAGGCGAAGTTGCGGTGGAACTTCACCTGAACTTTCTGCTTCGGCCTCCACATCTGCTTGGAAAGCAAAGTTTTAGGTTCGCAAGGAACCTGGCTAGCCTTACGTAAGGCACTTTTAGCCCCAGTGGAGGCTGAGAGGAGTTAGGATGAGGCTCTTCCAGCTGTTCGCTCGGCTAAGGCTGGCTTGTGCTCTGAAATCTTAGCCACCGAGATCTTCCTGTGCTTCCGAGCGTGGGGCACTGGACTACCCTCGGAGAGCAATTCTTTGAATTTTTCTTAGTCGCAATGAATAACCAAGTTTGCAAAAATGACGGGCTCAAGAGTCTGATCGATGCATTGCGACACTGTCTCCTTGTTGCACCAGAAGATAGATTTCCCCAGCGGAGTCGCTATCTTATTTTCCATTGAAAATTGATTCGGGGGAAAACTTACAAAAATATTGAGGAGCAAAATTATAAGTAATTTAACAAAAATTACAAGTAGATCTCCTCTGAGATTTCTAAGGAATTGTGCCGGTAGGAATCTGATCAGCGCGCGATCATTTTATCCCTTTGACAATGCAATCGATCAGGTCATCGAATTGCCTCCTAATAAGACTCCCTTCTCGCTTGGTTCGGGGAATTAGAGAACAGAAGATCAATAGAGCCCTTTTGTTAGGAATTCTGCTCTTTTCAAGCCAATCTCCTCTCTCTCCGTGTGTGTATCTAGCTCAGCAAGGGACCTTTTTATAGTAAATGTGGGGTGTAACCGCCCCCTTAAATTCAGTAAAACTGAATCAGTCTTTAGCTTCGTGCGAGGCTGCGAATGACCTTACAGCGAAGCTGTTTACGAGCTTCCAGCGAAGCTAGAGGGTTCGTGCGGGCGCCTCTCTGCTGTTGTGGTTTAATTGTCACCACTTAATGCGGGACGAAGTGGGCAGGTGTACCCGCCCACTTAAAGTGGCGTAAATCCCACTAAATTAGTAGGGTTCACCCATTAATCCCCCGTGTGAAACGGTCAATTAATGACCTGGTAAAGCTCGCTGCGGAGCTAAGTCATGTGAAGTTAAGCCTTAGCTTAGAGCTTCAGCGAAGTTATCTTCATAGTTCCCTGCGAAGGTAAGACTTAGTTCATAGCCTCAGGCGAAGTTACCTTCAAGGCTTTGTGCGAAGCTAAGATTCAGCTCATAGCGGTGCCGAACCCATTTTCCTTCCAGTGAAATTAGGGGTAAAACGTCTAGCATGAAGCTCCTGGATCAGCCTCTGGCAGGGCTAGACTTAACTTCAGGCGAAGCTGATAGTTAGCTCTATATGGAGCTATGGAGAGCTTCAAGGCGAAGCTACACAAATTTAACCTCTCCGGCGAGGCTATCCCCTAGGGCTCGTGTGATGCTAAATGTTGAGCTAACTCAGCATCTTAGGCCATCTTATGTCTCTTCAAAGGCAACTTTAGCTTACTATCTGCTTTACTGGATTAGTAATGTCCATGTTGCTTCCTTCTCTCGGTCATCAGCTTGTCTTCGACTTATCTTTTGTAGACGTTGATAAGTTAGACGTCGTTCAGACCAGTTGAAGATGAATGCGGGAGTTCTATCTTTTTCGAGTGTCAACAATGGGCTGATTAAATATCTAAATATATTGCATCCATTACTGGAGAATACGTTTATTCATAATCAATTCCAGATCTTTGTGAAAGATCTTAAGCAACAAGTCAAGCTTTATATTTCACAATTTCATTTTTCTAATTGCGTTTTCGTACAAAAACTCATTTGTATCCTACTGGTCTCACAGGTACAGGCGTGAGAACAATAAGTCCAAATATTTTACACTTATTAAGAGAATTAAATTCAACATTATAACATATTTCAATTTAGTACAATTATGTTTATTTTGACATTCAGTAACGGATCTTGGTTCAGGATCCTCACTTCCATTAACAATATCACATACTACGGATAAGAAAATATTTCATCCATGTTTTCCATCTCATTTCGATTCTATAATCCTTCTGTATTGACATAATCAATAGAAATCTCATAATTTTCTATACCTTCAGGGTTTTCTATCTCTTGATTTGTCTTATTTTGTGTTTCTTCTATAACACATTCCTCCATATTAGGGTCATCATGCATATCTGCTCTTTTTTCGAGAATTTTTTATCTTTAGAATTGATTGGTCTACCACACTTCAGGAGTGTCTTAGACTCATTAGTGACTTCATTTTCGGATTGCCCTTTTAGAATTTCAATCTGAGCAGGAGGATTTACATGTGATATGTATGATATAGTCACTCTTTTTGTATCAGTGAACGAATCTGGCAATTGATTTGCTATTTTTTGTAAATGCATAATCTTTTGCACTTCTCACCCACATTATTTTGTGTAAGGATCAAGATGCAATAAAGATAATTCACTCAATGTAATCTCCTTTTCTAGCTATTTCTTTTCTCCCCTAATATTGAGAAAATTGTCTCGTTGAAATGACAATCAGCAAACTGAGCCATAAAAATATCACCGATTTTAGGCTCTAAATATCTTATGATAGAAGGAGATTCATACCCGACATATATTCTCAGTCTTCTTTGAGGACCCATCTTTGTACGTTGTGATAGAGCAATGGTACATATACCACACAACAAAAAATCTGACTTGAAAATATTTGGTTCTTGACTAAATGCTAATTGTAAAAGGGAGTACTCATGATATGCACATGGTCTGATGTGAATTAATATCGCATCATGTAAAATGCATGACCCCATATAGAAATAGGAAGTTTTAACGGTCCAGCAATAAGCTGGAGAGCTTAATTAGTGATTCAACTAAACCATTTTGTGTATGTACATGGGCAACAGGATGCTCAACAACTATCCCAATTGACATACAATAATTGATGATCGATTCTGACCTGCACAGAAAAATAAAGACTTTTAGAACAGTACTAGGTCCTCAATTCTACCGTGTAACACAGGGCTAACGGGTCGTGATCCACAGGGAGAGACAGCAATGAAAGCGTTATACAAGTTTTTTCTTTTAGTTTATCAAAACTAGTTAATACTTATCTTCTCAGTCTATAAAAAATGTTAAGTTAAGTTAAGAAGAAGATGATAAGAAGAGATGGGTTGTTGTTGTTTTAGTTATAAAGAAAAGGGGGGAAAAGAGATATAAGAAAAGTGTTGATGCAAAAATCAGAAATAAAAAGAAATAAAAGAAGAATATTTACCTCTACTGTTTGAATCATAACAAAAATTTATCTTAACATGAAGTAAAGCAAAGCAAATAAAAAGAGTAGCTTGAACATGGTGCTTGGCCAGATTGAGTACGATGAAGAAAGTGGGAAACTTCCATTGATTGTCACCTTTAACATAAGTTTCTTGAGAAAAGATTACAATAGTATAACTCTACAATAACTCTTCCTCTCTTTTCTCATGTTACTCTCTCTAACATAAAAATAAAGGAAAAAATTACATTGAAGAAGAAATGAAAAACGTAAACCAAAGCTCTCTCTGCCTTCGATGTATGAGAGTATTTATAAGAGAAAACCAAAGGAATAGGAAGCGTATGAAGATAAGGGGAGCTGACTATTTCTGAATTTGAATCCTTCCCTTATCTTTAAACTTGACTTGATTTATCCATAATTTTTTTGTGGAAATTCAATTCTGATCTACAGTTTGTTGACGAGTTGATTGCTGAATATGACTTTTAAAACTATAGAATTAGAAACAGTGATCAATATAAGAATTGTATCCCTTAAGTTTCTTTCTGGATCATCTTGGATCATCAGATTTGAGTTTCCGTAGAGAAAATTATGATTAAAATGCTAAAATGTATCCCATCTGAATCCGAATTTAAATTGCTTCATCTCATCTGTTGATCTTTTCTCTATCCATTTATCCTCTTGGATTTTTATCTTGTCTTCTAGAATTGATAAGATATCCATATCTTCAGTGAAACCGATAGGGTCTTCAAATAATCCATTTTCCCTTGGAATTAAATGATATATCTTATCTGATATATCCAATTTTCAGATAAGATAGTTTCTAAAACCTTTGGATTTGAATTGATCCCCTTGATTTGCTTAATCTTTTGAATTATTTAGATTTAATTAGATAAATTTGTCGATCTCTCCATTTTCTTCTTTAATTACACTGCATACCATTGAAATGAAAATACACTAAAAAGCAAATTTTATTAAAAATAAATGAAGAAAATGTGACATATGTAATATAAAATATTCAATGCACGTGCACATTCAATAATCATTAAAATCTTAAGACGTAAACTTACCAGTATTGTCAGGTCTAAATTTCTTGATTGTATAATAAGAAAATTATGCTCGTAATCTAATCATCTGAGTAAAAAATCTCGCAAATGCCACTTTTGCGAGTTGAATACCATAGACAAATGTGTGACCATCAATTAGAGGCATCTATTAATACCATAAAGTATCAAAATAGTTCACACAGTGGGTAAATAGGCCCATATATATCTCCTTGAATACGTTCAAGAAATGTAGGTGATTCAGTTTTTATTTTAGCTGGTGATGGTTTCATGATTAATTTTTCAAAAGAACAAGTCTCACATGAAATTTTACTGGTTTGATGGTTCTTCTGGCCCTTCATGATGTGTCCATGTGATTTTTCAATAATTATTCCCATTGTTATTGAATGAGGATGACCTAAACGGTCATGTCATAAAGTTAATATATGTGTATCTTCTTTAACTACCATACATGACTCAATCACATTTATATATGTGTAATGCAATCCTAAGAAAAGTTTTGATAGTTTTTTCTAATATGTACTTCTTTTCTGATATATAAGTAGTAGGATACATATACTTTATATTTTTTCAGTTGCAAGCTGAGTATCATATCCATGAAGATATATGTCATTAAAACTCAACAAATTTCTTTTGAACCTTAGTGAAAACAAAGTATCTTTTATGAAAAACTTTGTTCCATTTGGTAATATGAAGCTGGCTTTACCGGTTCCTTTAATCAAGTCTACAGAATCTGATATTGTACTGATAACTGTCTTTGTTGGTTTTAAATCGGAGAAGTACTTTTTATATTTGAGAATAATGTGTGTTGTATCACTATCTGATATGCAAATATCTCCGATTTTGGTCTCGACTTCATCATTAGTATAATTCATATTAAGCTTCATGCAAAAAGAAATCATTTGATGATAATAAATTTTCAAATATATTATTATAAATGAAATATTAAATTCAAAGATAATTCTGACAATTATAAATAACAAAATATAGTAATACAATCATATATCTAATTATCTCCAGTATCCATAGATCATGATGTGTTGAAAGATCAGTAAAATCATCAGTAAAATTTAAAGTATCAAGATGAGTTGAATCATTAACAGAATCATCATGTTCAGTGAAATTCACTTTCTTTTCTTTCCCTTTTAAGGATACCTTGTAAAGCTTACAAATGTGCTCTAGTATTCGACAGACTCGAGACCAGTGCCCTTTGGAACCACATTTATAACAGGAATCTTAAGAATTTCGTAGAGAACTTTCAAAAACATCTTTTCTTTTATCATGTCTTTCTACGTGATGCTTCTTGTGGATCGCGTTGTTTTGTGAAGGGTTGTAATAACCAGGTCGACCGCGTCCACGGCAAGGACTACAACCACGTCCACGATTATGATCATGAAAATGCAACATTTACTTCTGAAAATACTGCTAAGCCAGTAGAACGTGTTGGCCAAAAGGCTCATCACTCTAGTTTTGATGATGATCAACTCATGTAGTTATAGTACTAATGATCTTGTATTTAATTAGTCTCAGATTTATGATCAAGATCTTAGTTGGGTTTAGCTTCAACAAAGGATTTAAAGTCAAGTTTTGGAGTTAGCACGGTTTGATTCAAGAGCCTATGCATCAAGACCACATCAAGTACTCAAGAGGAGTCTAGCTCGTTGGATCAAGTTTGGACCAAGTCAACAGAAGAAGAAGACTTCAAGTGAAGACCTTCAAGATCAAGACTTGAGTCTAGGTTTGTTGTTGTTAAGATTTTTTTTAGATAAAATGTAAATGATAGAATAGTTGGTGGATTGCTCAAGTATACCATATACACTCACGCACAAGATTTAGATGTGTTTTCATAAAAGAATTTTCATTTTGGAAAAGACTTTTCATTTTGGCAAAATGCCGGTTTGGCTTTTGGAGTTTATTATATACATGTGTTTTTAACCAAAACCGTTTTAGTGCTTATTGTCAAAAACATAGATATTTCATCATTTATGTATAGTGGATCATATCCATACACACCATGCTTTAAAAGTGTTTAAAATATCTTGTATTTGTATTTGGAGAAGTTTTGGAAAAACAAATTTGAAAAAATATGGTTTTTGTTTTTAGCCAAAATTTCTAAGTTACAAAAATAGGTCAAAATGTTTGTAACATGTTTTGATTTTGCTCAAACATGTTTGTATATCAAAATATATTACTAAACTTATTTTTGTGAATTTTTAGAGATTTATGGGATTTAATTAAAAATAAAAAACCAAGTTTTCAATCCTGAAAATGGCCTGCCAGGCTCTGGCAGTCGACCGACCGGTCGACCGGACCAGGAACGGTCGACCGGACGATCGATCGACGTGCAGAGACGTGCACAGGATGGGCTGGTCGACCGCACGGTCGACTACCAGAGAGTGTCTGCTCTCTGAAAATGGCCCCGGTCGACCGACAGGTCATCCTGGCTCCCAACGGCTAGTTTTTGGAACCTATTTATATCGGGTTGTTTTGGGCTATTTGAGATAAGATTTTAGTGGGTTTTAGCACCAGTTTTTCCTACTCTATTAAGAGGTTTTCTCCACTTGTTTTAGAGCCAAATACTTCCATTCAAAAGGAGAGTTTATCAAGAGTTTTCAAAAGTAATTTTCTTGTGTTTTCCACCACAACTTCCATCCTAGTTTTTCTCACAAACACTTGAGCTATCCATTGCTATATCTACCTATAGGAGAGTTTTTGTGAGATTATTTTTAGGTGATCAAAGTGTTGTGATCACCAAAGACTTCATCTTTGCCTTGAGGAGGCGGACTAGTGTGTTCGCGTTGTTTCGGGTTCTTCTGTGAACTCAGTGTAGAGGTGCGGCCTCGGCTAGCTAGTGGGCTTGCAGTGTGTTTGTTCTTGCGGGAACAAGAGAGGGATCAGAGAGTCCAAAGAGCTTGTAGGTGTTGCGGCACCAAGTAATCCGGTGGGATCGATTTTATTGAAAATCCTTCATAGTGTTGAAGGCGGGGACATAGAGCAAGTGTGCTCGAACCTTGAAACAAATCTCACGTGTTTGCGATTGCTCTCTCTCTCTATCTCTTACTTGTCTTTATATCTTGCATGCTCATATTGTCTTTATCTTTATATGCTTGATATATTGTGTGCTTAATTGTTATATGCTTGGGGATTGTTTGCTAACACTTGTATTCAACCAAGAGAGCCAACGCGGCACCTCAACTCTTATTTAGAGGAATCTTGAGGAATTAGTCCAGAGCCCTCACGGGGAATCCGACTAGACTCTTGTGTTATACTTGGTGTTTAGTTTAAGAAGATTTAGTTTGCATAAATAGTTTTAATTCCGCATTAATTGATCATTAGATTAGCTATTCACCTATTCACCCCCCTCTAGGTGATTACAATTGGTATCAGAGCCACGTGCTCTTGATTTGGGTCTTACAACCTAGAGTTAAAGATCCTTATTTTAGCTAATCACAATATTTGTTCACACACCATGGATTTCATGTCACCTCCCACTTTTGACATTCTTAACATCCAAACTTGGAAGGTTAAGATGTCTTTGTACCTCAAAGCCTTAGGGATTCATGTTTATTTTGCCACTATTAAAGATTCTTATTGTTTAAATGGCAAAAATATTGAGGCTAGTGCAAAAGCCATCCATGCTTTGAAGAGTACCCTAAATGATGATTATTTATCTAGGGTTGCTAATCTTGATTCGGCTTTTATAGTTTGGAACACCATCATCTCCCTTGACAAAAAAGAACAATAATATGTGAGGAACGACTCGGATGTTGGAAGCAAGTCTTCCAACATGTGCTACATGGTCTAAGGGGATAACCCCTTGAGGTAACTACCGAATCCGAGCTAGAAGAGAATGTTGATATGTCTTATAATGAACTTGAATCATTTTGTCAATAACTCCTAGAAAAATATGAATTGCTTAAAAAGGTTAACAAGAAAATGAAAAATAAAATTGATTGCATGTTAAAAGAAAAGGATTCTTTTCAAACTAGATTTGAAAATGTTTTAAAAGAAAATGAGTCCTTTAAAAATAAAATTGCATGCATTGAAAAATGAAAAGGTTTTCCTGCTTTCTAAATTGAATGATCTTTGTGAAGGAAACACTACTTTGAAAAATAAAATTGTTTAGGTGGAAAAACAAAAAGAAATTGCTTTGCATGAAAACACTTCTTTAAAGAAAAAATTGTTGAAAAAGAAAAAGAAAATGTTTCTAAAAGGAATAAGAAAAATAATTCTCATTCTCACCATGCTTTACATGCCACTATTAATCAAAATGAGATTAAATTTTTGAAAAATAAAATTGATTATTTGAGCTCAACTTTGAGCAAATGTGCTTTTAACCATTCTAGATTGGAGTTTTTGTTTTCAAAGAAACAAACTTCACATGTTCATGCACAACACCCACATCATGAATATGCACACTTTACACGTCATGATCACACTCATACACATGTGCATAGTAGAGTGTACAAGTGTACACATTGCGGTCGCAAAGACCATTTAGCAAGATTTTGTTATGATAGAATAAATTCTTTAAATTTTGCTAAAACGAATGTTTGGGTTCCTTACAATGCTAACCCTCATGAACCCAAAAGAAAATGGGTACCAAAATCCCCACCTTTTGTATTTGATGTAGGTGCGGACTCTCACAAAACGTGAGAAAGTTGGTGCCTTGATGGTGGATGCACATGGATTTGATGGACACATTTGATGCACCGCTATCAAGGAGGTTTGGTGGGACAACCACCATGTTTTGGAGAATTAGAGTGTAGTTCATGTATTAGTAACTATCTCTAAAACTCTTAGTTTATTTACATGCTTTTATAATTGATGATTTTTAGCATGTTCATGTTTTATGCTTCATGTGGTAAATACTTGTTTAAATGTAGTTTTTATTAAAACTTGAAAATATACTTGTACAAGTAGTGAGCAACATTTGATTCATATACGTTTGCACTTTATTGTTCATTTGTACTCACAATATGCACATGTATAGCCTAATTTTGATGATTCTCTCATTTACACTTGTTTTGCCAATTTTCATGTTTTACTTCATGTATATGTATTTGTATTCAAATCTAATAAATATACATGTATGTCTCTTGAGTCTCTTGCCTTCATGCAAATTATATCATAGACTCTTTTTATGTTTGGGATATATATGCATATTGTTAGTTTTGAATAAATCATACATATACCTAGAAATTATGTTTAAATGAAAAATGAATTTTCATTTTTTTGTTTGATAAAATAATATTTGCTTTGAGCTTTATTGATTATCTTCATGGAAAATGCTAATTAGATGATTCTTGTACACTCATACTTTATTTGTTTATTCATGACTTTGTTTCATGATTATTTTTGAGCCTTATAGATTTCGAGTGTCAAACTTTATGTATTTAGTATGCTTCATGATATACATATGATTTGATTTCATGTTCTTGAAGGATCTTTAATTAGTTTTTCAAAAATTAATCTAACTAGTTATTTATTCTTCATTTGGTAGTGTTTTCGCTATAAAAATATTTTTCAAACTCTATTTTTGAAAAACCCTACCAACCCCTTCATGGGCGGACGGATGGGCGACCATGCCTTATATGCCTTATTGAAAATCTCTTATCATGTGCATGTAAAGGGTGGTTGGTTATGAGTTATATACTTGATTTACATCATATTTTCAATTGGTATCTCAATTGATATTTTTTATATATACTCATATTTTGTTTTCTATATATGTATGCTTCACATTTCAAATAATATCAATTTCTATTGGTATTTTCATTTTTTATACATATATATGATTTATTTGTGCTTGATTTATAAGATATTTACATGTTTTAAGCACAAAGGATGTTTATGCTAAGCTTAGTTCAAATCTTAATTTTCAATTCATTTCTCAATTGGTACTGTTTATATAAGCTTATGCATTATCTTCAATTGGTATTTTTTTTATAATTGGTATTTTTTATTGATATCAAAATGTACAATATATTTCAATTGGTATCTATTGAACTATTTATTTCAATTGGTATCCATGAAAATTTAAATTGGTATCAAAATATAAAATACTTTCCTTCATTGGTATCAAAATTTCATTGTTATTTCAATTGGTAAAATGTTTCAGTTACCATTAGAATTCAAAATTTGTATTGTTTAGTTACAATTGGATTCTTAAAAATGTTTTGATATGTTTTAGTTCCAATTGGTATCTCAAAAATTTTGTTATTTACAAGGTATCTCAAAATGTGTTTTAGTACCTTGAGTAAATTTCAAAATTTGTTTTAAGTAATTATTAAAAATTGACTGAAAAATGTTTTGATATATATCGCCTATATGCAAGGGGAGCTTAACATCTCTTCTACATATAGATTCATGTTGAGTGTATCTTATATTGAGGAGCTTGACAACTCTTCTTTATGTGGTACATGTGTGTAGGGGGAGCTTCATATCTCCTCTTATGCATTGCATATTATGCGTTATATGAATTAGGGCTTGTCATCCCTTCTTCATGTAATGCATATATGTAGGGAAGTTAACTTAGCGTCTTCCTCTTCATGAATGTATATCGCATATATCTTTTATTGATTAATTTGAGTTCACCCCTTTGTTGATTTTTTTTGTTTCTAACAAAGAGGGAGAATATTATTTGTGTTTACTTTAACCCCTTTGTTGATGATTGACAAAAAGGGGAAAAAGTATTTTAGTATATATGCATGTTTTCCTTTCTTTATACATAAAAGGGGAGAAGAATTTTTGTTTATGCATATTTGTTTTGTTTTGCAAAAAGGAGAAAAGAATTTGATGAGTTTTATGCTTGATTGGCATGTTTATCTCCTTATGTTTGCATACATGTTTGTTTAGTTTTATGTGCTTTATTGCCATATATATTGTTTATTGTGATGAATGAGTTAAAAGGGGAGCTTCTTTGAAGCTTTGCTTTAATCCATACATATATAACTCCATGAGTTTTGTCATCATCAAAAAGGGGGAGATTATTGGCCCAAAGGCCCATCACTCTAGTTTTGATGATGATCAACTCATGTAGTTATAGTACTAATAATCTTGTGTTTAATTAGTCTCAGATTTATGATCAAGATCTTAGTTGGTGTTTAGCTTCAACAAAGGATTTAAAGTCATGTTTTGGAGCTAGCACGGTTTAATTCAAGAGCCTATGCATTAAGACCACATCAAGTACTCAAGAGGAGTCTAGCTCGTTGGATCAAGTTTGGACCAAGTCAACAGAAGAAGAAGACTTCAAGTGAAGACCTTCAAGATCAAGACTTGAGTCTAGGTTTGTTGTTGTAAGATTTTATTTTTAGATAAAATGTAAAGGATAGAATAGTTGGTGGATTGCTCAAGTATACCATATACACTCACACACAAGATTTAGATGTGTTTTCATAAAAGAATTTTCATTTTGGAAAAGACTTTTCATTTTGGCAAAATACCGGTTTGGTTTTTCGAGTTTATTATATACATGTGTTTTTAACCAAAACCGTTTTAGTGCTTATTGTCAAAAACATAGATATTTCATCATTTATGTGTAGTGGATCATATCCATACACACCATGCTTTAAAAGTGTTTAAAATATCTTATTTTTGTATTTGGAGAAGTTTTGGAAAAATAAATTTGGAAAAATACGGTTTTTGTTTTTAGCCAAAATTTCTAAGTTACAAAAATAGTTCAAAATGTTTATAACATATTTTGATTTTACTTAAACATGTTTGTATATCAAAATATATTACTGAACTTATTTTTGTGAATTTTTAGAGATTTTATGGGATTTAATTAAAAATAAAAAATCTAAGTTTTAAATCCTGAAAATGGCCTGCCAGACTCTGGCGGTCGACCGACCGGTCGACCGGACCAGGAACCGGTCGACCGGAACGGTCGACCGACGTGCACAGTGAAATCACCTAGAGGGGGGTGAATAAGTGATAATGCTAATCTAATTAACTTAATGCGGAATTTAAAAACTAATTGCAATTGACAAGAGATGCACACTAAAACAAGCCAAGCAAATAATTATGAATGAACAATATGAATAGATGCAAGGCACAAAGTAAAGAGAGATAATAAGAGCCAAGGGATCAAGCACAAACAATAAGATATGTTTCGAGGTTCGAGCACCCAGCTCTACATCCCCGCCTTCACACAGAAGGATTTTAAGTCCACTAGCTTGTCCACAAAGGACTCCCACAAAGGGAACCTCCACCGAGGATTTGGGGCAATAACAATTACAAGGAGTACCAACTCCTCTCCTTACAAACACAACCTCCTCCTTGAGGCACAACTCCAAGCCAACAAATAATCACCTCACAACTTGAGGGATTAGCACAAAGCTACACAAGGACCACCTCACCACTTGAGGGATACAACCCACTTGCACAACCTCCTCAACACAATGAGGGAAAGGCACAAAGCTAAGCAAAGATTGGGTTTACAACTTGGTGATCAAAAGACCACAAACAATCTCTTTTCCCACACAAAGATCCTATAGAATAAGATAGTAGATGTAGCTCAAGTGTGGAGAAAACCAAAGGAATGAAAATCAAAAACTTAAAGAAAATCTTTGGGAAAAACTAGAAATCAAGATGAAGAAGTTGAATCAAAAACTTTCCCAAAAACCCTTTCTTGATTTTCCAAATCCTAGCAAAAACACCAAATAGATTGTTCAATTTAAAGCCCAAAAACTTCTTTTGATTGCTGTGAAAACACTAGAGAGCCAGGAAAAATTCGCACAAAAAATCTTAGAGATAAACTCTTTCCAATGGGGTATTTATAGTCCCTAGAAAATTATAGCCGTTGGCAGCAGAAATTGCCAAAAATGAACCACCGGTCGACCGGTCAGTCGACCGGCCAACGGTCACATTTTGACCGTTGGCAGCAACCGGTCGACCGTACGGTCGACCGTCCCAGATACAGAGAGCAACACTCTCTGTCCGGTCGACCGCTCGGTCGGCCGGGGGCAAACAGAGAGCAACCTGCTCTCAGTCGGTCGACCGTGCGGTCGACCAGCTCATGGGGTAGCCAGCGTGCACGTATCCGTGCACGTCGGTCGACCGCTACGGTCGACCGGCCTAGCCTGGCAGCTGTAGTTTCTGAGAAAAACTTGGTTTTTAAAGACTTAAAAATTCCCATAAAATCTCTAAAATTTCACAAAAATAGTTTCTCCATTTTCATTGAAATACAAACTTGTGTTAAAAAGTTTAACACAAATCTCAAACATTTTGAACTATTTTTGTGTTATAGAAATTTTGCCAAAAACCAAAAACTGTATTTTCTAAAAACTTGAATTTTTGAATAGAAAATACATTTTGTCCAAAACTCATCCAAATACAAAAACATGATATTAAACAACATTTAGGCATGATGTATATGGATATTATCCTATATACATGAAACATATATATATCCATGTTTTTTACTTTAATTCCAAAAATATGTTTGTTAGAATTACCAAAACATAAAACACATGAAATAGACTATCAAGCTAAGTTTGTTTAAGAGTTGAAGCATGCATGTATATAGAACAAATCTAATATACATTAAACCATGTAAACTTGTTTTGATCTATCTATTCATGAAACCAAGATCAGTTAAACCAAAAACGGAAAAACCGAAACCAATATTCAAACATGAAACGTGTGTGTTGTGAACTTGAGCATATCATACTATTCTAATCTTTACAATTTGAATCTAAACACAAAACTAAACTAGGTACCGATGTCTTCTTGTAGAGCGCAATCTCCAAGCCGACTCGATCCAAAACTCTTTGATCCACCGAGCAAGTGCTATATATGATCTTTGACGCTCGGGCTCTTGAATCAACATGTGAAAGCTTCCAAATCATCTTGTTGAAGCTAATCACCTACTAATAACTTGATTAATGATCTGAAACTAAAATCACAAGATTATTAGTACACATAACTACATGAGTTAATCATCATCAAAACTAGAGTGGAAGGCTTCTGGGCCAACA
>JAVJIF010031686.1:0-341851 GCA_038442645.1 Agave tequilana
AGAATATAGTGATTCCTCATCTTCTATGAAGAAGAATCCACTGAACATGTTAACTTATGTTACATGGCCATAGAAGATGAAGAGGTATCGTTTTCTGAACTCTCTGATGCATTTAATGAGTTATTTATGAATCTGAAAAATGAAAACTAAAAACAGACTTTTGTTAAAAGAAATGAGAAACTTTTACAGGAACATTCTGTTTATCATTACAATGTTCTTCTATAAATTCTCAACAAGATGAAACTGAAAAAGTCATATCATCTTTGAAAACTGAAAATGAGAAGTTTATAAAAGAAAACATTTTTCTGAAAAAAGGAAACTAAGTCTTTAAATGATAGGATTTCTATATTGGATAAAGACATGATAGTTTTCAAAATAAATATGAGATCTTTTGCAAAATGTGACTAAGTTTAATAAAGGAAAAGAAAATTAAATGATTTATTATCTTTTCAGAAATTGTCACATGATAAACTGGTATTGGATTTGTTGCAAAATCTTCATATTATAGTAATCCATATATTCTTTTGTAAAAGTAAGAATAAGAAAAGTAGTTTATATGGATTCCTAAGAACTTAAGCTTTTATGATAAAATACATATATTGCTTCATACATGCATGATATATGTGATTCTTGCAATTATGTATATACTAACAGGTGAAACCAAATTCTAAATGGATTTGGAGTCCTAAAGGTTAGATATGATTTTTTATATTTGGTACCACTACGTTTATCTTGCAGGTACCATATAAATTTTTTTTGATAAAGATCAACTATGTTATATAGGTACTAATATATTTGTTGCAGGGGGAGAACAAAATATTTCTCTATCTGTTATAACCCATTTCTGCAGGGGAGGAAAAGATAACATATTTCTGCAGGGGGAGGACTTGTGCACACAAAGCGTCGTCATCAAAAAGGGGGAGAATGTTGGAACCTATTTCGATGAAGACGTTCGTGAAGATCAAATTCATTTGGAGTTCTAACACATGACGAATCAAGAGTCCGACATGATCAAGATGTGCCAAGAAGAGTTGATAGAGTGTGGGTTGTATATGTGGAATAGCATGTAAAAGCCTTGACACAACACACACTTCATTGGTCCATTAGTCGACTTGAACTCCTTTATAAGTCGACTAACCATTGACTAGTCGACTTAACCCAAACCCAAGTCGACTAATACTGTGTCAAAGACAGACCCAACTCTCTGTTTGTTTCTCTGACATTAGACTTAGTCGACTAATCCAAGTTTCCTAGTCGACTAATCCCTGGTCAAGTCGACTAATTGATAGTTGCAGTCGACTTGAATCAGTTATTCTGAAACTGTCAATCCAACGTCCACTGACCTAGTCGACTATAGCTAAACCTAGTCGACTAATAGAAGGAATTTTGCTAGGTTAGTCGACTAACTCAAAAGCAAGTCGACTAATAGCAGTTCTGACTGTTAGACAGTTTCTGACTGTTGGTCTTTTGTGCAACGTTTTCCAACGTTTCAAACATTCAAAATGCACCTATAACTACCCTAACTTACCCTAGTCTTCAGCTATATAAGGGGTAGTTAGTCCAAAGGCCAATTACCAAGATTTTCCATCAGTTTTCCAAAAGTCAAAATCTGAAAATCTGAAAACTGTTTTCCTAACTTCAGTCTTCACCAAAAGCCAATTCCTATTGTGAAGTCTTCTGAAGTTTTTTTGTTTCCTATACTGTACCTTGTCCACATACACATTCAGTATCAAGGCTATAGGAAAAGAGTTGTAATTCTCAAAGTGTTCATTGTACACGGAGGCTTCTTGGTTGAAGAGGCAAGTTGTACAAGGTGTCCATTGTACACGGGAGGCTTAGCAGTTGTACAAAGGTAAAAGGTGTTTCTCTTGGTGGAGAGAAGGTGTACAGATTTGGTGAAGGGATTCGACAAGTGGTGTACATGTTGTATTGATTTTGGGTGGCAAGATCAAGGTTAAAGGAAAATCTCAAGCGGGTGGCTTGGGGACTGGATGTAGGTCACAAGGACCGAACCAGGATAAATCTCTTTGTTTGCGTTTGTCATTTTCTGAGATTTATTTTCCTTTACATGCAAGTTATTTTATTTTACTTCTTTGATTAACGATTAATCCTTCTTGTTTAGATTTGTATTGACTTGAGTTATTTCAGATCTATAGTTGCCTACAAGAGATAATTCCGCAATTAGTCCTTATCTCACGATCCTACAGCGGGGACGTAAAGCTGGGTGCTCGAACCTCGAAACACATCTTGTTATTTGCGTTTGATCCATTGACTCTTAACTCTCTCTCTCTCTCTCTCTTCTCTCTCTCTCTCTCTCTTTATATTGTGCCATTGTATCATTTTATATTGCTCATTCATATTATATGTTTGGCTTGTTTGTATGTGCCTCACTTGTGCTTAACCACGAGAGCTTTATATAGCGCCTCAACTTTTATTCAGAGGAATCAAGAGGAGTTAGTACAGAGCCCTTTACCGGGATTCGGCTACACTCGTTGGTTGCATTAAGTGTTGTTACAATTAAGTTTTAATTTTCGCATTTAGTTCATTAGATTAGCCGTACACCTATTCACCCCCCCTCTAGGTGTACTTTCACCAGCATCCTATAATACAGGCAATAGTTGGGATTATCGGTCTTGCCGACCTCCTCAGGACGTCTGGCATCAGGAAGCTTTAATCTGTTGCTCTTTTTGAGTAGCTTGAACAACGAATCGATGTGCTCGTCTTTAAAGGATTACAGCATGTTGGCGTGCGGCTGACTTGAAGACCCACCCCTCTGATTGGCTGAGGTTTAATGGGAGATTTTGTCTCTGTCGCCAATGTATCCTTCCTTTTTGATTGGAAAGATACTTCTGGCGCGCGCCTTGTCGATTTTTCGGGTCTGAGCTTGTTTTCTTCTGCCCTAACTCTGACGACAATCTTTTCAGTCTGTTCATCTTGCTAGACTAATTGCTTCTAGGTGCGACTTTCAGCAACTCCTATCTGGGTTAGGAGTGAAGTTTGCAATTGTGACGGCATGTTTCCACCAGGGTGGCTTGGGTCATACCGCTAGGACATCGGAGCGTAATATTCTGAAATCTTTTCACAAATGCTTTGATTGACTCTCCCTTTCGTTGCTTTGTTTCCAGGAGAGTTGACATGGTAACCTCTGAGTCGTCTAAAGAAGTGTGTAAGGAAAAGCTTCTCCAAATCACCCCCGTTTTTGATGGAGTCTTTAGGGAGTTTTCATAAACCATTTGAAGGCGAGTCCCTTCAGAGCACCGATGAACAAACGTGTCAGTATGGCATCGTTATCTACTACATTCTTGTTTGAGACTTGAAGTAGTAGATGTGTTGATTCGGTGACCCTTTACCCTCAAAGGCCTGTAGAGTCAGGGCTTTGAACTTGGGAGGGTACGGGATAAGATCCCATTTTGTCGGGTACGGCCGGACTACTTCTGCTTCTTGGAGGCCTTTTCGATTAATAAGGCCTGCTAGACATTGCTCTAATTTATTCATTCTTTTAGAATGAATACCCCCCGTTCTCTGGATTGCCTCCCTCTTTAGATGAGAATTTAGACGACTCAGAGTTGGACTGCTTCTCCTCTTCTATGTGCACAGGATGAGCTTTTCCCTTCCTTTCGCTTGCCTTTAAAATTTTTAGAAGAAGTTTGGGCATTCGACTTCTTCTTGTCTTCGAGCAACTATGCAAGCATCTGCTTGAGGGTATCGATAGATTCTTATTGGGCGCGAATCATATCGAATTGTTCCCTCTGGACTTAGGCTTGCTGTTCCAGCGCATGGTCGTCTCCTCGGGAGTTTTTGCTATATACACAAAGGCTTCTTTCTCTAAGGAAGAGTTTGAGGCCTGGAATTCTGTGATGGCAGAGTGTGATTCACTGACTTCATGCCCCGGCTAGGCACTGTAATCAACTGGGTTACCGCACCAGTCAGAGTGCGAGTATGCCGGTACACTCTTTCTAGTTCCGTATCAAACTCGTCAGAGCTGACTGCCGGTTGTTTTTTCCTACTTCTGCTTGGCGTAATGCTTGGACCTGCCATGTTTGCAGTGACTTCGGGGTACTCCGTGTCAGAGAAAGTTCCCCTTCTGTGAGAACGACACCTTTTGGCTGACCGGGAGGTTGCAGTTAATCGTCTGAATACTGACTGCTTGCTCGCATGTGAACTACAGCCACATTCAAGAGTACTGTTGTGATGAGCCGTTCGCAGCAAAAGATGGAGCGATCTGATTAGCACTCCTTTTCTTTGTCAAGTAGTCTCTTAAATCTGTCGAAGGGGGATCGATAGACTAGCCTCAGATTTTCGAGGGCTTTTCAGCTTTTGAGACCCATCCTTGCATCGTAACTCTGAAACACAGGGTTCAGAAACGCGGAGCTCACTTCTGTAGAACAGACGCAATTGTCGCGTTTTGGCTTTGAAATGCGGGTCTCGCGCCTCTGCTGAGAAGAGACGCGGACCTTGCGTTGCTGATTATCGCATCTGGCTAGCGACACTTAAGAACGCGGACCTTCTGAGTCCTCCGTTTGGTTGTAGAGACGCGAGTCTCGTGTCTCTGGGGAGCCACGGATCTCGCGCTGCGGAACGTCGCGTTTGGGAAGTGAAGCCTCAGAAATGCAAGCCTTTTGAGCTTCGCGTTTAGGTCTCCAAACGCGGATTTCGCGCGTCTGACGTAACTCAGAAGAGACGCGGGTCTGAGCCTCGCATTCTGTATCTGCTGGACAGATAGTTGTTCTAACTTCTTTCGTCTGAAATTGACACGCGCGTTGCCTCTGTCGACGTTCAGCATTCCGGTTACGCCGTACGGGTTGTTGGGAACCCCTGCTAATCTAGAGCTGAGAAAGAGGACGAGCATGAGCGGGCTGAACGTCAACAACATTGACCTCGTGGGTCTCGCGGGAGACGTTGACGCGGGCCTTACGCGTGATACATCCGGCCACAATGTTCTCTGCGCAGACCGCATTCACGCAAGCCTTTGAAGGGGCCTGGGAGCGGCTCTCTGAGGAGACTTTGCGGTACTGTCGCGCCCTAAGGCTCTTGGAGCTAGAAGAGAGGACCTCTTCATACTTTGCTTAGTCGAATTCCATGACAAGCGATTCGATCACCTTTCCCATGCAGTGACGTCATCTTGCGCCGCGACTTGCTCATCAGTAGAGAAAGTAGTCTCCAACAGCGTCGCCATCTCTTGTTTGTCGGGAGAAATTTGAGGGCGTGTAAATTCTTTATTTGACTGTGAAGAAAGTTACAACAACAATCAAAACTCCCGATTACAAGAGAGAGAAGATGTTCAAGCTCAAATCTTCTCTTTGTTTAATGCTGGGTTCTTGTTGTGGCAGTGAAAAGTGAATCTTGTTTTTTATTGACCGAGTGAGCGTCACAGTCTTCTGGATCTTCTCTTCAAAGTATGGACGAATTAGCACAGCTCCTCTCCAATAAAATCTCAAGAGATTTAAGGCAAAAAAACTTGTACTCAACAAGTTGTTATAAGAGTAACTCTTAAGTATTTCTCAGTTAGAAGCTCTGATTATATTCTCCAAATCGACCAAAACTTTCGACCCCTCTTCAGTAGCAAACTGAGCTATTATAAGGGGTTTCAGAGGGTAAAACTGTCCCATAAAACCCTCCATAATGGGGGTTAACTCTCTTATTGCATTGGCAGTAATTGACCCAATAATGAGGGCAGTTATAACCGAGATGCAGGGTTCCTTTGTAGTTGAAACGCGGGCTTCGAGCCCCGCGTTTAGCCGTTGAGGTAACGCTTTTTGGTTGAAACGCGAGCTTCAAGGTCTGCGTCAAGCTTTATGTGAGACGCGGGCTTCTGGCTCTGCGTCTTGGCCGTTGCAGTGAATCGGAGACGCGGGTTTCAACCCTTGCGTCTTGGTACTGCAATGATGCTGAGGCGCGGCTTTCAAGCTCTACGTCTTGGTCATTGCAGTGAAGCAGAGACGCGGGTTTTGACCCTCACGTCTTGGGCTGCGTTAGTGGCTATGATTAGTCTTGCGTCTGGAGTTTGGATTCTGCTTTCTGATGACTTGTCCTTAGTGATTTTTGGACAGTTTACACTTATTCAAATGAATAGTGATGTATGCTTGTCCTTTTATGCAAGATAGTGAAACTCTGCTTTATTATAAGAGATAATAAAATATTATATGACGAGTGAAAGTGTATGAATTAATTCATGCAGTACGTGAAGGTGATACGATATACAACATATAAGTATGTTTTGTGATATATGTATTATCTAGATTAACTTATTGTGATTGGTGTACTATCGTGTATAGTGTATGGATTATGTACACATGAAATGAATCCGGTAATAAACTAAGTCACTAAAGTAAAGTATTCGATATAACTCATAAACCCTGTAAATTACCGTGCAGAATTTAAGTTGTAGAGTCATTGATCGAAGAGTCAGGTCTTTTGACAACCATAGAGATAGTCGGGTCGACTGTTTACCTTGATATAATTGTTTCTTTTCTTTATCTATATTCGCCTTGCCATTTGAAGAAAAACATGCTTCCTTTTACTTTGACATGTATATCATTTTTTTTCGATCTCTTTTTTACTCTCCTCACTGAGCTGCTGAGCTCACTCCCCTACAGATTATTATGTTTTCAGGTCATGATGAGGCGAAGACCCAATTTAAGATTTCAAGCGCTTCGTTGAAAATTCTGTTATTTAGAGAAGTTTTGGAGTTGTAGTTGGTGAAATTGCAAAGTTTCATGTTGTATATGTTTACAATCTTATTGATGTTATTTATAGCATAGTTAGATGGCTAAATCTCGATGAGTAGGGTTTATAAATGATTTGGTGTTATGTTGTGGATGCCGTGAGGGTTCTCTCGAGCATAGGTTTCTTAGTTTTCTATAAGTAGGAATGTCAAGCCGAAATTGTTATTTGGAGAATAGCAGGCCGTTGTGAGTCGAAATATTATTATGATTGTATGGACGATTATTGACTTTGGTTTACATGTTTGGATTGAGAATAAGTAGACTGATGTTGGCCGAAATTATTGTGGATTGAAATATATATTTGAGCATATCAGTATTTACAAAGAAAATGCTACCGAAATTTTTAAAGATTTGTAGATGATTATGATAATCTACTAGTTTAAAAAAATGTTTATGTTAATTGATGATCTAAGAAATCTTGGACCGTTATAGCTATGTTCTCCTGATCTGGATTTGGTTCAAAATGTTAAACTGTGGATCTGTGACAACATCTCTCTTGCAGAAAATTTCATGTTAATTGTGTTGGCCAATGGCTGAATCTAGAGTAAATAACTCTATCTTGCTCCTTTTTTGTATAAATTAATTACATAATTTGTACAACATTTATCATCCTTGAATTCATTTAATTTTCACTTGCCTTTTATGAACTCTGATGCATTTGTTATTGGCTAGCTAGTAAACATAAGACTGATCTCAAAATCTCCTTTTGAGGGAAAAGAAAAAGGAAACTA
Source organism: Agave tequilana (assembly GCA_038442645.1). Taxonomy (NCBI): domain Eukaryota; kingdom Viridiplantae; phylum Streptophyta; class Magnoliopsida; order Asparagales; family Asparagaceae; genus Agave; species Agave tequilana. The sequence continues at coordinate 7,457 of JAVJIF010031686.1, forward strand.
AAAAAGAAAAACTGGCATTATTCTGTCGGTTTTGTTAGGTCTAAAGTCTTGAGTGCTTTGCATAAAAACTTTAAAAAATTTTTGCTACATTTTAATTTACTTCACTTGCATGCATCTTCTCTCTGACATGACTAACTCTCACCGAAACTTGAAGTGGCCACTGTATTCTTTTTGACAAAAATGTCACCTTCACCATGAGAATGGTTCGAGATCAATTAATATAAACTTCTTCTCAAATTATTGAGGGATTCATTCCAAGGGATCATATATTTGATGCTTCAGCATATCATCTCTCACTCTCTTCTTCTATATTTTGAAGCTTTGCTCTTTTGATGTAGGTCCACACAATAATTTTTGCTGGATATATCAATTCTACACAAATAGATTATTCACCACAAATGATATCAGTGTTGGGACAGGCTGTTGGTGCAGTGTATACTTAGTATTGAAGGACGTGATATATGCTCTAAAGGGATCCCACATTGCTTTTTCTGAGAGAAAGAGATCCCACCATATTGTTAAGATTTAAGAACTTTTATTTTTAACAAGAGACCACTTTAAATTATTATGAAAGTTTTTTTTTTTTTTTTTAATAAACAGAGCACACTTATTAGGAATCTTGGAGGTGCAATGACGCAGAACGGGGAAGCGAAGAAACGAATGACGCCGGCTAGATCTCGTTCTAGCACCCACGAACCCTAAAGAACCCTTTAGGTAGAGAAATCATGCTCGAATCTATGAACACAGCACTCGAATTCACAAGCAACACGACTCGAATCCACGAGGCGAAGATAAGACTCGAATCCACGAGTAATTACAGAGAGAAATCTCAATTTTGATTCATAAAAAGTTAATTAAAAGATTGATTACAAATAAAGAATACAAGAGTGTTTATATAGACTTACAAAAATCCTATTCTATTAATGCAAGTTAAATTCAAAATACAGAAAGTGTAAAATCTATAGGGATTCAATTTTGAAACCCAAAACTAAATCCTAATCAAAGTCTAAAAACTCTGTCAACGCAACAGACATGTTGATAGTTGAATAGGCCTGTTGACAAGACTGTAGTGGCTCCAACTCTCGAAAATACCATGTCGACAGTAAAAAGAATGGCCTGTCAACAACTGAAGTGGCATGTCGATAGTTGAAGTAGATTGTAGACAGTTGACAGTTCTATTGCTATTCCGCTTCCCATCTCAAGAGAATTTGCTAGTAATTTTGTCGGCAACAAGAAACCTATCTAGTCAATCACAGACATCCACCAAAGTGGTAGCCATGGTAATATTTTTATGAATAAACGTTGGGGTGACGCCCTTTCTTTAGTAAAAGCGAAAGAATAGTTCACTTTCTTTGACTTGTGCTATATTTGGAGCATAAACAAATTCTCAGAAAGATCTTTGTGGGTGAAAATCTTTTTCCTTAAAGAGTTAAATTGCTGGAATTTGAGCTCAAAATTCCCCCCCCCCCCCCCCCCCCCCCCCCCCCCCCCCCACCAAACAAAACAAAAAAAAAGGAATATCTGGGCAGTTTGCAACTGGGATTAAGCTATTTGGGCAGGTCTTTCTTAAGGAAGGTAATTAGTGGGAGTCTTGGTCCCAATTTGAAGTAAACATTCATTCATTAAAACTTTTGGTAATTGAGTTTGTGTGAACGCATCAAATCGATACAATCAGTCAGGGACGGTGACCACATCTTCTCACGTGATGATGATGATATTGTAGACTTTATAATCCCATAGAATGCTTCCCCAAATCGAAGGCACTATTGGCTTTTTCCCTCTGAGGGCAAGGATGTGTCCCTATCACATTGATTTTGTGAAAGACAGCATCCAAGCTTGTGAACATCGACAAGTTTTTAGAATTTCTTAAAAATTGGGATCTGTTTTATTAAGATTTGAGAGACTATGCTTAGAAAACTCTGTGGAGGGCAATCAAACAATAATACAAGATTTTATGATCGAATACGGATAGTTTTCACTGGTAAATTCAAAGACCGATTACTGGTTAACTATGACTATTTATATTATATAAATATGTGATTTTGTAGCCACATATTTTTTTCAAAGAAAAATTGCACAACTTCATTCACATCTTTAATGTAGAATATTAACTGATCGACAATGGAGCTTCTTAAAATGAATTAAATAAGCGTGATTGACACGTGTCTCCATGGATGAGGACTTGCAGGTAACCCGTGGGCCCCACGAGAAAAGACAGATACCGAAGCATATCCCGACGAAGGGGGGTATTATGCTTTTTGGCATTTGCCGACACATGACGTGCCCGGATCTCAACGACCACAAATATATACAGTATCTCCATCGTCACGCCGTGAACCAAGCCCAACCACCGGCACCCATCACCATGCGGTCCCCACCAGCACGTGGCTGAAAATTGTCTGCCGCGAATCGCATTGGATGCTTTTGATTCGTGGCGCGAAATGGATAACGCCCTGGGACCCACCAACTTGCCGGGAAAATCTACATTGATTTGCCCGCGTAAACCACTTCCGAACACGGACTCCCCTTGATGTCGACTTCCGCGGGAAGGGAAAAAAAAAAAAAAAATCTGCGCACTTCTAAATGCTGCTCCTCAGCATCTTAAATCCACACCGTCCATATAAAATCTTCTGCAGTTGGAAGCCCAGATGCAATTTCAACGCTAAGCAACTCCGAATATATATATATATATATATATTATATATTATATATATATTATATATATATGAGTTATTGTTGTAACCATTTCCCAAAATATAGAGTAAATGGTGATCGTTTTTATTATCTTTTCGTGGATACGGATCCAAATAGGGTTATAGTACTCCATTATAGAATTCAATTTTATATTTGCTTAAAACGAATATGGATTTTCATATCTTTAGTTGAATAATCCCCACTTATAAAAAGAAGACAATTTTCTTTCCATGTCAACAGTTCAGACAATTATAATAGAATCCATATTATATGCATGAAACCTAAATACAAGTGTCATGTTATAAATGTACCATTTAAAAAAATATATACTTATTTATATTATATATTGTGACTAGATAGTCAAGAAATATCGATGAGAAATCATTTTAAATACTTTGGTTCAATGATGTAAAAGGATGGTAAGATCAATAGTGATGTCAACCATTGGATTCAAGCTGGCTGTTGAAATGAAGGAACGCAACATGAGTTTTATGTGATCGTAATATTCCGTTTTGATTGAGGAGAGAGTTTTATAGGACTGCTATTAGGCCAGCTTTATTATATGACACAGATGTTGAGGTATAAAGAGATATCATGCCCAGAATGAGTGTAGTAAAGACGCGCATCCTTTATTAGATGTGTAGCAACACGAGAAGAGATAAGGTGAGAATGAGGATATTCGTATTAAGATAGGCATAGCCTCTATAGAAGAGAAGATGAAAGAAAACCGCTCATGATGGTTTGTCATGTGCGGCGTTGACCTGTAGATGCGCCAGTCTGACAAGTATAGCGTATCAAATTAGGGCAAGTTAAAAAAACGCAGGGGAGACGAAGAAAACATGAATGGAGGTAATACAACAAGATATAGAGGCTAAAGGTATTAGTGAAGGTGTATTGTTCGATAGGAATGAGTGGAGAAAGCTGATCCATATGCCAAATCCGACGTAATTCTCTTTTGGTTCACATAACCTACCCCAAAAACTTGGGACAAATGGCTTTGTTGTTGTTGTTATACTTTTTTTATATTGGGCCTGTTTGGTTAGGGTGGAAGTGAGTAAGTGAAGAAGTGAGGAAGTGGTAATAGTTCCCTTTGGAACTTGGGAATTGGTTAGTAAGTTTTATGGTGTTTAAATGTTTTTAGGAAGTGTGGTTTAGAAAATGTTATGTCTTTTCCGGTGTTTGGATGGTAATGTGAAAGTGAAAGTGAAAATTTGTCTACAAAGTTGACCGCAAAATAATATTAAATTAAAATTAATTAAGAAAATAAAAATTAGACTGTAATTAGAATGCAAGTGAGATTTACATGAGCAAAAAATTAACTGTTTTGTGCTACAACTTATTACAAATGAGATTTACATGACCACAAATTAACTGTAGCACTCCAGAAGTGAGGAAAATATTGTGTAAAAGAGAAAAGAGAGAAGGAAAGAACTTTTTCTATTTTCCTTTTCCGGTGTTTGGATGAACAGCGGAAATGAAAAAGACACTTCCCACTTCCTCACTTCCACCCAGTTCCTTGAATCCAAACAGCCCCATTATAGATATTTTACTGTATTATACTACTATAAAAGTGACACAGGAGTTCTAGTTTCATGAATTGGTAGACTAATATAACATTAGTCCCACAATTTTATTTATTAGCGTTATTTGACGGTCAAATTCATTTTCTCCCATAGAATCAAAGAAAAAGAGGACAAGGCCCCACAAGATAATTAAAGGGCTGCCGTGTCAAAAAAAGTCTCTATCAGCGATCTAATCACATTCACGATTCCTCACTAAACCAAATTACAGCCGACCATCTGTCGCTTCCGCTCACCCGCCACCCCCGCGGTGTCGTCACCGCGTTTCCATCCCCTGACTCAACTCCCTATAAATACCACCACCAAAGTCCTCAACCAATCAAACCAACCATCACCCAAAGTACATCGTTCCATCATCAACCGTCCATTTTCAATCCAATGGCCGAGGAGAAGCACCACCACCACCACGGCCTGTTCCACCACCACAAGGAGGAGAAGCCAGCTGAGGAGGTGACTTACGCCTCCGACACCACCGGCTACTCCACCGGCGGCGGGGATTACACCGAGACCACTGCGTATTCCACTGGCGGCGGATACTCCACCGCGGCGGCGGTGATTACACCGAGACCACTGCGTATTCCACTGGCGCCGGATACTCCACCGGCGGCGGCGGTGATTACACAGAGACCACTGCGTACGAGAAGTACGAGAAGGAGGAGAAGCATCACAAGCACAAGGAGCACCTCGGAGAGATGGGGGCTGTTGCCGCTGGGGCTTTTGCTCTGGTACGCATTTTTTTCCTTACGTATTCCATACGTATTATACGACTATGTAGACTCTGGTAATAATAATAATAATAATATAATTTATTATGTCAGTACGAGAAGCATGAGGCGAAGAAGGACCCGGAGCACGCTCACAAGCACAAGGTAGAGGAGGAGATCGCGGCGGCGGTGGCAGTCGGCAGCGGAGGGTACGCTTTCCACGAGAAGCACGAGAAGAAGGAGGCCAAGGAGGAGGCCGAGGAGTCTCACGGCAAGAAGCACCACCACCACCTCTTCTAAATTAATTAATTAATTAAAGGTGTGGATCTCTGTACCATGTTACCTTTCAAGTATACATGGCATGGAGACTTGAGTCTGAACAAGTGTGTGCTTGCTTTGCTCTGTTAATAGAGCCCAGTTACATGGCTCTGTCGTGGACTTATGGCGTGTGTATCCCCCCCCCCCCCCCCCCCCCCCCGTCTCCTCCCCTTTTTTACTTATGTTTTTTTTTTTTTTAATATTTAACTGTTATGTATTTATATGTGGATGTGTCATGTATACTTGTGATTTCTCTCTCTGTTATATAATACAGACGCTTGTTGTTTTGTGGGGATATAACTATCTATTGATAAAAATAAGAACAAATAAGTTACACAGTTCTTAAATTTAAATTCTAGCACGCATGTAGGAAATTATAGGGAGAAGCAAAATAGTAAGAGTAAAACGTTTCAGAACGTTACATTTTAAGATTCTCAAGGAGAGATCTAGAAGATGAAGGAGAGAACTCGAGTGACATGTGTCGGTGTGAGTGTGACAACACAAATCATAATAATGTTAATCATGCTTATCCACCGAGAGAGTGAGCGGCCCTTCATGAGCTGTCCCATAAATTCTGTCCCCTACCTCCTGGCATATTCCTTTCTCAGAGATTTGGCTGGCATATCCTTGTTAATCAATAAGCAAAACAAGAACAAATCCTTTGCATTCTTAATCTCTTGGCAGGAATTCTATTCTATTTAGGGGCTGTTGTTTCGTCATAAAAAGTGTAAAAGTCCGTAATTCGTAAATGACTTACAACCTAATTACAACTACGGCGTTTGTTTGGACCGTAATTCGTAAAAGACTTACGCAACTCAACTATAACTTACTTGCAACTCAATTATCACTCACTTACAGCCCAGTTATAGTTCATTTTATGGTCATGCAAATTTGTATTATTTTTTATGTTAATATTAATTTTTTTTAATATTTAGCATTTTTAATATTTATTTGCAATATTAAAACTTTTTAAATCACCAAATAGTTAATTTTGTGGTCAACTTTTTCACTTACGACTTACATATTGAAGCTGTTTGGTTGCAAGGAAGTGGGCGGAAGTAAGGAAATAGGGAAGTATAATTGCTCACTTCCCTATCTATCCAAACACCAGAAAAGGAAAATAAGAAAACCATTTTTTCTTCTCTCTTTTCTCTTTTACACAATCATTTCCTCACTTTCAGAATGCTACAGTTAATTTTGTGGTCATGTAAATCTCATTTGTAATAAGTTGTAACACAAAACAGTTAATTTTTTGATTATGTAAATCTCACTTGCATTCTAATTACAGTCTATTTTTTATTTTTCATAATTAATTTATTATTTTACAGTCAACTTTGTGGTCAGCTTTTCCAATTTCACTTTCACATTACCATCCAAACACCGGAAAGGACAAAACATTTCCAAGCCACACTTCCCAACAACATCCAAACACCGGAAAACTTACTAACCAATTCCCAAGTTCCAAAGAGAATTATTACCACTTCCTCAATTCCTCACTTCCTCACTTCCACCCTTAACCAAACAGGCCCGACAACCAAACACTGTAAAATACAATACATTTTCCCACTTATAATTTTATATTACCACCCAATTACCGTAAAACTTACCACATGTAACTCATTTACAGCTGTAAAAGACTTTACTAATTATGACTTACGAATTACAGCCAATTACGATAACCAAATAGGCCCTAAGTGCGGCCCTATGATGAAGTGCGAAGTTGGGCTATAAGAAATCCCAAGTTCAAAAATTACACTGAAATTATTGTTAAAAAAGATAATAATAAATTCTTCTTGGGCCTCCATTCAAGGCCAGGATTCAAGTCCATTATTCAATGAAGACACCCAGTGAAACTAGTGGCTCTGTATAATGCTATTCTTTAGGTAAACCTTTTTCCGAGTAGGCCTTTACTCGAAGATCCAGACCCAGCCCATGTCTTATAATGTACTTTGAGCTCCCCGATAAAGCCCATGAAACCATTCAGGAGCATCTTGATTTGGGCCGGTTCAAGCCCATTATCTCAGTCTACTTCAAAATGTTGGCAACCTTGTACTTGAGCATTTGGAAGTGTAGTGTCTTCGTGCTTGCGTCCTTAATTTAAATTGAATTTATATTTTTTTTAGCATCCATGATTTGAGGGAATTCTTTGACATTGTATCTAGCTCAAAACATACAGACAATTGAAGCCTGCCGATAGTAAAAATTACAAAAAATTGACACTTCGGAATGCAACAAGTCTACCTGAATTCAGCATTGATTTAGTTTTTCTATCTAATGGACTAAACAAAATTAGCATTGAAATTGTCATGTCTATGCTTGCTAATCTTTTTCTAAGATTAGCTTCCACAAATTAATCACAAGAAATTGTTGTGGTTACTCACCTTATAGTCAACCCTTTGATTGTTTCATGGTTCCAATTGTGCATCCGTGTAATTTGAGACCGTCAACTAGCAATTACAAAGACGTGTGAGAGAAAAGGATAAAAGAAATAAATTCATACATGCTAGGTTTAACACTGTGAGGGATCCTCTTACATAAAAAATAATTAAATATAAAAAATCCACGCATACTGCCATTAATTTAACCTTTTTATTTGGTTAAATGTGTCATCAATTATCACAAGGTCCAATTTAACATTTGTAAGCACTGCATGCTGGGGTTCGGTTCATGTGTGTGAGCCACACACACATATTATAAGAGAACCAATCTCGCATTGACACGTGAAATTATCCCTCTTATAATATTATAAAAAGTCTAAAGACTTTAAAACTTTGTCCCCCTAAAACCCGACATCTTATCCACGTGTCAACGCGGGATTGGCTCTCCTATAATATGTGTGTGTGGCTCACACACATGAACCGAATCCCTGCATGCTGATTCAAGTTAGGGACTATGACATAGACATACTAGCTCTTTTTTTATAACAAACACAAAAACTCGTTCTTTTCTGATAAAAACATAAATAAGACCTTAAACTTGTTAAAATGTCAGCTTCAAGCCAATGTTTTTGTTTGCCATTCTTAAATCTTATTTTAGTCTTCTGTAATGACAATTACACCATCTTATATGGGTAATCCTATCTTTTTCCCTTTGTTCTCATCATTTATTATAAGCACAGGTCTCAACAGTTTTCAGTACTCATCTGCATATTCTAACATCATCCACCTTATGTTGGCCATTTCTTCTTGGCCAAAGAGACTGGAAAGAAACAACTGAAAGCATATACATTATTTGCTAATTATCATACTTGGTCAAGAGGTTTAAGAATGATGGGACAAGCTCCTTACATAAATGGCACAATAGAAATTTTATGTTTTAAATATATTTCATCTTCACAAGGAGTAATGTGTCTCTTTTGATTTTAAAAGGGCTGTTTGTATTTCCTGTTTTTTAATAAAGATAAAAGACTATATTGTTTTAGATCACGAAAGAGACTAATTCGTCATTATCCCTCGGAGTTAGACCTAACATTATGTCATGTAACAGAACAAAACTAGCTGGGCTGGAAAATTCTCTCATTAAAAGATACAATTTGCAAAATAACAGTATACCTTCATAAGGAGTAAGATGTCTATTTTGACTTTAAATGGACTGTTTTGTATTTCCTGTTTTCAATAAAGATAATGACTGTATTGTTTTAGATCATGAAAGAGACTAATTCATCATTATCCCTTGGAGTTAGACCTAACGTTATGTCATGTAACAGGACAGAAACTATCTGGGATGGAAAATTCTCTCATTAAAAGATACAATTTGCAAATAACAGTATATCACTAAGTCTAGATCTCTACAAGTAGAGCGTGGAGACATGGCAAATATAATCAGCAACTGATATATCTGCACCAACATAAACTCAGCAACTCCTCAGAATAGTAAAATGAGAAGTAGTTCCCTACTCTTCATGCTTGTTCACTTAGCCCTCCAGCTCCATGTACATGGAGCTGTGTCTAGGCTAAGGGAAGATCCAACACATGGGTTCACCGCTCTCCCTCTCAATAGCTCTAACTTCCACATCCACAGTCCTTACAATTTGGCTGTCAGTGAGAGATACAGCTTCATCAATGGAATCCATAAGCTGTGGGTCCTGTCCACGGACAAGCCACTATCCCGGGGTAGTCCCACTCTTCCACGAACTGAGATTCGGATTCGGGTAGGCATCAGCGCAATTCTCTCCACCTATGTTAACTTCAAAGTGACTATAACTAAGCTTCTCTTTGGTCTCGCTTTTCTTGTAGGGATATGACTATTCTTCAGGTGTGTGGCAGTTTGAAGGGCATACTTATGTTCCGAGTGGAACATCAGGATGTGTGCATCATGCAAGTGTTTGGTTCGAGTACGAGGGCAACACCCTGATGCTAAGGGTCTACAGTGGTGCACTCATGTATTACAGATGGTTGCTCGTTACTGATGATATCTACGGGAAATGGTTCAGAGTGAATGTGATCCATGATACGGGTGCAGGACTGGTCAGAGTCTTCATTGATGGAGATCTCAAGTTAGTTGCAAATGATACAGGAGGAGCTTCTCATTACTTTAAAGTCGGTGTCTATATGCAGTAATGCTTCCTATTTCATGGAGTCCCGCTGGAAGAGAATCAAGGTCTTGAAGTTATCTGATTGAAATTAGAGCACATAGACAAAATGTTTTGTTTCCTCGACTAAAATACTGCTTAGATTTTGTTTAGTAGACTATCGCGTGTTCATCTGTGCGAATTGCAATGTAGGTACTTGGGGACAACTCTAGCCCCAAGAATAAAGAATTCAATTAACGACGACTAATTGAACATGGTTTTAGTATCAATATCAGCAATATCGGTTGTCAATATTAGTCATATCAGCAATCTCGGACCCGATATCAACTGATATTATAGACCCAATGCGATATTGCTGATATATATCAGAATCGTCCGATATTCGAAACCATGAATAGAACAACTAACTCAACATAAAAGCTGAGCTTCTATTCTGTCTTCTTCCAAATCAAACATAAATATCTCCACTCGATCATAAAATTGTTCAATGCCCCCAAGAGACTACCTATTAATAGTAATTACATTATAGTCCTAAACCAAATTTAATAAAATGTGAACTCTATCTGTGCAATTCAATAAAACCCTAATAACTAAAAACACACAATGAAAAAGGACCTGCTATTTTTAGAATTTTTGAACTATATAGTCAAGTAACATTAATCAGTTAAGTTGATCTGCCCCTCAACAAAAATGAGCAAGCCATCAAACTAGGACCTGGAACATCTGGAAGAAAGTTGCATCAGAACAGAAGTTAGATGCTTGTCATACCTCTCTTTCCAGCATGTGGCATCTTTTGTGCTCTCCCAATATGTACACAAACGTAACTGATCTGTTCATGGTTCAAAATTTGGCTGAGGGAGAATCATTTCCCTTGTTCCCTAGAGGACAAAAGAACACAATGAAACGTGTTAAGATGCTCTTCCCCTTGGAAATAGATAAAAAGATCTATTATACAACTAATGAATATGAAAACAAAGTGTAGAAAGTAAAATAAATGTTCTTCCTCTGTCAAAAATCCTCTATATACCCACTCATACCTTTCTAGTTTGTCATACTTAAACCACTTACCCCAATGGCTTCCTTTGTGTGGTTTCTTCTGGCATTCCTAGGTTCATTAAGCCTCATGAAGGACAGTCATCTCTTCTGCAATGGTGATCCAACAAATGATTCCACAGCTGTGCGATTAACAGAGAAAAATTTTGAGAAGCAGTGGCCATAAAGCTTACCACTTTATGCCTGATACAGCTATATCAATGGAGTGCACAGCCTCTGGGTGTACTCCACAGACAAGCCACATGGTCCCAATAGCGCAACCAAACCTCAGGCGGAGATCCATATTGGAGAAAGGGCCGAGAACTCTCTCTCTTTACAAATCTTGCTTCCAATTCAATTAGTTCACCATCTATTCTGGAAAAAATATAATCAATTAATACAGAATGATAAAAGTTTACTACCATTAGAAAATAAGCACTCAGTCTCTAGATCACAGAGCAGCCTGTTAACGGCATTTCAGTAATTGTCTAAATTGCTCTCTCTCTCTCTCTCTCTCTCTCTCTCTCTCTATATATATATATATATATATATATATATATATATTATATATATAAGGGCAGCCCCATTTAGAGCTCGCTGGTTTTGCTCTCCCTATCTAATCCTGCACTGATTTGAATCCACATGAAAAAAAAAAGCTTACAGAAACAAAAGACCGACCCTTGGGTCATTAAATATAACAAAATATAGTAATAAATCGCTCAGGCCAACATCATGAGTCAAGGAAAGCTCTAATTTTATTCTCCAGTAATTCAATGGATAAGGGTTTTTTTGCAAGAAAAATCTTCTCAATGTGATCAGGAGCAGAAATCATATCAGAAATAATCATTCACATTTAATTAAATTTGAACTGTGCATATTAGTGTTCAATTCTTTTCAAGCTATGTTTTGGGTTTGGGCTATTTGGATCTATTTAAATTGAATCAAGTTATATTGTCTGTAAGCTTAAATTATTTTCTAGGTAATACAACTAAAACACAACTTGTAGAATATACAAGGTTCTAATAGTAGCGTCGGATGCATGACGGCCAAGGGAATCACATGTCAGATGGATGTCAAGGGTATATGTCCAAGAATCAAATAAATAGCGGACACTATAATGGGTAAAAGGTAAATGTCATGTACGTGAACATTGAAGAATTTAATGCAAGTAATATTCTAATTATCATCAACCAGTATAAGATCTAAATGTAAAGTGTGAAAATGATGAATGTCCATGTCAAGCAACCGAACAAGCATATAATAAAGAGGAAAAAAAATGAACATTTAAAGTACTAAAAATGAAAATAAATAAATAAATAAATAAATAAATAAATGTAAAGAAATGGAAAACCCTAAAAAAGAATTAATTGATAATAAAGGAGAGATAATACATATATATAATAAAAGTGATGGGTATGGGTCTATTGAGTAGAACCCCAATAGCTCAATAACCAATAGCACAATAACTATTCTAACACTCCCCCTCAAGCTGGAGCATAAATGTCAATCATACCCAGCTTGCTACATAAGACAAAAAACACCTTTGGAGAAGCTGCTTTGTTAAGTAGATCTGTCAACTGTTTTGAAGATGGAGTAAACGGGAGAGAAACCACCTTTTCGGTCCATGCATCTCTGACCAGATGATAGTCAATGTCTATATGCTTAGTCTTCCCATGAAACTTCTGATTTTGTGCGATATAGATAGCAGACTGATTATCAAAAAAACATAGGCATAGGACCAAGACGACGAAAACTAAACTCCAATAACAGATTCTTCAGCCACATCATTTTACAAGTAGTATGTGTCATGGTTTTATACTCAGCTTCTGCATTGGATCCATAAACATCTTGTTTCTTCCTCCTCCATGTCACCAAATTTTCTCCAACGAATGTGCAATAGCCAGTAGTGAACTTCCTATCTCCTTTTTCACCAGTATATCCTAAGTCAGAATAGCCAAAAATACGAACATGTCCATGTTTCTTGTACAACAAATATTTTTCAGGAGAGCTTTTGATATAAGTAAGAATCCTCAGAGCAATTGTCCAGTGAACCTCTCTAGGCTGATGCATAAACCTACTCAGTACTCCAACTGTAAAGGTTATATCAAGCCTAGTAACTGTCATGTAGATCAACTTTTCAATCAATCTCCTATACTGTCCACGGTCATCAAGTAGATGACTATTATCACACCATAAATCCACATTTGCTTCCATTGGAGTGCTAGCAGGTTTGCACCCCACCATGTCAGTTTCCTCAAGGAGATCAAGTGTATACTTCTTCTGAGATAGAAGTAAACCATACTTTTGCTAAGCAACTTCAATCCCAAGAAAATATCTTGGCTTCCCCATATCCTTGGTCACAAAATATCGTCTAAGATACTCTTTTATCTTTGCTAACGCCACAGAGTCACTCCCATTTAGTAAAATGTCATCAACATACACAGCCAGTATCACTGAGCCAGACTTAGTACGACGAACAAACACTGAGTGATCTGAATAACAACGAGCAAATCCAATACCAGAGATAACCATGCTAAACTTCTCAAACCATGCCCTTGGACTCTGTTTGAGTCTATAAATCACCTTCCTAAGTCTACAGACAGTATTCTCTCCCTGAGCAATATACCCTGGAGGTTGCTCCATATAAACTTGCTGATGGGGGACGAACTCTAGGAAATCTCAACCTAGGGTTTATCTTCTAAGATAGGATTTAGGAATCTCTCTCTAAGGTTTCTCACCCAAAGCACACAGGCTACTCAAAATGTTCAAACAACAATTTTCATTATCAATCATTAACTGAAGAAAATAATAGTAATCTCAGCCTTATATAGGCCTACAAAAAAATAACTCGCACCACAACCGATGTGGGATAAAACCAACCAACAATAATAACCAACTAAAACAAACTACAATAAGAAAAGATAAGCCAACAACTAAATCAAACAAATCCTACTAGATGTCCCCATCATTCCCCAGGGTTGGGGAAAAGTTAACCCTACTGAGTACAGATCTCAACTCTCAATCGGGCCATGGTGGTGGTCGTGGACCCAACAGATGTGCATCAAGGTTGAACCAAGGCGATGTGGGTGGGACTGGCTTCTGTGATAGATCTGCTATACAGGATGACATCTCAAGCAATGCGCAGGTAACAGAAAGAGGCGCATCCTTTAGGATGAGAACTGAATCAACTGTACTTCGCACCATGAATAGTCTGACCTCCTATGACTCTGTCTCCTGTAGGAAGATCTGTAAAAGATCGTACAAGTCAGGCGATCTTTAGAAAACTGGGACCCTCATAGCTGGTGTGGATGTCATTAACTCCATGGCAAGCTCCGCTGATAAATCTACTGAGTTCTTTATAAGAGGCTCTTCTATTTTTGGCTCTGATTCAGAATCATCAACAACTACTGGCTTTGGTTCTATCTTAGCTGCTGCATTATCTGGTTCTGGCTTGTGCTCCAACTCAGCAACAACTTTTGATCCTGACTTCTCGAGAACGTCAGGCTCAAAAAGGGCTGAAGGCTCTGGATCTGTGTCCCCCTTTGCAGCCTAACTTGCTACAAGTTTTTCTAAGGCCACCCGAAGCTTAGTGCAGAGATCTGTGATTGACCGGCTCTCTGGCTCTTGCTCAACATTAGGCTCTTTATAGTCTGAATCAGATGAATAAATGGGTGGAGCATAACGAGCGAGAAGAAAGTCTTGCAAGAGAAATCAATATCGATATAACTTATGATTGTTCTCTACCCAATAATATGGCTCTCCCAACTTCATTCGACATAGAGGCACTTTTGCTCAGATGTCAGAGAAAAATAATTGAAGAAAGTTTCAAGATTACTCTCCCAGTCTTCATAACCGTAACGGTCATAAAAACAATGAAAAGTCGGGATAGCCGCATACATTTCCATTCAACTTCATTTGGATCACCATTAGTATGAATATATTGACCACAAAAATAAAATCCCATAAGGAAAATTTCAATGATAAGCTCAAAAAAACCCAAGAATCTCAAAGGCTCGAACTGGACCCAAATCGGACTGGAAACGGGTCCCGAAACGACGCTAGATTATTGCAGGACTTGTAGCAGCACCAAACAGGGATTATGGAGGTCGTCTTTACTGCTTGAATGCTGCGAAAATCTATCTAATAGCTCCAGGGCTCTGTCACGAACCCAACGCTTCAAATAGAGCTCAAAACGGACTCCGAACGGGCGAGCTTTGGGTTTTGGGGGAGATTTATAGTAATTGGGGTTACTGTTCAGGTGAACTGTAATCGGGTTACTGTTCACGTGAATAGTAATCGGGTGATTACTGTTCACGGAACAGTAATCCAAAAAAATTCTTTTTTTCCCTCTCTTTTTTCAGATCTAGGTTTTTTTATTTCTTTTCTTTTTTTATTTTCAAGAACTAGGGTTTTGGGAATTTGTAAAAGTTTTGATGGAGGAAAAAAGATTTTGTGGAAGCTAGGATTTTGTAGAAGTGAAAAAGAGCAGAATTTAACTCTGATACCAAAATGATGGGGGACGAACTCTAGAAAATCTCAACCTAGGATTTTTCTTCCAAGATAGGGTTTAGAAATCTCTCCCTAGGGTTTCTCACCCAAAGCACACATGCTACTCGAAATGCTCAAACAATAATTTTCATTATCAATCATTAACTGAAGAAAACAATGGTAATCTTAGCCTTATATAGGCCTACAAAAAAAATAACTCCCACCACAACCGATGTAGGATAAAACCAACCAACAATAATAACCAAGTAAAACAAACTATAATAATTTAAGATAAGCCAACAACTAAATCAAACAAATCCTACTAGATGTCCCCATCACTTGCTCCTTCAAGTCCCCATAAAGAAAGGAATTCTTGATATCTAGTTAAAATAAGGGTCAATCCATATTAACAGCAATAGGAAACAGAATTTGAATGGAGTCCAGTCAAGCAACTAGTGAAAAAGTCTCAAAATAGTCCACGCCATAGGTCTGAGTGAAAGTACACCTAGAGGGGGGTGAATAGGTGTAGTGCTAATCTGATGACAAATGATGAGGAATTTAAAACTTAATTGCAAACACACAACGTGTAACCAAGAGCGAGTCTGAATTCCCCGTGAAGGGCTATAGAACTACTCCTCTAGATTCCTTTAGATTAAGAGTTGAGGTGCTTTTAAAACTCTCTTGGTTCAACACAAGTGTGGACACACAAACAATATCTAGCATGTATATGAATATGAACAATGTATATCAATGTAAGATCTAAAAGAGAGAGAGAATAGATCAAACGCAAATACAGTGATATGTTTCGAGGTTCGAGCCACTGCTCTACGTCCCCGCCCTCACACAGAAGGATTTTCACTATGTCCACACAGGACCTTCCACCGAGGAATTACAACTCAAGACCAGGAGTACACAACTCCTCTCTCAAACACTATCACCTCTACATAAAAGGGAAGACACAAAGCCAAAGCAAAGAAAAGATTACAATCTTAGTGATCCAATGATCACAAACTCTCTTAGATCTCAAAGGATCACAAACAATTTTTCTCACAATACAAAGACCCTAAAGATAGATTTGAAATGATTGGCTCAAGTGTGAGAAATCAAAGTGTTTTGAAAATAAATCTCAAAGAAAACTCTTGGGAAAAACTTCAATATAGATAAGAAAATGAGGAACAAAATAAATTCCAAAAAACTTGTTTTCTTTTGATTTTTTCAAAACTTTGAAAACAAATAAAGATAGATTTGAAGCACAAAAAACTCTTTTGAAACTCTTAAGAATGTGGGTAAGAAAGCGCTAGAAAACTGATTAAAATTCTCTTGAAAAATCTTGATGAAAACAGGCCCCAAAACCCCTTTATATAGGGCCTAGGAGAAACTCATCGTTGGGGTAAAAAACAGCCCAGATTGGGCTGTCGGTCGACCGACAAACGGTCAAAAATTTGGCCGTTTGGCACTGTCGATCGACCGTCCGATCGACCTGCCCCAAGGCAAACTTGCCTGTCGGTCGACCGGCCTAAGGCCAACGGCCTATCGATCGATCGCTCGGTCAACTGGGCTCTGCCCGAGAATTAGGTAGTGCCAATCGGTTGACCGCTCGGTCTACCGGCCCATAGGCTAGAGCCTTGTGCATGTTTTATGCACATTGGTCGACCGGACCAGAGATCGACCAGTTTGTGCACATTGGTCGACCGGACCAGAGACCGACCGGTCGACCAGTCGGTCAACCGCCAGCAGGCTCAAAATAGGTTTTTCAGGTTAAAAACTTAGGCTTTTAAATACCCATAAAATCCCATAAAACTCTATAAATTTCATAAAAATAAGTTCTTATAAATATTTAAAATACAAATATGTGTGATAAAAAATCAACACATATTACAAACTATTTGAACTATTTTTGAGGCTTAAAAATTTAGCTTTAAACCAAAAACTGTATTTTTCAAAAATAAAACTTCTAAAAGAAAATACGGTTTTTCTTTAAACTTGTATAAATACAAAAACATAATATTTAAACACTTTTGAAGTATAGTGTGTATGTATAGAATCCAATACACATAGTAAATGATATATCTATGTTTTTGACATTAAATCCAAAACTAAGTTTTGATAAAAACAAAACTTAAAAACCATGAACTAGAATCATCAAAATAAGTTTTTACACAATATGAAACATCAATGTATATGGATAGAATCCAACATACATATAAACTATATAAACTTCTTTTGATTCTATCTATTCTTGAAATCAAAAACGGTTAAACTGAAATCAAACCTTTTAAACTTGTGTGTGTACTTGAGCATATCAAGACTAATCTATTCTTACACAAGATCTAAACAAAACTAAACAAACCTAAACCGAAGTCTTCTTGTAGATTTTCATCTCCAAGACGACTCGATTCAAACACGATCCAAAGAGCTTGACTCCAACTTGAGTTCTAGATGCGATCTTAACGTGCAAACTCTTGAATCATCACATGTTAGCTCCAAAACTGACTTTAAATTCTTTGTTGAAGCTAAACACCTACTAAGATCTTGATTAATAACTGAAACTATATAAACACAAGATCATTAGTAACTTAACATCATAAGTTAGTCATCATCAAAAAGGTGAGTGGCCTTTGAGCTAACAATCTCTCTCTTTTTGATAATGACAAAACTTATAAGGTTATATATGCATTGATTAAGGATAGGCTTCATAAAAGCTCCCCCTAACTAATGCATAATCAATAAATATAAAGATATGCAATGTAGCTTAAATATATATATGCATAAATAACTAAGAAAACATGCATATATAAACTCAAATTATTCTTCCCCCTTTTGTCACTCATCAACAAAGAGGTGAAGAAAAACAAACAAATTCAATAAAAGCATATTTTAAAACAAAATTTTGATATCAATGAAAACTATCAATTGAAAGAACCTAATTGAATGTGAAACCATCTTTTTACCAATTTAAATAAAATAATCTTTTTACCAATTGATACTAATAGAAGGATATGATCCCAATTGAAAGTAAAAACCAAAATTTTAAGTAAATACTAAAGTTATTTTGCAATATAGATGCCAAATTAAGAATAATACCAATTTAAGATTATTGATACCAATATTGAAAATGTTAACAAATACCAAAACAAAATATTTTTTAACATAAAGAGTGGGAGTAAGGTACCAATTGAAAATAAATACCAATTGAAAGATAAAACAAGAATTTTTCTCTCCCTTTATGAAATACCAATAAAAACAATGTATAAGCTTGTATAGGATACCAATTATCATTAAGAACAAAATCAAGCTTAGCATGAAATCAAATTATGCTAAAAATGTATGAATATATATGTTTATAGCACAAAAAAATATTTATATGTATGTATGATCAGAGCAATATATAATATCAATTGAGGCATAATTGTAACGCCCCGATCCTAAAGATACGGAGTCGTTATGGCGACGCCTATACGCAAGGGAAATACCCCACGTATACGCGCTAAGCCTAAAGTAACCTGAACAAGCTATAATCTAAACCATAAAAATCACTGCAATATGACATATAAAAGCTACACATGATAACAATATGAATGACAGGAAGAAAATGACAGCTGAAAGCAATACAGATAGAGTCATGAAATAACAGGAATAAAGAAGAAAAGAGGGTACCAGAATGAAGAGAGGGAGACTGTGTCTAACTCCTCGCAATATGTACCGTCTCATCGAAATACCTGCACATTAGAACAACCGTCCAATAGCTGGACGTGCAAACCCAGGGTCGTCAGAACGCGACCATAATGAGTGTGTGTGTAAAGGGGAAGGAACTCGTGCAGAAGAAACCATGTGCATATATAATAGTAAGAACAACTGCAGATAGAAAGACTAAATAACACAATAAATAACTGAACAATAGCACATATGAATACAACATGAATACAGGTAGAAGATAACTGGCACAACTGTAAATATGTAATCAATGTCAAGGTGTGTAGACTATCACATGTCACTAGGTTGGCATCCAAGTCTGGTCAGGGTTATAGTTACATGTCTATCACAGTGATATAAATATACAGTCAGGTGATTAAGGTCAGTCACAATACATTAACAGTTTATTCTCATTTATTATGTCAGCGAACACCAATTGCCACCTGTAATAGACGCATCCCATACTACGCCTACTACATGTGTCAATCAGGGTCCTAAGTTATTGAAATTAACAGAAGAGACATTGTCCATGCTTTAGGTGGGTCCCGTACATACCCGGGACCACGGCCTCAGTTTCCTGGCGCTGAACCAGGCCGTACCGCTAGGTACTCAGTAACAGTAACAGTAACAGTAATCTCACTGTGAAAACAGTGGAACAATAAACAGTACAGATGGGATGCCAGTCATCCCCCAGGAACCCTGCAGTGGAACCCTCAGTCGGCTGCGCAACCTGTATCCTAGGTCCACCCAAAATACAGACGATGTCTCCTCCATCAATTTCCCCAATCCCAGTGTAAGTTGTCCATTTACATTATTATTCATTCAATTCAGTTAAACCAGTCAATGTCCATATTATCTAGAACACTGGGACGATACGGTGACAGTAACAATAACAGTACAGTAACAGTCAATCAGTAATCGTATACACGGTGAACAATATCAGTAACAGTAACAGTAACAGTAACCGTGTATACGATGAACAATAGGACTGTACCGTGGTTACGGTCAAACAATCATTTTCCCAGTAACTTCAATAATATGGATAAAATAACAGTAACAGTCTAGCTACTGCTCAATAAACAGTCTCAACTAAAGCTGACCATAATCTCATCCATCCATGTTAAAGAGATATCAATAACTAATCCATCAACTTATAGTCTCAATACAATTCTCATGAATCACTAAGTATCAGTCTGTATCAGTGCAATCCAAAACGGTGACTATCATATCAATGAATCTGTAATTAGTCCTCTCCTCAACACCAATATGTTCTAATCCTATACCCTCAACAACTGAGATCAAATAATAACTATTATCAAACTCCAAGATGTAGATCACCATCATAATAAGTCATCTCTGTTAACTGAAATAATCAATAACCAATCATGAAGTATATGGTATGTCCTCGAGATCAACAAGTCAATACATATTGAATTATATCTAAACAGTCAACATCCTCAATAAGTAATCTAGAATATCTACTCTTGATAATCAACATCAACAACATAGCATCTAACAGATCCCAAATGCCTGCAACGTCAATCTCACCACAATACAAGACAGGCTCCAATAAAAAGGAATATAGATCCTGGGTAACCTCTAACTCAAAATCAATTTAAGTCACAACTCAACTAATCCAGTCATATCTGATATGTCCTCAATTCTCAACTAATAAAGTCAGGTCTAATTACTGATCATCATACAATGTAAATAGCATAAGTCCCAGATCAATCCAAAGTCATCCTATCTAACTTACATTCCCAACAGTTACATGATCGTCAAGTATCAATATACATCAATGAATTTGATATAATAATTGTCATTCCAACATATATCAATATCAGCACTAATCCCCTCACTCTAACATACAACTCTAAATCTCAAATCCTCAGGAGTTCACATTTCTATTAAGATCAAACATGATATCCCAATACTCGGTATCACAACATATACATGCATCTAAGTTCTATTAGATCAAGTCATTACCACCAATATCCATCTCAAATACCCTCATGCTACATCCTGATATGTCTACAACAATACTCTAGATATACATAGGACAAACATGAGGGTTCTAACATGTATCAATAATCATGCATATCATTCCCTATACACCCAACATGAAAAATAACAGGAGATGACCGTCCACCCCCACGCTCGATGATCCCCACACATAAACATGTAACATAAGAAATCTACTCAACAATTTACATCACATATAAAATAATATCTGCGATCATTTAATAAATAAAGAGAGAGAAAGAGAGAGAGACACTCACCTGAGCTCGATCGCAAATCCAAAGCACTGAAATCATAAGGCTCCAGTAAATCTACATAAATTATTAAATAGAAATTGTTAGATTCTTTTAAAAGAATATTTTAAGGAGTTTAAATCTTAGTTAATTAGTTTGGGAGTTGGAGATATGATGCTTTAGGTTTAATGAATTTAGTAGATTTAATTTAAACTAATTTCTGATTTTTTTGTTGGATTTTTAATAGGCTTTAAATCATTAAAATATTTAACGGGTTTGAATCTAACATTACGGAAAAAGGTTTAAAGAGGGTGATTTGATTTAATTCATGTTGGTATCACTCTAAAATTTTTATCATAGAATGTAGAATATTATTTATATTTTTAGCTATTTTTAATAAATTATTTTAATATAAATCTTTCTCTTTTATCTCTTTCTTTCTTTCCTTATCTTTTTCTTTTCTTTTTATTTAACACACAACAGTCCAGGCCCAGTCCAGGTTCGGCCGGACCAGGCCTGGTCTGTTTTCTTTTTTTTCTTTTTTTTCCAAAAGCCTAGGCCCAGCCCAGGCCCAAGTGGACCAGGCCAGGCCCAGGCCTTCCAGAATTTCCCTTTCCCTTTTTTTTTTTTGTTTAACAGATGACTGGGCCAGTTCCGCCCAGTCCAGAAACTTTTTTTTTTTCCTAAATAGGCCCAACCCGGGCCTTCTAGGCCCGGGCTAGGATGAGCCCCGCACAGCAGGGCTGTGCCCTGCTGTGCCGCCTGCTCTCGGCCAAGCCGAGAGCAGTGCCTCCAATTTTTTTTTTTTTTTTTAATCGTTTGTTAAAATTCTGAAATATGTAAATCTAAATTATAAATTGGTATACTTTCACACAAATTTTTAATGGGATTTTAGATTAGGTTTTGATATAAAAAAAATATTCATGGAGATCTTGGTATGGACATGATTTTAATAAACAAATTTATATCAAATGAATTTTGATAAAATAAATTACTTACTTGATCTTTGATCCCCTAGCATGCTCCTCAATTTACACTTCAAGATCCATTGCTCATGAGGAGAAAAGAAGGAAGAAGATGGACAAAGTTGGGTTTAGGGTTTTCTTGAGGTAGAAGAGGAAGAAATGTTTAGGTTCTTTGAACCTGGACTTTAATTAGGCTAGATTGCTTAATTTAGTAAGATAGGATTAGGATGGAAATTTGGGTTGGAATTAAATATTTAAATTAGATTCTAGATTTGGATTTGGATTAGGATTTATTAAGATCATGATTTTGAAAATAAGATTAGGGTTAGGATTAGAATTGAGTTTTGGGTTAAAGGGTAAGAATCTCATGCTAATGGGTTTTGGGCTTTAATTAAAAGAAATAAATAATATGAAGAATGAGAAAAATAGATAGTGGGCTTATGGGCTTAGACAAAAATAGAGAAAGGGGAAAAAGAATGAAAATAAGAAGTGGGCTTGGCTCAGGTGGGCTTAGCATGAAAGGAAAATAAAATGAAATGAAAAGGAGAATGGGTTGGACTTATTGGGCTTGGAATGAAATAATAATACTATCCATTAATAATAATTTAAATTAATTAAATAAAAGCAATAAGAGTTTACAAGTCATACATAATACTAAGACTAATAATGATAATAAATCAAGTTAGCAAATAATACTAAAATAACTAGTAAAATAAAATAAATACTTGTAGAAAAATAAAATACAGTATTATTAGATTAGGGATATTACATTCTACCCACCTTAATAAAAATTTCGTCCTCGAAATTCAAATAAGGTAGGGAATGGTAAAAGAATCAAAGACCAAGAGGGAACACAATAAGAATCCACGTCGCCTCGTTGGGACACCACGATTTCGCTGCGCGCTCTGATCTCTACTACCAGCTTCAACATGGAGTAACCGATCTCAAGAGATAGAATCAGGAGGAATGAATAGGAAGGAAAGATGAAATTAAGATGGACATCCAAATCACTCTAATTGAAGTGTTGGAATCATGAATATCAACAGATCAAGAACGGAATTCCAAAGGGAGGACGATCAATTCCAAAGGAAGTCAATATTATCATATGAATAGTATATGTATATTGCAGTGTCAACATAACTGTCTCAGGTTACAGGTAGGAACTAGGTTCTCTTTTATGTCGAACCTAGGCTCTGATACCACTCTGTAACGCCCCGATCCTAAAGATACGGAGTCGTTATGGCGACGCCTATACGCAAGGGAAATACCCCACGTATACGCGCTAAGCCTAAAGTAACCTGAACAAGCTATAATCTAAACCATAAAAATCACTGCAATATGACATATAAAAGCTACACATGATAACAATATGAATGACAGGAAGAAAATGGCAGCTGAAAGCAATACAGATAGAGTCATGAAATAACAGGAATAAAGAAGAAAAGAGGGTACCAGAATGAAGAGAGGGAGACTGTGTCTAACTCCTCGCAATATGTACCGTCTCATCGAAATACCTGCACATTAGAACAACCGTCCAATAGCTGGACGTGCAAACCCAGGGTCGTCAGAACGCGACCATAATGAGTGTGTGTGTAAAGGGGAAGGAACTCGTGCAGAAGAAACCATGTGCATATATAATAGTAAGAACAACTGCAGATAGAAAGACTAAATAACACAATAAATAACTGAACAATAGCACATATGAATACAACATGAATACAGGTAGAAGATAACTGGCACAACTGTAAATATGTAATCAATGTCAAGGTGTGTAGACTATCACATGTCACTAGGTTGGCATCCAAGTCTGGTCAGGGTTATAGTTACATGTCTATCACAGTGATATAAATATACAGTCAGGTGATTAAGGTCAGTCACAATACATTAACAGTTTATTCTCATTTATTATGTCAGCGAACACCAATTGCCACCTGTAATAGACGCATCCCATACTACGCCTACTACATGTGTCAATCAGGGTCCTAAGTTATTGAAATTAACAGAAGAGACATTGTCCATGCTTTAGGTGGGTCCCGTACATACCCGGGACCACGGCCTCAGTTTCCTGGCGCTGAACCAGGCCGTACCGCTAGGTACTCAGTAACAGTAACAGTAACAGTAATCTCACTGTGAAAACAGTGGAACAGTAAACAGTACAGATGGGATGCCAGTCATCCCCCAGGAACCCTGCAGTGGAACCCTCAGTCGGCTGCGCAACCTGTATCCTAGGTCCACCCAAAATACAGACGCTGTCTCCTCCATCAATTTCCCCAATCCCAGTGTAAGTTGTCCATTTACATTATTATTCATTCAATTCAGTTAAACCAGTCAATGTCCATATTATCTAGAACACTGGGACGATACGGTGACAGTAACAATAACAGTACAGTAACAGTCAATCAGTAATCGTATACACGGTGAACAATATCAGTAACAGTAACAGTAACAGTAACCGTGTATACGATGAACAATAGGACTGTACCGTGGTTACGATCAAACAATCATTTTCCCAGTAACTTCAATAACATGGATAAAATAACAGTAACAGTCTAGCTACTGCTCAATAAACAGTCTCAACTAAAGCTGACCATAATCTCATCCATCCATGTTAAAGAGATATCAATAACTAATCCATCAACTTATAGTCTCAATACAATTCTCATGAATCACTAAGTATCAGTCCGTATCAGTGCAATCCAAAACGGTGACTATCATATCAATGAATCTGTAATTAGTCCTCTCCTCAACACCAATATGTTCTAATCCTATACCCTCAACAACTGAGATCAAATAATAACTATTATCAAACTCCAAGATGTAGATCACCATCATAATAAGTCATCTCTGTTAACTGAAATAATCAATAACCAATCATGAAGTATATGGTATGTCCTCGAGATCAACAAGTCAATATATATTGAATTATATCTAAACAGTCAACATCCTCAATAAGTAATCTAGAATATCTACTCTTGATAATCAACATCAACAACATAGCATCTAACAGATCCCAAATGCCTGCAACGTCAATCTCACCACAATACAAGACAGGCTCCAATAAAAAGGAATATAGATCCTGGGTAACCTCTAACTCAAGATCAATTTAAGTCACAACTCAACTAATCCAGTCATATCTGATATGTCCTCAATTCTCAACTAATAAAGTCAGGTCTAATTACTGATCATCATACAATGTAAATAGCATAAGTCCCAGATCAATCCAAAGTCATCCTATCTAACTTACATTCCCAACAGTTACATGATCGTCAAGTATCAATATACATCAATGAATTTGATATAATAATTGTCATTCCAACATATATCAATATCAGCACTAATCCCCTCACTCTAACATACAACTCTAAATCTCAAATCCTCAGGAGTTCACATTTCTATTAAGATCAAACATGATATCCCAATACTCGGTATCACAACATATACATGCATCTAAGTTCTATTAGATCAAGTCATTACCACCAATATCCATCTCAAATACCCTCATGCTACATCCTGATATGTCTACAACAATACTCTAGATATACATAGGACAAACATGAGGGTTCTAACATGTATCAATAATCATGCATATCATATCCCTATACACCCAACATGAAAAATAACAGGAGATGACCGTCCACCCCCACGCTCGATGATCCCCACACATAAACATGTAACATAAGAAATCTACTCAACAATTTACATCACATATAAAATAATATCTGCGATCATTTAATAAATAAAGAGAGAGAAAGAGAGAGAGACACTCACCTGAGCTCGATCGCAAATCCAAAGCACTGAAATCATAAGGCTCCAGTAAATCTACATAAATTATTAAATAGAAATTGTTAGATTCTTTTAAAAGAATATTTTAAGGAGTTTAAATCTTAGTTAATTAGTTTGGGAGTTGGAGATATGATGCTTTAGGTTTAATGAATTTAGTAGATTTAATTTAAACTAATTTCTGATTTTTTTGTTGGATTTTTAATAGGCTTTAAATCATTAAAATATTTAACGGGTTTGAATCTAACATTACGGAAAAGGTTTAAAGAGGGTGATTTGATTTAATTCATGTTGGTATCACTCTAAAATTTTTATCATAGAATGTAGAATATTATTTATATTTTTAGCTATTTTTAATAAATTATTTTAATATAAATCTTTCTCTTTTATCTCTTTCTTTCTTTCCTTATCTTTTTCTTTTCTTTTTATTTAACACACAACAGTCCAGGCCCAGTCCAGGTTCGGCCGGACCAGGCCTGGTCTGTTTTTTTTTTTTTTCAAAAGCCTAGGCCAAGCCCAGGCCCAAGTGGACCAGGCCAGGCCCAGGCCTTCCAGAATTTCCCTTTCCCTTTTTTTTTTTTGTTTAACAGATGACTGGGCCAGTTCCGGCCCAGTCCAGAAACCTTTTTTTTTTCTCTAAATAGGCCCAACCCGGGCCTTCTAGGCCCGGGCTAGGATGAGACCCGCACAGCAGGGCTGTGCCCTGCTGTGCCGCCTGCTCTCGGCCAAGCCGAGAGCAGTGCCTCCAATTTTTTTTTTTTTTTTAATCGTTTGTTAAAATTCTGAAATATGTAAATCTAAATTATAAATTGGTATACTTTCACACAAATTTTTAATGGGATTTTAGATTAGGTTTTGATATAAAAAAAAATATTCATGGAGATCTTGGTATGGACATGATTTTAATAAACAAATTTATATCAAATGAATTTTGATAAAATAAATTACTTACTTGATCTTTGATCCCCTAGCATGCTCCTCAATTTACACTTCAAGATCCATTGCTCATGAGGAGAAAAGAAGGAAGAAGATGGACAAAGTTGGGTTTAGGGTTTTCTTGAGGTAGAAGAGGAAGAAATGTTTAGGTTCTTTGAACCTGGACTTTAATTAAGCTAGATTGCTTAATTTAGTAAGATAGGATTAGGATGGAAATTTGGGTTGGAATTAAATATTTAAATTAGATTCTAGATTTGGATTTGGATTAGGATTTATTAAGATCATGATTTTGAAAATAAGATTAGGGTTAGGATTAGAATTGAGTTTTGGGTTAAAGGGTAAGAATCTCATGCTAATGGGTTTTGGGCTTTAATTAAAAGAAATAAATAATATGAAGAATGAGAAAAATAGATAGTGGGCTTATGGGCTTAGACAAAAATAGAGAAAGGGGAAAAAGAATGAAAATAAGAAGTGGGCTTGGCTCAGGTGGGCTTAGCATGAAAGGAAAATAAAATGAAATGAAAAGGAGAATGGGTTGGACTTATTGGGCTTGGAATGAAATAATAATACTATCCATTAATAATAATTTAAATTAATTAAATATAAGCAATAAGAGTTTACAAGTCATACATAATACTAAGACTAATAATGATAATAAATCAAGTTAGCAAATAATACTAAAATAACTAGTAAAATAAAATAAATACTTGTAGAAAAATAAAAATACAGTATTATTAGATTAGGGATATTACAATAATGCATACATATACATAGAAAACATGAGAATACAAAAATTAATTTTCATGATAAGTATATGTATAACTCATAACTACCTCCCTTTCAGCACATGTTTAAATAGGTTTTCATTAAGAACATACAAGCAGGGTCGTCCATCCAACCACACTTAGAAGGTAGGGGTTTTCAAAAAATATGATTTGAAAATGTTTTAACATATTTGAAAACTCTACCAATTGAAGAATAAAGACTAGTTTAAAGATAATTTTGAAAACTACTACTAAATCTTTTAAACAAGGAATAAAAACATGAATATATCTTATGATAATATGCTAAATACACAATAATTGACACTCAACAAGCTGTGAAGCACATATATTCTCATAAATTCAAAACCATGAGTAAATAAAGGATATAGAGCGTGCAAAAATCATGTAATCAACATATGCATGGAGATAAGATAGTGAAACTCAATCAAAATTCCTTACACAAAAACATGAAATCACCAAAACTTCAATTTTCATCAAAACTAAACAAGTTTCAAGATATATGTATGTTTTGTCAAAACTAAAGTATACATACATATCCAAACATGAAAAGAGTTCATAATGGAATACATGGCATGTAAAGCAAGTGACTCTAGGATAGATATGTATTACTTTTGGACAAAATTAACATATACATGAAGCTAAACACAAAAACATGTACAAAAATAGGAAAACAAGTAAAGATGCAAGTATCATCAAAATAAAGTTATACAAGCACATGTAGTGAGTACATATGAGCAATGAAGCATCCAAACATAATAATCAAGGCAGCTCACTATTTGTACAAGTATAAACACAAGTGTTAATGAAAATTACATCTAAACATGTAATCAAAACATGAAGCACAAAAATATAAACAAATATGATCATTAGGCTAAATGCAAGTGTTTTAGAGCTAAGATATACACAATAACTAAACTATAGTGAGAACACAAAATATGAATCCATATAAACATGGGTGTATCTCAAAGACTATACATGTATATCACAAGTCTAATAAATATTGTATTTAACATAATGAACATTAAAATCATGGCATGCTAAAAATCAACAATGAAAGCATGTAAACAAATACAAGGAGTTAGAGATAGTTACCAAACCGAATGAACTAATTTCTACGTCTTCAAATCATGGTGGTCCTCCCACCTAACATCCCTTGAAAGTGATGCATCCATAAATATGATCTTTTAGCTCGAAACGCATCCACCGTCAAGACACTAATACTCTCACATCTTGTGAGGGCCCACACCTACAACAAATGAAATAGGAGAAAATTTTGATACCCACACTTTCTTGAGTCCATGGGGGTTAGCCCCTTTCCTAACCCAAACAAACTTATTTGTAAATTTGAAACATTTATTCTATCATAAAAAATTTTGCAAGGTGACCCTTACGACCACTATGTGCACGAGTGTATACACCAGTATACATAGTGTAATGTGTGTGAGCATGTGTATGCCGTGAATAGTATGCATGTATATGTGGAGCATATTTCTTCCGGAACATGATTCCAATCTAATGTGGTTCATGACACATTGGCTTAAAGTAGAGCCCAAATACTCAACACTCTTCTTCAAAATACAAATATCATTTTCAATAATTGAAGAAGATGTGGAGCAAGTAACATGTTTATCACAAGAAGATGAAGCAATGAAAGTATGACAAACATGAGAATCAAAAGCACTTTTTAAAGGAACTTTTTCTAAAGAAATGCATTCTAATTCTTTAGAAATTAGAACAATTTTGTTTTTTAAAAAATCACTCTTTTAAAACAAAATCAAGTTTTGAGGATAAAACATCATTATTCTTCAAAATAACATCAAAATTATTTTATTCTTTAAAATTTCATTTTCTTTTAAAGCAAGATCAATTGGGCTTTCAAGAAATCTCTTTCACTTGTTCTCAACCTTCTCTTGCAAAACTAAATCAAGTTCTGCAAACAAATTCTCATTCTCTTTTTAAATCAAAACTTTTGTTTTTCAAAACCTTATGCTTCGAAAGCAATTTTTCACAAAATTTTGAAAGCTTTTCATTCAAAACATGTGCATCCATAGCATAATCATCATTTGAAGAACTAACACAATCATCTAGTTGAGTGTCCGAGTTTACCAAGAGAGTCATTTTCTTGGACCATGAAGCAAGCTAGGTCGGACTCATCTCCGCTAGAGTCCTTCTCCAAAACGTTTATCGTTTGTTGCTCCGGAGAGATCAATGTGTTCCACACTGTAAAAGCGAAATCATAATGAAAAATCAAAAAAAAGATAATCTTTACTAAGTGTGTGCCTAAGTGCCTCTATGGCTTGTGCATTACCCTCAATGTACTTGTTATTATCAAAATAGGATTTCTTAGTAGTGGCAAGATAAACATACAAACCTAGGACTTTTAAATATAAATTCATTTTAAATTTTCATACATTGATGTTAGAAACATCATACATGGGTGGAGCAAGAAACTCCATGAGTGTATATAAATATGTATGCAAAACAAATATCTAGATTAGCAATCCAAAGATCACTCTACTAGGTGGTTAAACCGAATATTAGGAGCGCTAGCTCCGATGCCAATTGAAAGTACACCTAGAGGGGGTGAATAGGTTTAGTGCTAATCTGATGACAAATGATATGGAATTTAAAACTTAATTGCAAACAACATGTAACTAAGAGTGAGTCCGAATTCCCTGTGAAGGGCTCTGGAACTACTCCTCTAGATTCCTCTATATTAAGATTTGAGGTACTTTTAAAAACTCTCTTGGTTCAACACAAGTGTGGGCACACAAACAATATCTAGCATGCATATGAAATATGAACAATTTATAGTAATGATATAAAAGAGAGAAAATAGATCAAACACAAACACAGTGATATGTTTCGAGGTTCGAGTCACTGCTCTGCGTCCCCGCCTTCACACAGAAGGATTTTCAC
This sequence comes from Agave tequilana, assembly GCA_038442645.1. NCBI lineage: Eukaryota > Viridiplantae > Streptophyta > Magnoliopsida > Asparagales > Asparagaceae > Agave > Agave tequilana. The sequence continues at coordinate 38,134 of JAVJIF010031686.1, forward strand.
TATGTCCATACAGGACCTTCCACAAAGGGTCCCCACCGAGGAATTACAACTCAACACCTAGAGTACACAACTCTCTCAAACACTGTCACCTTTACACAAGAGGGAAGGTACAAAGCCAAAGCAAAGAAATGATTATAATCTTGGTGATCCAATGATCACACTCTCTTAGTGATCTCAAGGATCACAAACAATTTTTCTCACAATACAAAGATCCTAAAGATAGATTTGAAATGATTGGCTCAAGTGTGAGAAATCAAAGTATTTGAAAAATAAATCTCAAAGAAAACTCTTGGGAAAAACTTCAAGATAGAGAAAGAAAATGAAGAACAAAATAGATTCCCATAAACTTGTTTTCTTTTGATTTTTTTCGAAACTTTGAAAACAAATAAAGATAGAGATTTGAAGAACAAAAAACACTTTTGAAACTCCTAAGAATGTGGGCAAGAAAGCACTAAAAAACTGGTTAAACTTCTCTTGAAAAATCTTAATGAAAACACCCCCATAACCCCTTTATATAGGGCCTAGGAGAAACCAGCCGTTGGTGTCAAAAACTGCCCAGAATGGGTTGGGCAGTCGACTGGCTCCAAGGCAAACTTGCCTATCGGTCGACCACTCAGTTAACCGGGCTCTACCCGAGAGTTGGGTAGTGCGAGCGGTCGACCGACCCATAGGCTAGAGCCTTGTGTACGTTTTGTACACATCGGTCGACACCGGTCGACCGAGCTCTGATCCGATCAACCTGTGACTATGAAAGGGTTTAGCAATCAGGAATACTAGTCAAAGAACAAATTTTAAATGAGAAAGGGGCAGAAAGAATAGAAATAAAATAAAACCATGTATGCTGCCAGACATCTCATATTTTTGCACGGTGATTAAAGCTGGTGACGAACATTGTGTCATGTACCAAGATGACAACCAGCTAGGCTCAAATATTCTCTTATTAAAAGATACAACAGATATGTCACATATGCATCATTAGGCATAGCTTTCTATAAGTAGAGGACGGACATGGCTATTAAACCTAGCAACTGATTTATTTGCACAAGCATAAAATTCTCCAACCCTTCAGAATAGTGAATGGGCCATTCTTCCTTGCTATTCATGTCTATGTACTTCTTCCTCCTCCAGTTCCTTGTACATGGAACTGAGTCCAGGCTACGGAGAAGTTTTACCCATGGGTTCATCTCTCTTCCTCTCAATAGCTCTAACTTCGACATCCAAAGACCCTATGATTTGGCAGTCAGCGACAGATACAGCCTCGTCAATGGGATCCATAAGCTCTGACTCCTGGCTGCAAATAAGCCCTACCCACTAACAAGCCACACTTCTGCTCGAACTGAGATTCGGATTCATTTAGGTGTTAGCTCAATTCTCTCCCATTATATTTACTTCAACTGATAATAGGTAAAGATAAACATGATTCATGACATCACACATGACTTGAAAAATAAGTGATGCTATCGTTACATGCTAAATAGCAACTTTTCAACCAAAATGTCAGTTTCAATTTATACACTTCTATGCACAATCTCACATCTAATCTGAGTATGTATTGGCTCACTCGTCATGCTGGGATTTGGGTTTTGACGGTTATATCCAATATATGAATCAGCTTTTATCAGATATTATCTGATCCAGTTATGTTTGATCATGTTAGTATCTAATACTCAAATATGTCTCCCTTTTCACTAATTAGAGTTTGGCTCTTAAACCAGCCTCTTTGGCTAAATCCTAAAAGTCAAAGTAATATTCTGTACATAAATAAGATCTTAATCTTGCATGAGGATATTAAATAAAATCCCGACTGTGTAGATTAGATCATGATATTTCTGACGCACTTATACCACTATTCAGGGGAAGACCGAAGACTTTATATGCCCCAATTCCTTCTAATTATATAAACTTCTCTCTGATCGTCATAATTAACAAGGTAACCTCTTCTCTTCTAGGGATATGATTATTCTTCAGGTGTGTGGCAGTTTGAAGGGCATGCTTATGTTCCAAGTGGGACATCAGGAGTGTGTATCATGCAAGTCAAGTAGAAGAGCCACGACTTTGATGTTAAGGGTCTACAATGGTGCGCTCATGTATTATAGAACACTGCTCATTGCCGATGATATCTACGGGAAATGGTTCAGAGTGAATGTGATCCATGATACGGGTGCAGGACTGGTCAGAGTATTCATTGATGGAGATCTCAAGTTAGTCGCAAATGATACAAGAGGAGCTTCTTACTACTTTAAAGTTGGTGTCTATATGCAGAATAATGCTTCCTATTTCATGGAATCTCGCTGGAAAGGAATCAAGGTCCTGAAGCTATCAGATTGAAATAAGAGAATACCAGGCACAATGTTGCCATTGCTGGATCAGAATAATGTTTTAGGTTTTCCTTAGAAGATACCTTGTGTGCGCAAATTGCAAATAAGGTTCTGGGACAACTCAAGTTCAACATTTAGTCTAGGAATGAGTTTGTGTCTGTCATAAAGATTCATAATTTACAATCTTATGGATGCACTTTTCCAATAGGGGATCTCTCTAGATGGGTTCAAGGAAACATTTTCAAACTTCAGCAATATTTATTGTTTGGAATAAACCTAACACAACAAAGCACGGTATTATTGTTTAACTTCAGCAATAATTCCATAGGATCACGAAATGAGTGTGTTATTGTATACATGTGTGGATTATTTTCATTATAACACTTAACCAAAGTGAATCCCTCCTTGTTAACAATTCTTCTATTACCATTTCCCTTTCTCTAAGAAACATTATTTTAATGCATATGTTTTTGAAATAGCTTTAGCTCTTTCCAAATAAACTTTGAAAATCCCATTCTGCACATTATATTTGTTTGTCCTTACTGACATTATAATCCTTTATCCTTCTACTTAGACTTGAAGAAAAGCAATCTAACAATGAAATAGCAAAACCATCTTGAAGAGAAGGGAGAGAACCTACCACGCAGAAATCAATAGCTTTCAAAGCAACTCACTCCATTGAAGATCAAGAAGATTCATCGGAAGAAGGTGAAGAAGGTGAAGAAGACTTCGCCATGCTTATCCGGAAAGTGGAAAGAATGTTCTATAAGAAGGGGAGACAAAGTAACTACCAAAGAGGTAGACCACAAGGGAAGTTTGAGGAGATGGGTCCTTCCTTTCTTTGCAAGAAAACGGGACATCTCATAGCGGATTGCCCATCTCTACAAGCGACCACATCAAAGAAGTTGCACAAGGAGAAGGCCTTGAAAGCCACTTGGGATGACTCGGAAACAGAGTCCGGCGATGAAAAGGTCGACACCGCAAACGTTTGCTTTATGCAAACAGAGAGGAAACCTCAAAGGTAACTCTTGAAACCTCTATAGATGATGATGAACTTACCATGGATGAATTAGCTAGATTTTTTGAAGGACTTCAAAGTAGATATGAGAGTTCAAATATTCAAAACAAAAAATTGAGAAAAGAAAATGATATTTTGAAAATAAACTAGAGCTTGTTTGAAAGAAAAAGAAGATCATTCATTGTGTTTTCAAAAGAGCAAAGAAGATTTTGAAAATCACAAACGTTTATGTAAAGGGAAAAACCCTAGCACAAGTTTTGATAAAATTGAATTTCAATCTTTGAAAAATTTTACTTTAAAGATTTGTGCTTTCAGTGTTAAAAATTAGATGCTATGTTTCCAAAGGGTAAAACCCAAGGAAAACACATTTCACATGCTCACACCAAGCATGATCACAATGCACATCACCATCATGCATTTATTTATAGCAAAGTGTACACTTGTACACATTGTGACCGTAAAGGTCATTATAGCCAAGTTTTGTTATTCAAAATTAAATTTGAAGGCTAAAAATGTATGGGTTCGAGAAAAAACTAACCCTATAGGACCCAAAAAGATGTGAGTACCAAAAAATACATCAAATTCTTTTGATGCAGGTGTGTCATCATCCAAGACGTAGGAAACAGTACCTTGATGGTGGAGGCAATGGAGCTCAAGCGATCTCTAATGTGAATGCATCATTATCAAAGACAAGGTGAGAGAACACCACCTATTTGGAGAATTTTAACTTATACCGGTAACATCTCCAAAATTTTGAGCTTTTAAAATTCACATACATGCTTAAGTTTGTTTATAACTTAACATTACTCAATTGCTTAAGGTAATATCTCTACATTAATTAAGTCTCTATACATGATTATCATTGTACGCATACTCTTGTTGAAAATTAGTACCTTCATGCTCTAGATTATCTTCATGTGTAGAAACTATTGTTTGTTAACTTGTGTTGTGTATGGACATTATATCTTGATGAACAACATTTTTTATAAAAAATTATTAATTATATGTAATTATTTTGTATTTAATTCACAATTAAGCAATTTAAATAAGAAAAGTAAAGTGCACCTTAACTCATGATTTAGAGGAAGAATGAGAAGTTCAGAATCCGTCAAGGGAATACTTCATTTCTTAGTTAATTAGCCTAATTTATGAATAAAATCAATTTATTAGTTTTATGAAATATTTTAGAATATTTTTGTCAAATTATTTATCAAAATATTATTTTTTAAATTCTTTGATTTTTTATTATTTCTGAATGTTTGTCTCTATTTATAAATATTTTAGAAATTACTTTCAAAAAATTACTCTATAAAAATCTGTTTGATTTAAAACTATTTTTTTTTGGACTCTATGGATTGCTTCGGTCGACCGGGTGGTCGATCAAGTAAGCCTGTCATATGGTTTACCTTCTTGCCGGTCGGCCGACATATTGAGAGTATGTTTAGCAATGCTCTCGGGTCATGCCGGTTGACTAGGCGGTTCACTGACAGTCGAATCTGTATATATACCTGCTACTGATTTGGGGACCCTAGTTTCTATTTTCTTTCTCTCATCTCCGCCGACCTCCACTTCTCCACCCAACCTTCCCCTCTCACTCATACACCCAAATCCCTACAATTTCCACCTCAATTCTTCAAGATCTCATCTTTAGCACTCTCTAAACCCTATTTGAAGAAGGAATTTTTAAAATTTCTAATGTATATCTTTCCTTATTCATTGTCTAATTATTTCTTCAATTCTTTTTAGATATTTTCTGTGGATTGGTACTAACTGATGCTATTATTCTCTGTAAATTCTTTCATTATGTCTAGTCCACTCATCATGTCTTCTAAACATCCTAGAGTTGAAAAATGTAAACCTAAATCTTCCTCTAGAACTAAGAATGTATTTGTCTATGAGAATGCTATGTACAAACACTCTATTATCTGTAATAAACATGTCATCTCTGGTTGGTGTGTTGTTCTAATTGATTTCGACCACTTGGATCTTACTCTCATTCTCAAAATTAGTTCCTTAGATCATTTTATGACTACTAAGGAATAAGTTTATCCCGATTTGGTCCAATACTTCTACTCTAATATCTCTTTTATTAGTAATCATATTAAATCTCGTGTCAAGGATGTGGATATCAACATTTCCCTTGAACGCTTTGCTAGGATTTTCAAACTATCCTGTGATAGTGTAGAAATCTTTTATTCTGATCTTCATGATTTTGAGTACCTTGAGGGTGAGAGTGCTCTCACCGCCTCTCGTCTGTTACATATCAGATAACCCGACGTTAGTAAGGAATGAGGATGTGAAGCGGTACACGCTTCGCGCTTAGGTCCTCGCTAAGATTGTTTTTCATAATCTCCTGCCTAAATCAGGGAATATAGTCAGGCTCGAGGTTGTGCCCCCTGCTCATCTATTACCTTCTGAAAGACATTAGAGTCAACATCCCTCATCTCATCATCAATTTCATGCTATCTGACCTTTTGATGATGATCCTTACCCGTCTATTCAAATATTTCAAAATCAATCTATCTGATGAGAGAGTCGTAAACCCCTCTGTTGATATCAATAGCACCCTTTTGAAGAGGATGCATGTTGGTGCTCATGTTCAGACTCCTTCCCATCCTTCCTCACCTCCAGTCTAGCATTTTGTCTCTAGTTCCTCCTCTTCAGCTGCCAATCCTTATGCAGGTATGATGACCCAGCTGAGTGACCTCTCCCAACACACCACTTCTTCCACAGAGAGGATCCTTGCGAACCAAGAAGCCACGCAAAGAGAGTAACAAGACGACATGGCCTATGCATGCTCCTCCATTAGATATCTTCAACGTTGTGAGGACTACCATTACTCTAGGCACGATTGGCCTGTACCTGTTCCAGATGCATATGGCCGTCATCTTCTGCCGACTGGTCTACCGTTTGATCCGTGGATGGCCCCTCAAGATGCCTCAATGGCATATCAACCAGTTGTTGAGCTTGAAGAAGACGTGGATGAAGAAGAAGATGCTTGGCTCCTCTCTATTTTTGATGCATGACAAAAAGGGGAGAAGTAGGTAGTTGAGTTTGAGTTATTTTTTATGGATATCTATTTTGATATTGTATTGATACTATTTTGGATATTTTGATAGTAGTGTATCTTGTTGCTAACTTATCTTGGTATGTATATTTTTAGACTATGCACTTTCATGGTTGGACACTTGTTTCACTATTGGTTTCTTCGGTTGGTATTTTGTTACAATTGGTATTATAGCATGTATATGTGCTCATTATTGAAAACTTCTAATTTTATGATACATATCTTGTTTATGTAGGATGGTGGTTATGGATGGTTGGAGAAAACGTTTATGCATATGCGTTTATATATCATATCTTGTTATGCATAAATGTGTTTGTGTTGCATAGAGCTCATTGTTGCATATCATATTACTATGCTCAAGTTATTAAATAATCTTATTTCATGTTTTAATCCTCAAATGTCATATCTTTTATACATGCACATGTTTAGGGAGAGCTTCACTTGAAGTCTCTCCCCAACTTATTTAAAATAATTGCATGTGTTTTGTCATCATCAAAAAGAGGAGATTATTGGTTCAAAGGTCTTTTGCCCTAGTTTTGATAATGATAATCCCATGTGGTTATTCTATCTAACATTTCTATCTATATAAGACTCACAAGTTTAAGAAACCCTCAAGATGATACCAGAGCTAAGCCATCAAATATGAGCCTTGAAAATCATTCTAAGGATACAAGCTCAAGGGACTCCTATTGGCAAATAAAAGAATTTTTCTTTCTTTTTGTAAGAATTTAATTTGTTAAAACCAAGAATTGATAAATTTGTTAGCTTATGAGATTCACACACACACAAAACATCATTTGGCTTTTTGGTTCATAAGTTGTTGAATTGATTTCAAAAAATTGCAAAATGATTTTCGTTTTAAAAACTATTTCTTGTTTTCGAAGAGATTTATTTTTCTACTAAACTTTGGTCCTACTTCTTAAATTTTGTGTTGATCCTTGATCTCACAGTTTTGAACTTAACAATATACCACGAAATATATAATATACTCTTTCTGGTGAAAAATATCACACATAAAACAGAATTTCAAGTTTTCAAAACATGATTTTTGGCTTGAGTCGGTTGACCGGGCGGTCGACTGAAGTGTACAAGAAACTATTGTGCATGTCGGTCGATCGGGTGGTCAACTGACTGTAAGTATTTTGTTCTCGGTTGAGATCGGTCGACTGACCGGTCGACCAACGATCCTAACAGTTAAAAATATGACCCGGTCGACCGACCTGTCTGCTTTTGACAAACTTTGCCTATCACGGTTATATTTTTAAAAAACTGATTAGTAGTTAATCAAAAACGACTATACTGATTTTTCTCTATATTTTTGAATACCCATATATAGAAACCCAATCGACCATTAGTAAAAAAAACTAAGAACTCAAGAACTAAGAGATAATACCTTCAATCCTTTTAGATTCAATTTTCAAAGAGAAAATTTTCAAAAAGACTTCAATTCAAATTCTCTCAAAATCTCACTTGTTTTGATTCTCACTCTCACTGATTACAAACTTTCCTAACCACAAATCTCTGAGCTAAAAACCCATTCTTGGTTATAGAATTGCACTTTGTAAGCTATTTTGGTGAGCTTAGAAAGGTCATCTTCTTCATTGTTGTTGAGAAGAGTTGTACAGGTCGAGGCCTCAAACAAGCTTGCGGGTTCGTCATTTGTAAGATATAGAAGACATCAAGTGAGAGGACTTGCAGGTCCGATTCGTTCTTGAGGGAATGTGTAGAGTGGTGATGTCACGGGATCAAACTATAGTGAAAATTCTTTACATGGTGAAGGCGGGGACGTAAAGCAAGTGGTTAGAACCTCGAGACAATCCTCTTGTATTTGCGATTGCTTACTCTCTCTTTCTTATCTCTCTAACTTACTCTCTCTATTAGCATGCTATAATTGCTCTTCATTATATTCCAATTTTCCATTGTGCAAATTACTAATTGTGTTTGATATTGTTATTTGCTTCGATTGCTAGACATAGTTTTTAATTTCACATTATTTGTCATTAATCCATAGTCATCACCTATTCACCCCCCTCTAGGTGATCTACAAATCTTGTATGTGATTTTCTTCTCTTGCTTTAAAATTTCTCCTTGTAATATCAAGAGCACGATCACTATCGGGTATTCTGATCCTAGCTTCCACATAACACTAAATCCATTTTTAACTGAAACTAAAGGTAATAGAAGAAAATTAGAAATAACATGCACCTTGCTTCAAAAGACTCGTCTAAGAGTTCCTTTCTTTTATTTACTCTTTTAGCTTCTAAGAGAAGAAAATCAAAGCAAATACCAAGAAATTATTTCTCCCAATTAGTAGGGTGGTAATGCATAACACAGAAAATAGTGCATAAATATTTGACCAGCATAGCCACACGTACTTGCAAAAGGCAAAAGTATTTCTAATATACATACAATTCTCAACCAAACACACAGGGATTTTTGGTGGTTAACTCTTGCAAAGAAACTTCTTTTGGGAGAAAACAAAAGTAAAAACAAAACAGTGCTGCCAGTTCAATAAACTAATCAACTAAGTAAGGATCTACAATCTTATAAGATAAACTATCCTTATCTTGGGTCAAAATCTGCATAACAGATAAATCCAAAACATCCAACTTCATAGCTTTTGAGTCACAGCATCAGATTTTGTTTACATTTTGGAATAAAGCTACACATACTATTTTATTCCGGAATCTCCACAGAACACCCATTCATTATTAGATAAAAAGCAGATTATTTATCTAAGAAATAATATAAGAAAACGTAATCGATACTTCAAGAACTAGAACAAGAAAGGTTAAAAACAAGGGATGTTTTTTCTGGCACGCAATATGAATATTTAACTCCATTGAGCTCTAAGCCACAGTCTTATAAACTGACCATTCCTGACAAATAGGTCTCTATCTGTGCATTACCAGCATTAATCACCTTCCTTGTCATCCTTCTTCTATAAATTGCCCTGAAACCTTTCTAACATCTGCAGCGTTTGGCCCTCTCCTTTCCTCAGAGTTTTCTTTAAATGGCATCATTTACTTTGTTTCTATTTGCGTTCTTAGCTTCCTTCAGCCTGCTGAAACATGCTCGTATCTTCTGCATAGGTGATCCCACTGATGGTTTCACAGCCGTGCCATTATCCGAAAGGAACTTTCATATGCAGTGGCCATACAATCTAAAGCTAAGCGATCGATACAGCTATCATGATGGAGTGCGCAAGCTCTGGGTTTATTCAACAGACAAGCCCTTCAACTCAGGCACCACAACAAAACCAAGGACTGAAATCCGCATCAGAGTAATTTCTGACAATCTCTTTGAATAAAGTAGTCTTAATCCATGCCCAAATTTAGAGTCACTAGAATTAATTTGATAAGAAGAGTCCAAGAAATAGTAGATCTCATTCTTAATTTGGTGCAGGGATATGACTACTCATCGGGTGTGTGGCAGTTTGAAGGCTATGGCTTTGTGCCTAATGGCACCAGCGGTGCATCAATAGTGCAGATCCATCGCACAACAGGAGCTGCTACGGTGCTAATGCTAATGGTCGTTGATGGTCAATTGAAGTTCTACCACAGTACCTTAGTGGAATCAAACATCTACAACAGGTGGATGAGGATAAATGTGATACATGATGTGGATGCCAACAAGATAACCGTGTTCGTTGATGGTGTTCAAAAGCTGGAGATGGAGGGCAATGGTCCAAATTCCTTCTATTTCAAATGTGGGGTATATGCCCAGAGGGATGAAACTAATTACATGGAATCAAGGTGGAGGGATATCAGAGTTCTCAAGAAAGATGAGTGAAGTTGTAAAATATGTAATCATTTAAACCATCACCATGTGACGAAATATCAGACACTTCATGAAGTAATGTATGTTAAAGTAAGGGATGTATCCTAGATAGTAGTAAGAAACACTTCTGTAACAACACCAAACTTCCTATTTTCTTATATAATAGAAGAAAAAGAAATTTAAATGGTATATAAATTGTCCGGAGAAGATCAATGAATCTGCACCCGCATTGAAATGAAAAAAAAAGGAATAAGTTGGCTGGAAAATTAAGAGGCTGAAAAGGAACCTACCAAGTTTAGAGGTATGAAGAATAAACCAGTGTTGTGAAAACCGGACCTGAACTGTCTGAATCACTGAAAAATCAGCAACTTGTTGAAAACAAGATGAAGGACAGTTCACTACTAAGCTGGAGTTGAGTAACCGGGTCCATCAAAGCGGCTTTCCTATATCAGGATGGTTCACAAAAATAATAAGAATCTGTTTTGTAAATAGATAACGAGTTCAAAGGAGGACTTGAATCATGGTTAAACAATGCTATTAAGATTATACACTATACATCTATAAAAATATACATATAATACAACTGTGCTGGCTTCTTCATAAGTTATATTGAGATTATACATCCATGGGGTCTCACGCATATTTAATATGAACCTGGCTCAACCAATGTGAGCTGATGAAAACAGAGTCTTTTGGGAATTGGCTTTTGATCTAAATTTCAATATCTATTTGGAAATTTTCTCAAGTGTTTTTCTCAGTGTTCTAAAAATCGCTTTAAGCGACCGCTTAAGCGTTTTCGGCCTAAACCCGATTAGAATTCGAGATAATCGCTCCAATTAATCGGTTGGGCGTTTAAAACGTTTAATCAACGATTAATCGATTAATCGTTTACTAAAAAACGTTTGTTTAAACGAACCGGATGCGAAACCCAACCCAAAATTGGTTTTACCCGACCCGACCCAATAATTTGGGTTTAAAGTATCGCGTTGGGATCGATTGCAGCCCTAATTCCTCACTTTGATCTCATCTCTCTCCGGCGATCAAATTCCTTCCCCTTTGACGACAACGACCTCCCCATTTGACGGCGACGACGATCTCCCCCCTGCGGCGACTCCCTCCCGACGACGAAGACCTCGTCCTGTGACGACCTTCTCTCGACGAAGACCAACTGCGGCGACCTTCTCACGACGAAGACCCCCTGCGGCGACCTCATCACGGCGGCGACCCCCTGCGGCGACCTTCTCTCGACGAAGACCCTCTGCGGCGACCTTCTCACGACGAAGACCCCTGCGGCGACCTCATCACGGCGGCGACCCCCCCGGTGACGACTTATCCACCTGCGGCGACAATCTCCCCCTCCTGCAATAACCTCCCCCTTGCGAGTTCCTACCCCCTGCGACGACCTTCTCCTACGGTGACCTCCCCCTCCGGTGACCTCCCCAGAGACAATCTCTCACCCCTTTGCTTCAGCCTTCAGGTTTGATTTTCTCATCTCTTTTCTTTCAGTTTTAAAAATGTGATTCTGTGAATTTCTCTCTTTGCAATCAAATTTTATTGAGTCTTTTCTTTCAGCCTTTCTTTTCTTTTTTTTTTGCATAATTAGATTGCTAAGTTGCTACTGTAAAATAATAAAAAGAAGAAACAGAACAAAATAGAATTATTAATTCGTTATTAATTGTTATACAGTATACTGATACAGTTATACTTGTTGAAAAATTGGAGAAAAGCATCCAATTGCACAGTAGTTCTTTCTGAATTCGTTTCTACTTCATCTTTTTCTGATGCCACACAAGCTTTTAATGAATTTTTTGTGGAAAAAAAAAGTGAAGTACTGAGAACTGTTATGAGTAATTAACAAATTGTCAAATTGAAAAGCTTTTAATTCAATTCTCCCATATTTTTTAAAAGAATTTACTGTTTAATCCAGTAATAACAGTTATGAGTTAGAAAATCATTTATTAAATTCAAGAACTGAGAACTTATGTCATCAAATTTGCATCTGTTCACACTTTACACATGACAAAATTACATTTGCAGTCTTTTACAATGTCATTACATAAATAGCCTATTACAATGTGTAGTTGACTTTTTTTGGAACTTGCGTAGCACATGACAAAATTCAGCCGGTTTTCCTTTCCAAAATCCTGCAAAAATATAAAATTTCAATTAGTAGAATGAAATTTGGATGTAGCAAAATTTCAATGCACAAAATAAGATTCAAAAATAAAAAATATTCAATGTTTCAATTAATTTCAGTTATTTTATGTTATTATCTTGATGTGTTTGATCTTTTTGTATTGTGTGAATGAATTTGGATGTAGGATCATTTCGCATTACAATCTACAATCTACATGTCTTCGTCGGCATCAAATGCAAGTGATAGTGTTAGTGGACCACGTTCAAGTGGTCAACCAAGTGCATCAAGCGAAAATGAGATTCCACCGAAGCCATCGGGCTCTACTGATATTTGGTGGAATTATGGAAAGCTTGTTAAGAAAAATTCTTATAATGAAGTGAAGTGCAATAAATGTCATAAAATTGTGAAGGGAGGAATTTACAGGTTTAAGCAACATATTGCGGGGATAGGAGGGGATGTTAAAGCTTGTGTGATGCAGACAGATGAAGATAGAAAGATAGTTAGGGAATTTTTGTCTGGACCCCAGAAGAAGAAAGTGGAAAAGAAGAAGGCTGAGAATGAACTCTGAGAAGAGGTGCGCATTTCAGTAGAAAGAAAGTCCATGGATTCAGAACTCGTCGGCGAAAAGAGACCTCGTGTAGTCGGTCCATTAAACACAGTCGTGGCTAGTGGAAAGTGGAAGCAAACATCAATCAATGAAGCTGAGAAGAGAAAGTACAAGGAGTTGGCTCATGATCATTGCGTCATGTGGGCTTATGCTAAAGGCATTCCTTTTAATGCCTTTAATGATGAAGAATTTGATTTATTTTGCGAGTGTGTTGGTCACCATGGACCTGGGTACAAGGGACCGAGCCAGTACCAGTTTAGAGTGCCTCTTTTGAATAAGGCATACAAGAAGATTGATGAAGAGATGGGACAAGCTAAAGATTGTGGGATGAATATGAATGCAGCATTCTAACTGATGGGTGGACAGATAGAAAGCATAGGAGTGAAATGAACTTGTGTGTTCATTGTAAGACAGGCACACATTTTCTTAAGTCTATTGAAGACTCGGCCAATGCACACACAGGAGAGTATATCTTCAATTGGGTGGAGAAGTGTATTCAGGAGGTTGGAGAAAATCGTGTGCTGCAAGTGGTGACAGATAATCATCCTTCTAATATGGCGGCGAAGAACATGTTGAAGATTACTCGACCTAATATTTTTTGGAGTAGCTGTGCAGCCCACACAATTGATCTTATGTTGGAGGCTATTGGAAAGCTTCCAAAGTACAAGTTGGTGATTGAGAAGGCTAGATCACTCACGGTCTTTCTTTATACACATCATAGCACTCTCGCATTGATGCGTGAATTCACTAATAGACGAGATCTTGTTCGGTCGGGGATTACTAGATTTGCCACCACCTTTCTTAGCTTGAGTTGTCTTGTGGACAAGAAGTCACAGTTGGCTGCTATGGTGTCTTCAACTAAGTGGGATGATAACAGGTGGTCGAAGACAGAGAAGGGGAGAGCGACTAAGGCTACAATTTATTCTGATGTCTTTTGGACCAATGCAAGGGAGCTTTTGAAGATGTACACTCCTCTTTTCAAATTGTTAAGAATTGTCGATGCCGATCGAAGGCCCTCCATGGGTTTTGTGTATGGTATGCTTGAAGATGCCAAGAATGAAGTTCAAGCTGCTTGCAATAGGAAAGAATCTACCTATCGGCCGATAATTGATATAATTGAAAAAGAATCTAGAGGAAGACTTGATAGCACACTTCATTTGGCTGCCTACTACTTGAATCCCTATTATTATTATAGGGATAGGAAAGTCCAAGACAGTTCACGTGTGATTACTGCACTTATGAGTTGTATTAATGTGTTTTACCACGATGAGGACATTCAGGATAAAATTGGTTCAAGTGAGGTCCTTTCGTACAAGATGAAGGAGGGACTTATGGGAAGTGGAATGGCGGAAAGGTGCCACAAGAGTTTTAATGGCACAGACAATTTTGATCTAGGTAATCTCGAGGTATAAAATCACTAATCATGAATTATTTTTTTTTTACATTATCAAGTTACTAAATTAGTGTGATATATTTCATTAACAGCACATTGGTGGAGTTTCTATGGAGGGGATGTCCCCTACCTTCGAAAGATGGCAATCAAAATTCTAAGTTTGACCAGCAGCTCATCAGGATGTGAGAGAAATTTCAGTGTGTTTGAGGGGGTAAATATACTAAAACTAAGATTTGTATCAGTTTCATTCATTTAAATATGATGTTTCTTAATTCTTTTTGCTCTAATTGATTTTTAACAATATGTTATTGTGTGATATACTGAAATTTGTAGATACATACTAAGAAGAGGAATAGACTGGATTCCAAAAGGTTGAATGATCTTGTTTTTGTGCAATTCAACAAAAAAATGACACGAAGGAGAACTGCAAAGAAGAGGAATGGGCAAGAGTACAAGGATGTTCTTGTAGGTGAAGATGATTCGAGAGCATTACATTGGAAGAGCACATTCGTTAGAGAGAGAACAATGAGGAAGAAGAGATCTTCCCTGGTTCTGGCCTTACATTGGATCTTGTTGCAGCGACAAGTGGGGCTAATGAAGATCATATTAGAAGGAGCAACAGAATTGCAGGGAAAAGAGCTGCAGATAGGAGTGCACAAGAGGACTCGTCTAGTGCGGTACTTGATGACATTTCCGAGGATAATGAAGATGGAGAAAATTTGGGAGAAGATGATTGTGTTGACATTGAAGACTTTGTAGATAGTTCTGAGGAGTCAGATCCCGATATTCGCTATGAAGATGATGATGAGGAATGAGGATGAGTAGATGGAGTTGGAGATGAGCTATTTATGTTATTTGAATATCAAAAACTTGTCTTTATCTTTTGGATTTGGATGTAAAAGACTAATGACTTATGTTATCGTTTTGTGATTATGATGTTGGACTTGATATTTTGTGATCATGTACTTATGTGATTTGCTATTTGCTAATACTTATTTCTAACTTTGTTTTTCGTTTCATTAAGTTTTTTTGGTAATTTGTATATTTGAACTTTGATAGATTAATCGTCTAATAGATCTTCTTCTTTTTCTATTTACAGATAATTATTTGCACTCTGAAGGAATTTGCTGGCTCATCATTTAACCCATCATACGACGAGCAAAAAGATAAGTCCTCTAACTTTTTAATTTCCTCTTAGTACTTAGCAATTAATTTTTCAAGTTATGTTTGCTATATATTTTATGTTTTTTTTGAAAGTTTATAGAATTTATATTTGCATGTTTTAAGTATTATAATATTATTATATATTAAAATAATAATAAAACGTGTAATCCGTTTAAACCGTTTAAGCATTATGCGCTCCCGGACCGCGCGCGTACTAAAACCGCTTTCTAGAACATTGGTTTTTCTTTGTTCCAAACACTTTATTTTCTCACACTTGAGTTATTTATCTATCATATCTATTAGGATCATTGTTTTATGAGAAAGAATTGATTTGTGGTCTTTGAGATTACCAAGTGTTGTAAACCCTTTCCTTTGCTTTGGCTTTGTGCCTTTCCCTCTAAATGTAGAGGAGGTTGTGCAATTGGGTTGCTTGTATCCCTCTAAGTGTAGAGGTGATTGAGTTTGTTGGTATCCCTCTAGTGAGAGGTTGATATTGTGTTGGTTTTGTGTCTTGCCTCTAGTGAGAGGTTGTATTTGGTGAGAGAGGAGTTGTGTACTCCCAAATTGTATTTGCCCAAATCCTCAGTGGAGGTTCCCTGTGTGGGAAGTCCTGTGTGGACGATATAGTGAAAATCCTTCTGTGTGAAGGCAGGGACGTAAAGCTGGGTGCTCGAATCTCGAAACATATCTTGGTGTTTGCGTTTGATCCATTATCTCTAACTCTCTCTTATATTGTGCCTTACATTGATTCATATTGTTCATTCATACTTATATGCTTCGTATTGCTTGTGTGTGTGCCTCACTTGTGTTGAACCAAGAAAGCTTTACATAGCTCCTCAACTCTTATTTAGAGGAATTTAGAGGAGATAGTCCAGAGCCCTTCACCGGGAATTCCGCTACACTCTTTGGTTACACTAAAAGTGTTGCATTTAGTTTTAATTCCGCATCATTTGTCATTAAATTAGCCTTACACCTATTCACCCCCCTCTAGGTGTACTTTCAATTAGTATCAGAGCCTACGTTCCTGATATTAGGTTTAACCACTTAGGAGTGAAATCTTGGTTGCTAATCTATTATTTGCATTTGCACACATACTTTTTACACACACTCATGGATTACTTTGCACCTCCCATGTTTGATGTTTCTGACATCAATATGTGAAAGCTTAGGATGAGTATGTACCTAAAAACCCTAGGATTGTCTGTCTTCCTTGCCACTACCAAGAAATCCTATCTTGGTAATAGCAAGCATATAGGGGCCAATGCACAAGCCCTAACGGCATTTAGGAGCACATCAAACAAAGAATATCTATGTATGATTTCTCATTGTGATTCCGCTTTTGCAGTATGGAACACTTTGACCTCTCCCGCACTACAAATAACGAAATATGTAGAGGAAGAATCTAGTGGAAGAAAATCCGAACAACGTTGCTTCATGATGCAAGGGAATGACTCCCTTGAGGTATATTCAGATACTAAACTAGATGATAGTTCTAATTCTTCTTATAATGCGTGTATGGATGCACATGCTTCAAATTATGAACTACCTAAAGGTTGTGAAAGATTGATTTCGAAGAATAAAGTTTTGAAAAAGAATAGTTCAAATTAAAAGAAGAAAATGAAAATATGTCTTTTAAACTTAATTTGATTTTGCAAGAGAGGGATGAGATTTCAATTGAAAGGGACTCATTGAAATCCCAACTTGAACTTGCCTTAAATGAAAATAAAATTTTGAAAAGTAAAAATGATTGTGAAAATGTTTTGAAGAAAAATGAGACTTTAACTTCAAAACTTGATTTTGTTTTAAAAGAGAATAATTCTTTGAAAAACAAAATTGATTTGATTTCAAAAGAATTGGAAGATTGCTTCAATGAAAATAAATCTTTGAAAAATGATTTGTCTTCACATGTTTGCTATACTAGCATAGCTTCACCTTCTAGTATACCCATTGCATGCTCCACCTCTTCTTCTATTATTAAAAATGATATAACTATGCTAAAGAAGAGTGTTGAGAAAGCTTCCGCGCAGGGTCGGAAAGTCGTATAAGCGGTTCTAGGTTCGTCGTTCGTAACCCTCCCTCTCATCCAGGATTCTCTGAAGACGCCTACCCTTTCGTATAACCAGGATGAAGGAGTCCGGTCCACTTTGAGCCAATGTGTTATGGATCACAAGAAATTGGAATCCATGTTTCGCAAAAAACAAGCACCACATTTGCATGCACACCATACACGGCATACACATGCTTCTCATGCTCACACACATGATACTAAGTATGCTCATGTGTACACTTGCACACATTGTAGACGTAAGGGTCACCTTGTAAGATTTTGTTATGATAGAGTACATAATGTGAATTTTGCAAATAAATTTGTTTGGGTTAGGCAAGATGCTAACCCCCATGGACCCAAAAGAGTATGGGTACCAAAAGCCACTCCTATTTTTAATGTAGGTATGGGCTCTCACAGACGTGAGATACATTGGTGCCTTGAGGTGAATGCGTTCCGAGCTAAACGGTGACAATTTTGGATACATCACTTTCAAGGGGAGTTTGGTGGGAGGACTACCTTGGTTTGGAGATATAGAGATTAGTCCTAATGATTTGGTAACGATCTCTAACTCCCATTTAGTTTACATGCTTTCATATCATTGATTATTTGCATGTATTGATTTTCATATTTTTCATGATTATTATGTTAAATGCCATGATAATTAGACTATTGACATACATATATAGTATTTAAGATACACCCATGTTTTTATGGACTCATCTTTTTGTGTTCTCATTATAATTTAGCTATTGTGTATATCATAGCTCTAATAACATGTGCATTTACCTAATGATTGTATTGATTTATGTCTTGTTTTATGCTTCATGTTTTGATTACATGTTTAAATGTAATTTTTCATTAAACCTTGTGCATATGCTTGTAAAACTAATGAGCCACAAATTGATTATTATATGTTTGTACTTGATTGCTCATTTTGTACCCATTAGATGTACTAGTATAGCCTAGTTTTGATGATTCATACGTTTTGACTTGTATTCCCTATTTTGTACATGTTTTCATTAATATGTTTTAACTTCATATATATGTTAATTTTGCCAAAACTATTGGATATACATGTATGCCCTTGAGTCATTTGCCTTTCATGCAAAATCTCTTTGTAGACTCAATTGTATTTGAATATATATGTATATTTCTAGTTTAGACTAAACATACATATACCTTGAAGTAGATTTAGTTTTGATGATTTTTATAAAGAAATTTCATATTGAGCTTAATTGTCTTATTCTATAATTTTATTGATTATATGACTTTGTACACTCACATTATTTGATGTTTACTCATGATTTTTGATTTCATCTTTCTATGTGCTATATAGACTTTGAGTGTTGATTGTGTGATTTTCATATTTTCATGGAAATACTCTTGTTTTATTCCTTACTTGAAGGATTTCGTACTAGTTTTCAAGATTATCATAAAACCAGTTGCGTTATTCTTTATTGGAAGAATTTTCAATTATGCTAAACTTATTTTCAAACATATTTTTGAAAACCTCTTCCATCGAGGGGTGGTTGAATGGGCGACCATGCCTCATATGCTCTTTATTGAAAAATCTATTTAAACATGTGCATGAAAGGGAGGTAGCATGAGTTATACACTTGATCCTCATCATATTTTCAATTGGTATCCCAATTGATATTTTCATGTTTGTATACTCATTTTTGATTTTCTATATATGTATGCTTCAAAACTTAAAAAAGTATCAATTTCTATTGGTATTTACTTTTTCATACATATATATGATTTGATTGTGCTTACTATATCTTTACATCTTAAAACACAAATTATGTTTATGCTAACCTTGATTTACTCCTTAATGATTACTAGTTTTCAAATTGGTATTTTATACAAGCTTATGCATCATTTTCATTGGTATTTCATAAAGGGGGAGAAAACTTCATATTTTAGTTTTCAATCGATTGTAATTTCAATTGGTATCTTACTCCCACTCTTTACGATGAAAAATGATATTATTTGGTATATTATTTTTCAATGGTTTCCTATTCTCTTAATGAAAAATATTTTAATTTGGAATATACTAACAGTTTCAATATTGGTATCAAAAATCTTAAATTGGCTTTATTCTAAAATTTGGTATTTTTATTGCAAAATGAATTGTTTAACCAAATAGTTGGTTTGTTTTTCAATTGGTAACATATTTCATTTTAAATTAGTATCTATATTGAAATGAGCTATGTTTACATAAAATATTTGGCTCACTTTCAATTGATATCAAAATTATAAAATATTCTCATTTGGTATTAAAATTACAAGATGTTTACAATTGGTATCACGATTCTGAATATATATATATATATCTATTGGTATCAAAAACATACAATGTTTCATTTTCTATTGGTATCAAAAGTTTACAAGATATTTTCAATTGGTATTTTTTGATATCTTAAATTTTTGTTTATTTTAAATTGGTATCATAATTTGGTATCAAAAGTTTTGATATGTATTGCTTATATGCAAGGGAAGCTTAACACCTTCTATATATATATAGATTCATGTTGAGTGTATCTCATATTGAGGAGCTTGACCGCTCTTCTCTATGTCTTACACGTGTGTAGGAGGAGTTTCACATCTCCTTTTATACATTACATATTATGCGTTATGTGATTAGGGTCTAGACATCTCTTCATCATGTAATGCATGTATGCAAGGGGAGTTAACTTCACGTCTTTCCTCTTCATAAATGTATATCGCATATATGTATTTTTATTGTTTGTTTTATTCAAAAAAAGGGAGAACATTTTTTATGCCCTTTGTTGATTTTTGTTGTTTGACAAAAAGAAGAAATTTTTTGAGTTTATTTTTACCCTTTGTTGATGAATTGACAAAAAGGGGAAGAAGTATTTGAGTTTATATATGCATGCCTTTATATTTATTGTCTATGCATATTTGTTTTGTTTATGCAAAAATGAGGAAATAAACGTTAGATATTAAATATTTGTGCTCATTTATGCATACTTATTATGAGCATTCATTGCATATCTTTATGTTTATTATTATGCATGAGTTAAAGGGGAGCTTCTATGAAGCTTAACTTTAATCCATGCATATATAACTCCATGAGTTTTGTCATCATCAAAAAGGGGGAGATTGTTGGCCCAAAGGCCATTCACTCTAGTTTTGATGATGATTAACTGATGTAGTTAATGTTTACTAATAATCTTGTGATATTTAGTTTCATATATTTAATCAAGATATTAGTAGGTGATTAGCTTCAACAAAGAAGCTTTGGAGCTAACACATGGTGATTCAAGAGCTCGCGCGTCAAGATCGTATCTAGCACTCGGTTGGAGTGAAGCTCGTTGGATCGCGTTTAGATCGAGTCGACTTAGAGAAGGAGTTCTACAAGAAGACATCGGTTTGTTTAGTCTAAGATTGTGTTTAGATCATTGTAAAGATTAGATAGTGTTGATATGCTCAAGTTCACATGCACACACTTGTTTTAAAGTTTCATGTTTGTTTTCGGTTTAACCGGTTTTGGATTTCTAGTCCAAATATATGGTTTTCATGAATAGACAGAATCAAAACAAGTTTATAAGTTTTAATATATATTAGATTTGATCTATATACATCTATACTTCATATACTTAGAAAAACTTATTTTGAAAAGCTTATTCATGTGTTTGGAGTTTTGTATTTAAACAAAACTTATTTTTGTATTTAATGTCAAAAACATAGATTTAATATCTTTCATGTATATTGGATTCTATCCATATACAATATGCTTCAAAGTTGTTTCAATATCATATTTTTGTATTTACATGAGTTTTGCAGAAAACGGTTTTCCATTTCAAAATTCAAGTTTTGAAAAATACGGATTTTAGTTTAAGGCAAAATTTCAAGAAAACAAAAATGGTTCAAATGGTTTATAATATGTGTTGAATTTTTGTTACGCATATTTGTATTTCAAAGATCTAATAAGAATTGATTTTTGTGGAATTTATGTGATTTTTATGGGATTTAATTAAAGTCAAAACCCAAGTTTTTAATCCCTATAACTGTTTGACCTGGCTGTCTGCCGTCGACCGGACCGGTCGACCGAGGCAGAAGTCGGTCGACCGGTCCAGTCGACCGACGTGCACAGACGTGCACGCAATCATGGGCTGGTGGGCCGGTCGACCTGGCGGTCGACCGTCCAGAAAGCTCTGCTCTCTCGAAATGGCCCCGGTCCACCGGCCGGTCGACCGACAAAGAGCTGCTGCTTTCTGTATCCAGTCCCGGTCGACCGGAGGTATAACGGTCATAAAAATGACCGTTAGGCCGATCGACTGGAAGGGCAAATCAACTCTTTCCTGCTGCCAACGGACAGAATTTTTGTGGGGTTATAAATACCCACTTCTTTGGGCTATTTTAGCTAACAATTTCAAGAGCAAAAATTCTCATCTTCTTAAGTGTTTTAACAGCAAGTTTTAAAAGAGTTTTGGGTTTAAAGATTTTATCTTTATTTGTTTTAAAGTGTTGGAAAATTCAAAGAAAATAGAGTATTTTGGGAATTGGTTTTTGATCTAAATTTCAATATCTATTTCGAAATTTCTCAAGTGTTTTTCTTTGTTCCAAACACTTTATTTTCTCACACTTGAGTTATCTATCTATCATATCTATTAGGATCATTATTTTATGAGAAAGAATTGGTTTGTGGTCTTTGAGATCACCAAGTGTTGTAAACCCTTTCCTTTGCTTTGGCTTTGTGCCTTTCCCTCTAAGTGTAGAGGAGGTTGTGCAATTGGGTTGCTTGTATCCCTCTAAGTGTAGAGGTGACTGAGTTTGTTGGTATCCTTTTAGTGAGAGGTTGATATTGTGTTGGTTTTGTGCCTTGAATCTAGTGAGAGGTTGTATTTGGTGAGAGAGGAGTTGTGTACTCCCAAGTTGTATTTGCCCAAATCCTCAGTGGAGGTTCCCTGTGTGGGAAGTCCTGTGTAGACGATATAGTGGAAATTCTTCTGTGTGAAGGCGGGGGACATAGAGCTAGGTGCTCGAACCTTAAAACATATCTTGGTGTTTGCGTTTGATCCACTATCTCTAACTCCCTCTCTTATATTGTGCCTTGCATTGATTCATATTGTTCATTCATACTTATATGCTTGGTATTGCTTTTGTGTGTGTGCCTCATTTGTGTTGAACCAAGAGAACTTTACATAGCACCTCAACTCTTATTTAGAGGAATTTAGAGAAGATAGTACAGAGCCCTTCACCGGGAATTCGGCTACACTCTTTGGTTACACTAAGTGTGTTGCATTTAGTTTTAATTCCGCATCATTTGTCATTAGATTAGCCTTACACCTATTCACCCCCCGTCCCTCTAGGTGTACTTCAATATTTCTGTTAAGAGTATTCATCTGTTATAACCAATCAAAATCGATTTAGAACCAAAATTGAACCTGAAACTTAGCATTGGGTAGAGTAATGCATACCCAAGCCCAAAATCTGATGGAGAGCAAAACATAGATCGTGACAAATCTCATCCCAATCCACTTCCTTGTAGATAGAATAAGCGACAAAATTCTAAAGCAAATGACATTTTCACTTTTTATACGGATATGAAAATACAATATCATCTTGATTTGGCCCAATACCAGTCTAAATAATTTCTTCTTAAAGAACTTATTTACAATCATACGTTGCAGAATACATGTATATCACTTTTATGGTCCAACATGCCACAATAGGGAACTAACACGAATATTTTCTTAGGACAAGTTTGCATTAGAATATACCAGAACTCCTTTGGGAGATTTGGCTAATAATATTGCACGACTCTATCCGGGATATGATTATTCTTCAGATGTATGGCAGTTTGAAGGGTACACAGATATCCTGAGGGGGACAACAGGCTTGTGCTCATGCAAATCTGTGGTGCCAAGGGGTATGCATCAACATTAATGTTCAGGGTCTATGATGGTGCTCTGATTTACTACCAACGACAAATTGTGGAAGATAATATCTACGATAGATGGGATTTTGTGTAGTGGCAGATATCAGGTGGGCCCATTCCATCCTTTCTCAGAAAATAGAACATAGAAGAAAAGAAATGGAAGGAAGGAGTTTACTTCATGTCAAATTATGAAAAGAGATGGCTGAACTTTTAACTAATGTTTGTGGGAATTCCAATGTATTAGTGAGTATAGAGAACATAGGCATGAAAATTGGGTGAAAATATAATTTGTAAATTTGTGGACTGCAAAAATGCTGATTGCAAATATTAGTTGATTACCGAACAAGAGGAGTTTAGCTGGTTAAAGGGAAACTGCAAGGGGAGTTAAAAAGGGAAGGAGATGGTCCAGGGTTTCATTCCTTGAGAGGGGCACCAAAAACAGAACCATTAAGAAAACCAAGCATTCAGAGGTTTACTTGCAAGATGGAATGCTAACATAGACTAACAGTGTGAATCTTATAAAACACCTGACCTGAGTGCTGTGTTTTTGGTTGAGTTTGCTGCAAAGGTGTTGGTCTAAAGATTTATTTTGCCCACAACCAGTTCCTGGTCAAACTCCCCTCCCTCCCTCCATAAAAGAAATAATTTAAGGGGAAATAAAATCTAAAGTTAAAGTTCTACAAGTTTTTAATAGAGAAACTAAAAATGAAAATGCCTCATAGTTGAAGAAATACTTTGAAAGAAAAAGAATTCATACTCCATAATATTACAAATATGGAAATCTTAGGCGCACGATATTTTGGAAATAGACAAATTGGTTACTCTCACAAGATCGACACTTTCTTCGTCATTTAGTCCCCTTGTTTTTTATTTGAAGTCTAGCATCCATGATTGCAGGGAATACTGTGACACTCTCGCTAGCTCCAAGCATACAGGCAACTGAAGTCTGTTCATATAAATTGCAAATCATGCCAAAGAACATATATTACAAGGCAGCAATTGCCACTAAGTTAACAAAGTTATTATCTAATACACTTAGCAGGCAACAGCTCTGACCATGAGACTCACCTTGCTTTCATTTTTATCTCCACCAAATTATCTACTTAAATTAAACCAAGGTAACTTTTTTCTTAATTAACACTGAAATATTCTTGCCATGGTTGCTAGTCTTTCTTTAAGATTATATTTTCCCAAAATTAAAACCCCACTAAAAATCATCTTTGGTGTGATTAACACTAGCACTAATTTCACCAAACACGGTTATTGGCAGCCCCTCAATTCTCTCGTCTCCTTGTTTCACATGTGTTTTGCTGTAATTAGCCCTAGAGATCATCATCAACCAGTGACTATAACAGGGTTTAGCAATCACGAACACTAGTCAAAGAACAGATTTTAAATGAGAAAAGGTGCAGAAGGAATAGAAATAAAATAAAACCATGTATGCTGCCAGACATTTAATATTTTTGCATGGTGATTAAAGCTGGTGACGGACATTGTGTCATGTACCAAGATGACAACTAGCTAGGCTCAAAGATTCTCTTATTAAAAGATACAACAGATATGTCACATATGCATCATTAGGCATAGATTTCTATAAGTAGAGGACGGATATGGCTATTAAACCTAGCAACTGATTTATTTGCACAAGCATAAAATTCTCCAACCCTTCAGAATAGTGAATGGGCCATTCTTCCTTGCTATTCATGTCTATGTACTTCTTCCTCCTCCAGTTCCTTGTACATGGAACTGAGTCCAGGCTACGGAGAAGTTTTACCCATCGGTTCATCTCTCTTCCTCTCAATAGCTCTAACTTCGACATCCAAAGACCCTATGATTTGGCAGTCAACGACACATACAGCCTCGTCAATGGGATCCATAAGTTCTGAGTCCTAGCTGCAAATAAGCCCCACCCACTAACAAGCCACACTTCTGCTCGAACTGAGATTCGGATTCATTTAGGTGTTAGCTCAATTCTCTCCCATTATATTTACTTCAACTGATAATAGGTAAAGATAAACATGATTCATGACATCACACATGACTTGAAAAATAAGTGATGCTATCGTTACATGTAACGCCCCGATCCCGTGGATACGGGAACGCTACGGCGACGTATATACGCAGGGCGAAAATACCCTCACATACGTACGCTAAGCCTCAGTGCAAAGAATAAATACAATATACACAATTATTTTAGCATTAAATAAGTACAAGAATACATGCAAAAGAGTCAGTGATCATAATAGATATGAAAACAGGGATAAACAAGAAAATAAAAATAAATAATAAAGATACCTATGAATCGGAAAGGGTGGTGGTCTGAAGATATTATCTCGAAAAATATCAGGTACTACGAAATCTCTTAGCTCCAACCTGGGCACGCTAACCCAGAGTCATCAGAAAGCGACTAGTGAGTGGTAAAATAAAGGAAGCAGCAATAGTATATTATAATAGTAGTACAATCACAATAATTTATAATATATGTTTAACTACCAGTGATACAATATAATTATGCTAACGATTGGTATACCTAACACAAAAATGTTATATTCACACTATAACAGTAGTAATACCTAACATGCATGTTACAATAGTATTGATACTACTACAATCTTATACAATTATATAATAGGAATAACAATTAATATTATTGGGAAGAGTCTTATATATATCATCTACCTTTATACTATGAGGTTATTATAATCAATAGGAGATTTACTATTAATATGTTATTATTAATATGTGGAATATGATACAACATTTAGTGACATCAATATAATCAACTTGTGTAAGTAACATATATCATCTTTTATTATTTTTCATTTAAGATTTAAACTCTAATAAAAATGGTATGATAATATCGCAAATAATATGAATAATGTGAACATGTATATATGAAGTACACAGAATAATCATACTAATATGGAGAAAATACATGGAACATGGAATACATGGAATGCAGAATATATGTGTACATGGATAACGTGTCTGTGAAGAATACAAGAAATGCAAAGTATACATGTGACATAATGGCAAATAAGATAGCAAAAAGTATAGCAAGTATAAATGAATAATAATACACATGTATCGAGCGTGTCATTTGATTTATAAAATAATAACAATTAGTATCGCCTGCTATTTTAATCAATCTTTTTAATATCACATACCATTGGCAGTTTATACCGAAGCTCGTACTCCAGTCGAACTCATCCGAAAATGGCATACGGGTAACATTATTCGAACGAGAGAGTAACCAAATAACAAGCGTTCCAGATGTCACTATTGTTTATATTATATTGTTATGTTAATTGAAAACTCAATGGTCAAGGAGCTCTAATCGGGCGGATGTATCTCGTGCATACCCGGGATCACGGTCCTAAACAAGCCCCTGGCTGCTGAGACTAGGGTCGGCCCGCTAAAGCAAAACAAGCCATAAGAAACAAGATTAATCGGTAGCCAGCAATACCACATTCCCTGCAGTGGAACTAACAATAGATCCAGACATCCACCCGACAAGATCTAGTCAACCGTCAAGTTTTCCCCAATTCCATGTTATATTTAATACAATTAAAGTACACAGTATATCAGGAACAATAACAGTGCTTGATACATGTAACACAATAACTGGACATGAGCTATGTTAATATCATTAAACAGGATAACGAAAAACAGGAACAAGAGATGTGAGGCTTAAAAGGTAGCCCCCACCACACATCGGATATCAATAGCTAATATGTCCAGTAACAATCTATATCAATATCAGTAACGAGAAACAATCGTGTAACGGAAATATAAGAATATCCATGTAACAATAATCCATATAATAGGAGCAGTAAACGGAATACAGAAACAACCAATGCATGTATACCAGTGAATCTATGTAGCAATGATGTAAGAAAAGAATATCGAGTATCCATGTAACAATGATACAAATATATGAAATGACAGTATCTAGTGGAATAATATATCCGTGTATCAGTGGTGCATGAATATGAGATAATAGTGTCTGGTGTAACAATGTCTGTGCACGGTGATACAAGTACATGAAATGACCGTCAGGTGTGATAGTATATCGGTATTCAGTGTTACAAGTACATAAAATAACAGTTTCTGGTGTAATAGTATATTCGTGTCATGGTGATACAAATACACGTAATAATAGTGGTCCAGTGTAATAGAATATCCGTATAGCGATAACAGTATCAAAGTGATATAGTTAACATGGACATGTGTCAATATATTACTATTTAGTTATAACGATTTCAATAATATTAACATGATTGATATCATAAAGTAACTAAATACTATTACCTATGTTACCATATATCAATTATCAATTTATATATAATTCTAGATTCTTTAATAGGCTGCACATTCATACCCCGAATGCGCTGTTCTATCAACATGTTTTAATTACTCAATATATAGCTAACTCATTTATATTTTATATTAAATTAAGAAACAAAATAAATTATTATTTTATTAAACATATTTAAAAAGCAATCATGCATATTCTAATTACAGTGATTAATCATTAATTACAATTTATCAATAATATAATATTTATAATGATTTACAAATGACCATTTTTATTAATATAAAGCAATCAATTTCATTCAATATGATAAAAATATAATTTATAAAAGAAAATAACTCACATAAGCTAATACAGCGATGAAGCTCGTCTTTATACGATCGCAATAGCTCCAAAATCGTCCAATTCAGAGTTTGAATGCTCTAAATATAGCCCGACTACTAAAATTAATAAAATAAGTTAAATATGTAATAAATATGTCAAAATGCAAATGTTATAAATTACCAAGGTTTTCTACAATTTTACCTTTCTCTATATTGGATGCGGGTTAAGGCTGCTAACGGGTCGGGTTTGGATCTAAAACCCAAACCCAATTGACTTAAGTGAAATATGTTAGTGGGTTATTGGGTTAGTGGGTTCGGATTTGGATTTGGATTCAGATCCAATAGAGAGAGGGAATGAAAGAGCGGGGAGAGGCAGGGGACAGGGCTCGGGGCGGCCCAGGGGACTGCGGCGCATGGCGGCGTAGCCGGGGCGCGGTGGTCTGGTCGGCCGGCGACGATGGGGAAGAGAGGGACGAGAGAGTGAGAAATTGACTAAGAATAGAGAAAAAAAGGAAAGAGAGAAAAGAGACGAAAAGAGGTAATTGGTGGTGGGTTAGCGGCTGGCCAGGCCGCAGCGAGGCCTGCCCGGCGGCGGTGGCCCAGGTAGAGGAGGAAAGGAAAGGGAAAGAGAAGGTGGTGGTGGTCGTGATGTTAAGTTGGTGGTGATGGAGATGATATGGGTTGTGGAAGTGATGGATGGTGGTATAGATGGCGATTGTGGGTGGTAGTGTGGGTGGTGGACCGCAGGAGATGGGGATAGTCACCGGCGTGGGTCTCCGGAGGGGAGTAGGTGGCGGCGGCTTGGAGATGGGGCATGTGAATTGGGTTAAGGGGGAAGAGAAATGAAAACTAGGAGAGAGAAATGAGATAGAGAGAGATTAATAGAGGAAGGGAGAGAAGTAAAGAGAAAGACTAAGGCGGTGGAGAGTCGGATGAGGCTAGCTCGCAGGGGAAGAAAAAGGAGAAAGATTAGGGAAGTAGATTTTAATATTATTTAATTAATATTATATATTTGTGTCAAAAGTTGACTAGTTTCGAATGATTCCCAAAAATTCTGTAAAATAGCAAATATTACATGGAGGAACAATGTGAAATCGGATTCAAGAAACTCAGTCTTATTTGCAAATTAAAAATTCTGGACTTGATCGACGATACCGGGAGACAACGGTTTGGCCGGATTTTTGAATAATTCAGAAAAATTTCCAAAAATACGCTAAGGTTGAAAAATATGATTTTGAAGAATAATTTGAAAGCAGGTCCTTGAAATTCAACCCTATTTGTGAATTAAAAATCTTAGAGCCGATTATCGGTATTAGTAGACACCGAATTCAAATATTTTCCAAAATAATTCAGAAAAATTTCAGAAAATTCTGAAAAATCTAAAATATTGGAAAATAATATCTGGAACTGAAATCAATTCAATCTGATCAGGAAAGTCAAAACAAATTTGTACTCCACATCGAGTACTGATACTGTGACACGTACATCTAGGGTCGGGGGTTACATTACATGCTAAATAGCAACTTTTCAAGCAAAATATCAGTTTCAAATTATACACTTCTATGCACAATCTTACATCTAATCTGAGTATGTATTGGCTCACTTGTCATGCTGGGATTTGGGTTTTGACAGTTATATCCAATATATGAATAAGCTTTTATCAGATATTATCTAATCCAGTTATGTTTGATCATGTTAGTGTCTAATACTCAAATATGTCCCCCCTTTACTAATTAGAGTTTGGCTGTTAAACCAGCCTCTTTGCTAAATCCTAAAAGTTGGTACATGAGTGAGTCAAAGTAATATTTTGCACATAAATAAGATCTTAATCTTGCATGAGGATATTAAATAAAATCCAGATTGTGCAGATTAGATCATGATATTTCTGACACACTTATACCACTAATCAGGGGAAGAGCGAAGACTGTACATGACCCAATTCCTTCTAATTATATAAACTTCTCTCTGATCTTCATAATTAACAAGGTAATCTCTTCTCTTGTAGGGATATGATTATTCTTCAGGTGTGTGGCAGTTTGAAGGGCATGCTTATGTTCCAAGTGGGACATCAGGAGTGTGTATCATGCAAGTCTCTGGCTCGAGTAGAAGAGCCACGACTCTGATGTTAAGGGTCAACAATGGTGTGCTCAAGGATTATAGAACACTGCTCATTGCCGATGAAATCTACGGAAAATGGTTCAGAGTGAATGTAATCCATTACGGGTGCAGAACTGGTCAGAGTATTCATTAATGGAGACCTCAAGTTATTCGCAAATGATACAGGAGGAGCTTCTCACTACTTTAAAGTTGGTGTCTATATGCAGAATAATGCTTCCTATTTCATGGAATCTCGCTGGAAAGGAATCAAGGTCCTGAAGCTATCAGATTAAAATAAGGGAATTGTCATGGTCGGGCGCACGTACTCCAGGCGCCGTGACGTGCACGCGGAACGCGCGGAGCGCGCGAGGGCCACGCACGAGGACTGGGCGCGATCACCTGCATTGGCTAAAGATGGAAAATAGGAATAGCTTTCTATTATTAGTTCCTAATTTAGTGGAGTAGTTAAGATAGGAATAAACCTATTATTAGTTCCTAAATTAGTGGAGTAGTTAAGATAGGAATAAACCTTGCAGTGGCTAAAGATAGAAAATAGGAATAGCTTTCTATTAGTCCTAATTTAGTGGAGTAGTTAAGATAGGAATAAACCTTCTATTATTAGTTCCTAAATTAGTGGAGTAGTTAAGATAGGAATAAACCTTCTATTATTAGTTCCTAATTAGTGGAGCTTGTTGCTCCGTTGGTTGAGGCCGCTGGCTATATATATTCATGTAACAGACATTTCGTAAAAGCAAGCAAGTTGTTTCCATCTAATCTCTCCTCTTCGTTCTCCAAACAAAGCCTGCGACTGAGGGATATAACCTCGCCGGAGAAGACGGATCGCGACTACGAACTGCGTAGTCGAGGTCCAGCTGTCCAGGGTTCAACGCCTTGACAGGAATACCAGGAACAATGTTGCCATTGCTGGATCAGAATAATGTTTAGGTTTCCTTTAGAAGATACCTTGTGTGTGCAAATTGCAAATAAGGTTCTGGGACAACTCAAGTTCAACATTTAGGCAAGGAATGCATGTACAAGTTTCTGTCTGTCATAAAGATTTATAATTTACAATCTTATGGATGCACTTTTCCAATAGGGGACCTCTCTAGATGGGTTCAAGGAAACATTTTTAAACTTCAGCAATATTTATTGCTTGGAATAAACCTAACACAATGAAGCACAGAATTATTGTTTAACTTCCGCAATAATTCCATAGGATCACGAAACGAGTTGTGTTATTGTATACATGTGTGGATTAGTTTCATTAGAACATTTAAGCAAAGTGAATCCCTCCTCGTTAACAATTCTTCTATTACCATTACCATTTCTCTAAGAAACTTTATTTTAATGTATATGTATTTGAAAAAGCTTTAGCTCTTTCCAAATAAACTTTGGAAATCCCATTCTGCACATTATATTAGTCTGTCCTTACTGGCATTATAATCCTTTATCCTTCTACTTAGACTTAAGAAAAGCAATCTAACAATGAAAAAGCAAAACCATACAATCTTAAACAAGTTCTCAGGACAATTCTTGCTACCATAGGAGGATTGGAGTGTTGGTAGAGAGCTTGCTGTGATGAAATGAACCAGATGTTCAACACATACAGCCAACATGTTATTGCTATATTTGGCACTATCAGCAGTCAGCAGCCTATTTAAGTAACTAGATGATAAGCCTCTATAAACTTAAGAATACGACATTGCATACCAACACAGTGGAAGAAGTCAATCAAAAAAGAAAAGATTAAAACAATGATACCATCTAGCAAAGCGCCAAGTGGAAGAGAACAACCCTGCTTCATAGAGGTGCCTATTTCCTAGCCATTGGGACACGGCCCCTGGATCGTTAAAGATATAGGACAAGAAATTGACCAGTCCATCGGTTTTAGGTAGTCGTAGTGAAGCGAACTTACAATTACATAACAGAATTGTTTACAAAATAGATTCTATCTCCCACAGTCAATACAAATACTAAACCAAAAAAAGAAAACAAATATTTCCTCAATAAGTGTGAGAAAATAGTCTTCTATTCTATCCCTTCATTTTCTACAATGACATGTTCTTTGACCCAAGCAGCTTACCAAAACCATCATCCTCTATATATGACAGACATCATATTATTTTCTTCACCACTCGATCCTCTTCTTCCTTCTAAGTTTTCTTGAATATGGCTTCCTTTGTTTGGTTTCTTTTTGCATTTCTAGCTTCACTAAACCTAGTGGAGGATGTCCATCTCTTCTGCAATGCTGATCCCACTGACGGCTTCATAGATGTGCCATTAAAAGAATCAAATTTTGAGAAGCTATGGCCATACGATCTTCCTCTCCTTGACCGTTATAGTTACGTCGATTGTGTGCGCAAGCTTTGGGTGTATACAACAGATAAGCCACATTCCCGCAACAGCAAAACCAAACCTCGAACTGAGATTGGGATTAGATTAATAGATGGAGTAAGAATCTCTCTACAAAATTGGCAGTATTTCTTTTACATTAGAACCATCTCCACTACCGATGACTGTATAAAGTCCACAAATCTTTGCAGTAGCTAGACATAGACAACAAATGTCATTATATTTTTACAGTTCTAGACTAAGTATTATGATCTGAATTATTGAAAGATGGCACAGAAGGAGAATTTCCCACAAACTAGACCTAGCTTTATTGGTTCCTCGTACTTATGCAGGCGGAAAAAACAAACCTAGGGCTAAAATCAACATTGAAGTAACTGCTTGACAATCTCTCTGTAGAATTTGCAGCCATTTATATTAGTTCATTGTAGAAACCACTGTGATCATAAAAGAATCAGAAAGATAGTCCGTCAATCTTCGTAGCAGAAATAGCCCACAAAATGTCACTAGAATGTCTATATATTTTAATCATCTCTAGGAATTGGACCGCATATATTTGTTCCTCATACTTCCTCTATACCATCGTTCCAAGTTCCTTTTTCCAATATTCTTATAGCCCATTTTTTTCTAGATGTGGCATGCCCAGATTGGGTCTGTCCTAGTTATGATGGACCAACATCTAGCTATGTTGGAGCATAGTTTCTGATCCACACTCAACACATGATCGACCTATGGTCTGATCGCAGGTTTGAAAATGGTTAATGGTGGATCCCAAGTCCAACAGATCAGAAGATCACATGCGGCTCAACTGTCAAGTCAACTTTAGATTGATGAAAAAAAGGATTATAATTCTGTGTTCTCTTTAATACAGGGATATAGTTATTCTTCAGGGGTGTGGCAATTTGAAGGGCACGCTTTTGTGCCTCAGGGGACATCGGGTGTCTGCATCATGCAAATCTTTGGTGCCAGTGTCAGGGCCACAACTCTAATGCTGAGGGTCTACAACGGTTCATTGTGGTACTACCAACAGCAAATTGTTGAGGACAATATCTATGATAGATGGTTCAGGGTGAATGTGATCCACGACATGGGTGCAAAGCTGGTCATTGTTTTCATCAACAATGTGCACAAGCTGACCGTAAATGACCGTGGAGGGAGCATGCATTCCTTCAAATTTGGTGTTTATACACAGAATAACAGCTCCTACCGCATGGAATCTCACTGGAAGGGAATTAAGGTCTTGAAATTACCTAATCAAAAATGAGGAGCATACGTGTTCCAAAAGATGAGGCAGACATACCTGGCAGTCTTTTCTCTCCTTTTCTCTGTGGGTTGG
This sequence comes from Agave tequilana, assembly GCA_038442645.1. Lineage (NCBI taxonomy): Eukaryota > Viridiplantae > Streptophyta > Magnoliopsida > Asparagales > Asparagaceae > Agave > Agave tequilana. The sequence continues at coordinate 71,993 of JAVJIF010031686.1, forward strand.
GGATTATTCTTCTTCTTATTAATTTTCTTCTTATTTCCGTTATTGTGGTAGAGGGGGTACTGAGGGTACCAGGACTCCTACCGCACCCACCTAAACCCTAGGGTACGTGTAGTCCTCTTTGTATTGAAATGAAATTTTACTTTGTGTATCAGAGTTTGTCTATTAAGTCAGTAAGCGTACATAGGTTTCAAGAGACCAACAATGCAAAACCCACACACAATCAAGCCTCCAAACTCTAGGTCACCAAATATGGCATGACCAGCACACAGGAAGCTTCACTTTGCCGTATAAATATTAGTATTACGGTATGCCTGTTCACAGAAAGATCCATTTTGTAGTGTATGTATTAATATGATTCATATGGTAGTAGGAAACCCCATTAGGTCTCGGAGTCAGAGAAGATCTAAAGCAACATAATTGCCGAAATTGTAGTTTTTTGCTTTCTCCGGAATTGTTTAAGAGTTCTAATGGTTCAAACATTATGTTCTTATATTAAAATAAAGGGATCTTTTCTGGGTATGAGATCAAATAACATAATGAATCAAAAAGCCTTCCGGAACTCCCAGATAGGATAAGCAGACATGCTTATAACTCATCTCATCCATCTCCTTCCTCTCTGCCCACACCTCATACAGACAAGCGCCATATCATGTTGATGGAGGCTCCAATGGACACAGTCCCATAACAATATATTGTTGTTAAAATCACCCCTAACCCTAAAATCACCATCTCAAACTCTTCTTTCCTCAAATTTCTTCTTCCTCTCCTCCACCATCACCCTCCCAAGTTGCCGCCACCTTCTCCAGAGTGCTCTAAAGCCCTACAAGGTGCCGCCTACTTCTCCCACTGCTCTGAACAGTGTCGCACTGCTCTTAACAGTGTCGCAACCACTCCACCATCTGCTCCAAACCCTGCAAAGTGCCGCCATCACCCTCCCAAGTTGCTGCCACCCTCTCCAGAGTACTCCAAAGCCCTTGGAGGTGTCGCCTTCTTCTCCCACTGCTCTGAATAGTGTTGTCTGCTCTGAACAGGCCGCAACCACTCCAAAATCAGATTTTTTAAATCGGATCTATTTTTCCAGCTTTACAAGCCATATTTCGTGAGATCTGATATGTTTCCTACTTAAAAAACAGTTTTTTATATCTGATCTGGCTATTTGGTTGCTCTACAAGACTTCTCTGATGAGATCTGCTCTGTCTACTTCTAAAGAATCAGATTTTTACCTCTGATCTGTTTTTTAAGGCTATCTATGCTACTTAAGTTACTTGCTTTTCTTCATTACTGGCTGTTTACTGCTACTACTAGCTATCTTTTTGGTGATTTCTCTGACTGGATATTATGTCTGAGACTACGAGTTCATCCTTCACTATGACCTCCTCTAAAATGGTCGAAACTTCTGTCCCCAAGACGATGTTGGGGACTAAGGTAAAGATAAATGGCTCCAACTACCTATTATGGGCGCAGGTGTTCCGCATATTCATTGACGCAGAACAAATTGGCTCACCTCTTGCAGCCTCCACCTGCTGGTATAGATCCCACGTATGTGATTTGGCTTACTGGAGATTATTCTGTGATGACATGGCTTCTCAACAATCTGGAAGAGAAGATTAATGGCAGTGTCTTGTTCCTGCCTACTGCTAAGGACATGTGAAATACACTGAAGGTGATGTATGGCAATGAGATCTATGAGCGCCTGTTTGAGCTCAAACAAGGAGACATATTTGTGCATGAGTTCTATGGCGAACTCAAATGTCTGATTGATGAGTTAGAGATGTATTAGCCGTCTGTTATTAATGCGACGATACTGAGGGGGTATCGTCAGGATCTCGCAGTGTCAAAGTTTCTATCTGGCTTGAGTGCTACACTATGATCCCAGCTGCGGGGTTAGATTCTGGAAGGAGATCGTATTCCCACATTGATGGACACCTTCTTGAGAGTTATGCGAGTATCTACTAGAGCTGATGTTTCCTCTGCACCTTCCATTGAGCAGTCTGTCATGGTTTCTGGACGTGGCCTTGGTCGTGGCCTCGATTTTAGACGAGGACATGGATTTGTTGGCGGTAGACATGGCTTGTATGGAGACAGACAGAGTGCCTCTGAGAAAGGACCCCGGCAATGCAGGCACTGTGGACACAATAATCACATCTCTGAGAAATGCTAGGAGAAATTTGGTCGACCTGAGTGGGCACAACTTTTTGAATCTTATTCTTCTGCTCCGCATAGCACTCCTCATGACTATTCGTCCACTTCCTCCACTCTTCCTGAATCTTCCACGGTTGTACTGATACAGGAGGAGTATGATCGACTTCGACAGCTAGAGTTCTCTCAGAACAATCTTTCAGCAACTCATGCATCAGCTTCAAGTATGCACGCCTATACTGCCTCTCCTCTAAAGCCTTGGATATTAGACTCTGGAGCCTCATCCCACATGATAGGTATCACACATAAGTTTGTTTCCTTAAATATGTCCTTAGCAGTAGGCAGGAACAAGGCACTACCACTAATCTCCTCTAAACCTCTTGTTCTCATGCATCCCAACAAAATGGAGTTGCTAAAAGAAAACATAGACATATTCTGTATGTTGCTAGAACCTTAATGATCCATATGATTGTTCTGAAATATTTATGATCTGATGTTATGTTAAGTGCTTGTTATCTAATTAATAGGATTCCTTCTTCTGTTCTCAATAAAAGATCTCCATTTTCTTGTCTCTACGCTAACAAAATCCCCTTCTCCATGACTCCTCGTGTTTTTAGATGCACTTGTTATGTTCAGGACTTGCCTCCTAGGCTAGATAAGGTAACACAAAAAGAACATCGGTGTTATAATCTCACCACCAGAAAGTATTTGGTGTCTGCTGATGTCACATTCTTTAAGTCTATTCCATATTTCTCAACACAGGTTCTGTCACCATATCTGAGAGTGTCCCTCCTTCATTGTCTGTGTCATTGCCTACCCCTGCAGATACAGATTCTTTGCCAGTGCCTCTAGCAGAAACTACAGATCCACTTGCATCAAAGCCAGTTCGAGATTTCAGATACGTCTATTGGCCCAAAGGCCCATCACTCTAGTTTTGATAATGATTAACTCATGTAATTATAGTACTAATGATCTTGTGTTTATTTAGTTTCAGATATTTAATCAAGATCTTAGTCGGTGTTTAGCTTCAACAAAAGATTCAAAGTCAAGTTTTGAAACTAGCATGTGTTGATTCAAAAGCTCACGCATCAAGATCGCATCAAGTACTGAAGAAGAGTATAACTCATGGATCAAGGTTTGGACCATGTCAAGAAGGAGAAGAAAATTTTCAAGAGAAGATTTTCAAGAAGACTTGTGTCATGTTTGTAAGTGTTAAGATTTATTTTTAGATAAAATGTAAAAGATAGATTAGTTGTGCATTGCTTAAGTTTATATACACACACAAATTTATAAGTGTTTTCATAAAATAGTTTTAATTTTAGAAAAATACCGTTTTTATTTTTGAGCTTCAAAGTATACATCCTTGTGTTTCATGACTAGAGTTCATCAAAACAAGTTTATATGGTTTATATGTGTTTTGGATTTCATCCAAACATATTGTTGGTTCAAATGTTTAGAAAAACGTATTTGATGTTTCTATATCATGTGTTTGAGTTTTGTATTTATCAAAACTTATTTTAGAGCTTATTGTCAAAAACATAGATATTTCATTTTATATGTGTATTGGATCATATCCATACACACTAAGCTTCAAAAGTGAGAAGTTTTGAAAAAATCGTTTTTCAAATTAAAGATTGATTTTGAAAAATACGATTTTTGTTTAAGGCTAAATATTTTATATCACAAAAATAGTTCAAATAGCTTGTAATATGTGTTGATTTTTTGTCACACATATTTGTTATTTAAACATTTAAAAAGAACTTATTTTGTGGAATTTATGAGAATTTATAAGATTTTATTGGAGTTAAAAAGATAAGGTTTTAAGTCCCAAAATCCCAGCCAGATCCCACTGGCGGTCGACCGGACCAGGGGTCGGTTGACCGGACCGATCGACCGATGTGCACGCAAACGTGCACAGGACCAGCCAAGTAGGCCGGTCGACCACGTGGTCGACCGACTGAAATATACCCACTCTCGGGTACTACCGGTCGACCGGGAGGTCGACCGACAGGCTTGGCCCGGTCAACCGGGCGGTCGACCGGAGGCACGGTCAGAAATACGACCGTTGACCAGGTCGACCGACAGGTCATCCTGGCTGCAGATTTGTTCCAACGGCTATATTTTTTAGGCCTATATAAGGGGGCAGTTTTGGGCTATTTTAGACAAGATTTTAAGAGAGTTTTTGAGCTAGTTTTTGCTGCCTCTCTAAGTGTTTTTCTCCACTTGTTTTAGAGCAAATACTTCCATATCAAAAGGAGAGTTTTAAGAGTGTTTTTCTAAAGAGATTTCTTGAGTTTTTCCTCCACTACTCTATCTAATTTTTCTCACACAAAGTTGAGCTTTCCATTGCTATATCAATCCTCCTAGGATCTTTGTTGTGAGAGTGTTTTTAAGTGATCTAAGTGTAGAGATCACCAAGTGTTTGTTGGAATATGAAGAATATATATTCACAGGACGTAATTGTCTTAAGGAGATTCGCTTTAAGCGTACCTCACTCCAAATACTGTATAAGTGAATTAATTTCTTTATACAGGGGATATACTGATATTCAGTATATTGAGACTGATTTATATCAGTCTAATTAGTGTTTAACTAAGGAAGGAAATTGAAAGGTGGTTCTTAAATTAAGAAACGTTCTATTGAACGGAAAACCTCCCACCTGATATTTACCGACCTGGCCAATTAGATTGTTGATATTTCAGTGATATTGATTAGTTGTCAGATTGATCCCAGAAACCAACAATCTTAAGACAATTAATATATTGAAGTTTCTTACTTCTATTCTGCTTGAATTTGCATAAAATGTCTGAGACTAATCAAGATAGCTCTAGCAAGGCACCAAACATGCTGCTACAAGCTTTGATGCCTACTTCACTTCCTAACCCGAAGCCGGAGAAGCCAGGAAAATTTGACGGCACAGAATTCAAGAGGTGGCAACAGAAAATGCTCCTCTACTTGACCACTCTTCATCTGGCCAAATTCCTGCAAGAAGATCCACCAGAACCCGGAACTGATCGGGACTCAGTCCTTGCAGTCGATGCATGGACTCAAGGTGACTTCCTTTACCGAAATTATATTTTAAATGGACTGGATGACTCTCTTTACAATGTCTATAGTCCCATCACAACGACAAAGAAGTTATGGGCCAGTCTTGACAAGAAGTACAAGACTGAGGATGCTGGTACCAAGAAGTTCGTCTAGGACGATTTTTGGAGTACAAAATGGTGGACAGCAAGACTGTAATCAGTCAGGTGCAAGAGTTCCAACTTATCTTGCGCGAGATAGAAGCCGAAAGTATGATTCTACCTGAAACCTTTCAGGTTGCTACTATCGTGGAGAAACTCCCACCTGCGTGGAGAGATTTCAAGAACTACCTAAAGCACAAGCGAAAGGAGCTGAAGTTGGAAGATCTCATTGTGAGGTTCGAATTGAGGAGGACAACCGAAAGTCCGAGAAAAGGAGCAGTAAGAACTCCTATGAAGCAAAAGCCAATGTGATCGAAGACTCAAAGGGGAAAGCGTCTACTTCCAAAGGCTTAAAGTGGAAGAAGACTTCCCAGGGGTACAAAGGCAAGGTCCAAGAAGGCAAGAACATGCACTTCAAGGGAACCTGCTACATCTGCAACAAAGAAGGGCATAAGGCGAATGAATGTCGCAGCCGTCTCAAAAAGAACAAGAAAAGCCATCCACAGGCAAACTTGACCGACTATGCGTCGCCAAGCCTTTCAGCTGTGGTGTCAGAGGTGAATCTGACAACCAACAATAAGGATTGGTGGGTAGACACTGGGGCTACTCGGTACATCTGCTCTGAGAAATTATTATTCTCTGAATATCAAAAACTAGAGCAAGATGAGCAACTATTCATGGAAAACTCAGTCATCTCAAAGGTTGAAGGAAAAGGCAAGGTCATCCTGAAGTGGACATCTGAAAAGAGCTTACTCTGAACGATGTGTACATGTTCCAGATATCCGCAAGAATTTGATCTCTGGATCAATACTTAGTAAGAAAGGATTTAGAATAGTTTTTGAATCAGATAAATTTGTACTTACTAAGGGAGGGATGTATGTGGGAAAGGATTATCTTATTGATGGACTTTTTAAAGCCAATGTTGCAGTGGTAGATAAAAAGTCTGTGTATTTGTACCTAAAGCTTATAAATAAAGGAAAAACTTCTGTTTATTTGCTTAAGTCTCCTACTTTATGGCATGCTAGATTAGGGCATGTAAATTACAAGTCATTAAAGAACTTGTCTAATCTAGGATATATTCCTAAACTCAACTTGGAAGAAATTCGCAAGCGTGAGATTTGTGTTGAGGCCAAGTTGGCGAAAAATTCATTTCACTCAATTGATCGAAATACAGAACCTTTAGGGTTAATTCATAGCGATCTGTGTGACTTGAAGCTTATGCCAACTAGAGGAGGTAAAAAGTATTTTATTACTTTTATTGATGATTGTACAAGATATTATTATGTGTATCTTTTAAACAGTAAGGATGAGGCAATAAATATGTTTACAATATATAACGCCGAAGTTGAGAATCAACTCAACAAGAATATCAAATTCTAAAATCCGATAGAGGCGGAGAATATGAATCAAATGATTTTAGTGAGTTATGTGCTAAATTTGGTATAATCCATCAAACAACAGCACCATATACTCCTCAGTAAAATAAAATTGCTGAAAGAAAGAATAGAACTTTGAAGGAGATGGTCAATTCCATACTCATAAGTTCTGGAGCTCCGCAGAACTTGTGGGGGGAAGCTCTGTTAACTGCAAATTATATTCTAAACAGAGTACCCCAAAAGAAACTTGTTCTTATACCATTTAAGTTATGGCATGGAAGGACACCTTCCTACCATTACCTCAAAATGTGGGGGTGCCTTGCAAAGGTACTAGCACCATTACCTAAAAAAACTAAGTTGGGAGCAAAAACCATGGACTGCATATTCATAGGCTATGTCTTGAATAGTAGTGCCTACAGATTTCTGGTTCATAAATCAGAAATACCAGATATTCATGTAAACATGATTATCGAATCTAGAGATGATGTGTTCTTTGAAGACATTTTTCCATATAAACGGGAAGCAGATAAGACTTCTGGGAAAAGAACACATGAGATGGCGTTCAGGGACGAAAGTCCCGAGGAACCGACTGTTAATGCGAAAATTGAACCAAGAAGAAGTCAGAGATCTAGAATCTCAAAATCTTTTGATCCAGATTTCATAACATACGCTATTGAAAGCGAACCTCAAACATTTAAAGAGGCTATGTCAACCCCAGAAGCACAAATGTGGAAAGAAGCTATAAATAGCGAAATAGAATCCATACTAAGTAATCATACTTGGGAATTGGCAAACTTGCCTCCTGGCAGTAAACCAATTGGGTGTAAGTGGATTTTCAAAAGAAAATTAAAACCGATAGATCTATCGATAAGTACAAGGTTAGATTAGTAGCCAAGGGTTATCGACAAAAAGAAGGACTTGACTACTTCGATACTTATTCGCCAGTAACAAGAATAACATCCATTCGGATGTTGATTGCAATTGCAGTATTGCATAACTTAGATATCTATCAAATGGATGTCAAGACTGCATTCTTAAATGGTGAATTAAATGAAGAAATATATATGGAGAAACCTGAAGGATTTATAGTCAAGGGGTAAGAACACAAAGTGTGTAAATTGGTAAAATTCTTATACGGTCTAAAGCAGACTCCAAAACAATGGCATGAGAAATTTGATAGTGTCATGATCAAAAATGAATTCACTATCAATGAATGCGATAAGTGTGTTTACACTAAAACAATTGGAAATGCATGTATCATTGTTTGTCTTTATGTAGACGACATGTTAATACTTGGGACTAATATTGAAATTATTAAGTCCACTAAAAGAATGTTATTCAACAGTTTTGACATTAAGGATCTGGGGGTTGCTGATGTAATTTTAGGAATTAAAATCACCAAACACCAGATGGAATCAGTCTATCTCAATCTTACTACGTGGATAAGATGATAGAAAGATTCAAGGATCATGGGATAAAAGAGAATACAAATCCTTTTCTCCCACACGTCCACCTTCATAAGAATACAGGAACTGGAATACGCCAGTTGGAGTATTCTCAGATTATCAAAAGTCTAATGTATTTAATGAATTGCACTAGACCCGATATTGCTTACGCTGTAAGCAAGTTAAGCAGATACACTAGTAATCCTAGTGATCAACATTGGACTGCTCTACTACGAGTATTGGGTTACGTATCACATACCAAGGAATATGCCTTGAGATATGGACAGTATCCACCTGTACTTGAAGGATACAGTGATGCTAATTGGATTGCAGATTCTGAGGAATCAAAATCAACTAGCGAATACGTATTTACTCTAAAAGGAGCAGCAGTATCTTGAAAATCTTCTAAGCAAACATGTATTACCCGTTCCATTATGGAATCGGAATTCATAGCCTTAGATAAGGCCGGAGAAGAAGCAGAATGGCTTCGACAATTTTTGGAAGATATACCATTATGGCAAAAGCCAGTGCCCGCTATATGTATACACTGCGATAATCAAGCAGCTATATCTAGGGCACAAAATGTTATATATAACGGTAAGTCTAGACATATTCGTCGTAGACATAATACTGTTAAGCAGTTGCTCTCAAATGGAATTATCTCTATTGACTTTGTCTCGTCAAAAGATAATTTAGCGGATCCGCTTACTAAAGTTTAAGTGGAGAGCGTATAAACTGCGCATCGAGGGGAATGGGTCTAAAAGCATAACCTTATCGAGTCAGCTTAATGAAAACCTCACTTAGCGACTGGAGATCCCACGGACTAAGTTCAAGAGGAAAAACTAGTTATGATTGACTCAGCAAGTAAGCACTTGGGAGCTTGACTCCAATCCATTCCTAAGGTGCACATAAGTACTTTTCTACAAGTGGATTAAGGATAAGCTTAACGCTTTTAATGATGCCTATATCTTGTTACTAAACAAGTGGAGTAGAGTAGACTACTCTTAATAGGACGATCACCTATGTGAGTATAGAGTTGGGTCGGCTCTTTGGGAATTTCTATGGAGGTTGTTATTCCCTAAAGATACTCTCTGAAACCAAGAATGTACAGGGCCAAAACGAATACAACCGAGAACCAAAGTTGATTTGAAAAGTCACTGTGTGAAGCTTATTGACTTGGCTTACACTGACGGCTAACAGTTCAAGACCTAGTTCACTGATTAGCCAGTAAGTCCGATAAAGCTTTCGCTATGGAAGGTTCAAGACCTAGTTCACCTATCCTGATGCAGTTTCTTTTCTAAAGTACCTTTCACAATAGAGTCAGTCTCTATGTGTGTCAATTCCTTGAATCTTCATTCATTGTGGGGGATTGTTGGAATATGAAGAATATATATATGTGAATCTTTGAATTGAATTATGGCGAGATCCGTTATCGAATCAATTAGATGATGGTTGGAGTGTGTTCTCCTTCCATTGGGGATGAACGTGGTATATTCACATGTTCAATTCCGACTTCGAATGAATGAGATATTCAAGTCTAAAGATTGCCTAATTCAAAGCCAAAATGGGACTAAAGGTAGCTAAAAGCATTTAGTCCCGCATTAGCCATGGGATGGAAGTTTGTAGTGTTTAAATAGAGAAAATTGAGAACAAAGGGCGTGTCCTTTGGGTACTTGGAGTTTTCGCGCGCGATTGGGAGGAAACCATGCCCGCACATGTGCGCGCGCCGCCGCTGGCGGCGGCCGGCTGGGCCGGGCTCGGGCTCAGGACCGGGTCCGGTCCGGGTTCGCTACCCGGCCTGGTTCTTTTTGAACTGGGTCTCACGGGTATGTGTTACACGAAGCATACCCGCTCCGCTATCCGGATCCGAACCGCCCCGCCAACGGACCCGCTCCGCTATCCGGATCCGAACCGCTCCGCCAACGGCTGTCGCGGCAGTTGGACGGCCAACGGTTGCGGTGATTGGGTCGAACAGTTGTAACGGTTCAGACAGAACTGTTGCAACTATTCGTTGGGTTCAGACCAGTTGGCCCCTCCCGGAGAGCTATAAATAGCGCTCTGAATTCTCAATTGAAAAAGACAACACACCAACAGCAAGAAATCTGAAGGAGATCCTCTCTCTCTCAGTCTTGAAGTGACTTCCAAACAGGAAGTGGGAAATCAGTAATTCGGTTTTCGAAGCGGCTTCCAAAAGAGATTCTGCAAAAATTCGTTCTGAAAGAGGGCTCAGAAAATTCAACAGATTCTTTAATAGAATCGTTGTCTGAATCTGGGACTTCTGAAGAAGAATATTCTTCAACCTTCCTTCTTCCTCTACAGTGGGTGCTCCTCCAAAGTAAAGGCAAATATTCTCCCGAAATTTGTCTTTGTCCCGCTGCTTCAATAATCCTGTGAAGGTACTGGTTAACTACTGTTCGACCGTACGGTGATTTAGTAGTGCTATCCAAATACCGTGAAGGAGTATTGTATCTTGGGAGACCAGCGTCCAATAACCCGTTAGCACCAGTGCGGGGAACGTAATTGTCTTAAGGAGATTCGCTTTAAGCGTACCTCACTCCAAATACTGTATAAGTGAATTAATTTCTTTATACATGGGATATACTGATATTCAGTATATTGAGACTGATTTATATCAGTCTAATTGGTGTTTAACCAAGGAAGAAAATTGAAAGGTGGTTCTTAAATTAAGGAACGTTCTATTGAACGGAAAACCTCCCACCTGATATTTACCGACCTGGCCAATTAGATTGTTGATATTTCAGTGATATTAATTAGTTGTCAGATTGATCCCAGAAACCAACAGTGTTCATCTTTATATTTGAGGAGGCGAACTTGAGCGTTCGTGTTGTTTCGAGTTCTTGTGAGAGCTCGATGTAGAGATGCGGCCTCGGCAAGCTAGTGTGTTTGCGTGTGTTGTTCTGGCGGGAACAAGAGAGGGACTAGTGAGTCCAAAAGTTCTAATATGAACTTGTTGTAGGTGTTGCGACACCGAGTGATCTTGCAGGATCGATTTTAGTGAAAATCCTTCATAGTGTTAAAGGCGGGAACGTAGAGCAAGGGTGCTCGAACCTCGAAACAATTTTCCTGTGTTTGCGATTACTCTGTCTATCTATCATTTGTGTTTATATATCTTGCATGCTTACGTTACTTATCTCTTTATATGCTTGATATATCTTGTGCTTAATTATTATATGCTTGGGATTGTTTGCTCACAATTACAATCAACCAAGAGAGTCATAGTGTCACCTCAACTCTTAATCTAGAGGAATCTTGAGGAGATAATTCAGAGCCCTTCATCGGGAATTCGGCTACACTCTTGTGTTATACCTTATGTGTTTAACTTAATAATTTTTAGTTTGCATAATTAGTTTTAATTCCGCATCATTACCATTAGATTAGCTAGTACACCTATTCAACCCCTCTAAGTGTATTTTCAATTGGTATCAGAGCTTGGTGCTCTTGATTTGGGTCTAACAACCTTGAGTTAAAAATCCTTATTTTAGCTAATCACGATATTTGAACACACACATATAGATTTCATGTCACCTCCTATGTTTGATATTCTTAACATCCAAACTTAGAAAGTTAATAAGTCAATGTACCTAAAAGACCTAGGAATTCATATTTATCTTTCCACTATTAAAGATTCATATTATTTAAATAGCAAACATTTAGAGGCTAATACAAAGCCACCCATACTTTAAAGAATACCCTAAATGATGATTATTTATGTAGAGTTGCTAACTTTGATTCGGCTTTTTTAGTATGGAACACTCTAGTCTCCCTTGGTGAACAAAAACAATATTATGCGAGGGGCGATTCGAATGATGGAAGTGATGCTTCCAACATATGCTACATGGTCCAAGGAAATGACCCCCTTGAGGTAAATTCCAAATCCGAGGTAGAAGAAGATATTAACATGTCTTATGATGAGCTTACATCTTTTTGTCAAAAACTTCTTGAAAAATATGAATTGTTAAAGAAAGAAAAGGATTCTTTTAAAAATAAATTTGAATGTGTTTCTAAAGAAAATAAATTTTTGAAAAAGGAGAATATTTTCTTGTCTTCTAAATTAAATAATATTTGTGAAGGAAATAATTCTTTGAAAAATAAAATTATTTTGCTAGAAAAAGAAAAGAAGATTATTTTGGAAGAAAATAACTCTTTGAAACGAAAAATTGTTTCAAAAGAAAAGGAAAACATTTCTAAAAAGAAAAAATTGATTCTTGCCATGTCTCTCATGCTAATAATGTTGATCCTTACCATGTTTTTCATGCTACTATTGATAAAAATGAGATTCATGTCTTGAAAAATAGAATTGATTGTTTGAGCTCAACTTTGAGCAATTGTGCATTTAACCATTCTAAATTGAAAACCTTATTTCAAAAGAAATAAGCTCCATTTGTTCATGCACATAACCCACAGCATACATATGCACACTATGCTCACATTCACACCACTCATATGCATGCTAGAGTGTACAAATGTACACATTGCGGCCGCAAAGGCAATCTTGCAAGATTTTGCTTTGATAGATTAAATCATGTAAATTTTGCAAATAAAATGTTTGGGTTCCTTATGATGCTAACCCCCGTAGACCCAAAAGAAAATGGGTACCAAAATCCCCACCTCTTGTGTTTGAAAGGTATGGTATGGGCTCTCACATGACGTGAGAGATATGGTGCCTTAGTGGTGGATGCATGCGGAGCTGCATGAACATACCCTATTGATGCATCCTATCAAGGATATTTGATGAGAGGACCACCATGGTTTAGAGGCTTAGAGAATAGTTCATATGATTTGGTAACTATTTCTAAACACCTATTTTAGTTTACATGCTTTTACATTGATAATTTTTTGCATGTTGTGATTTTAAATGATCATATTTTGTGCTTCATGTGGTGATTACTTATTTAGATGTAGTTTTCGTTAAATCTTGTGTTTATACTTGTCAAGTAGTGAGCTACACTTTATTATTATATGTTTGTGCCTCATTGCTCATTTGTACTTATTACATGTACATGTATAACCTAGTTCTAATGATTCTTCCATTTATACTTGTTATCCCTAGTTTTATACATATTTTGCTTCATGTATATGTTATTTTTGTCTAAAATTAATAATTATACATGTATACCCTTGAGTCACTAACCTTCATGCAAATTCTATTATGGTCTCATTTGTGTTTGGAATATGTATGTATATGTTTAGTTTTGATAGAACATACATATACCTTGAAGTTTGTTTAATTTTAATAAAAAAATAAATTTTTATGATTTTCATATGTTTTGATATTTTGAGCCTTATTGACTATTTCATGAATATGCTATTCACATGATTCTTGTGCACTCACATTATTTTTGTTTACTAATGACTTTGTTTTCATGAGCACATTTATGAGCTTGTGTATTTAGCATGCTTCATAGGATATATGATTTATTTTCATATTTGAAGGATCTTTAACTAGTTTTTCAAAAATTACTTTAAACTAGTTATTTATTCTTCATTTGGTAGTGTTTTCAATTTACAGCTATTTTAAAATCTTATTTTTTAAAAACTTCTATCTTTTTAAAGGCGGATGGTCGGGCGACCATGCCTTGTATCCCTTATTAAATATCTTTTATCATGTGCATGAAAAAGGTGGTAGTTATAAGTTATACACTTGATCTTCAAGAAATTTTGTGTTTGTATACTCATATATGTTTTCTTATATATGTATGCTTCAAATTTTAATTAATATCAATTTCAATTGGTATTTCCATTTTCATACATACATATATATGATTTGATTGTGCTTATTTTACAATATATTTACATTCTTAAAGCACAAATTATGTTTATGGTAAGCTTGAGTTTATTCCAAATGTTAATTGGTATCTATACAAGCTTATATATTGATTTCAATTGGTATTTTATTTGGTATTTATTTGATATCAAAAAGTACTTCATGTTCCACCTTCAATTGGTATCAAAATCTACTATTGGTATCTTAAAATATTTTTTTTCAAGTGGTACCAATATTTGTTTTTGTCAACTACAATTTGATTTCATTAGTATCAAAATTTGTTTTGTTGACTTAAGAAATTTCAAAATTTTGTTTTAAGTATTATCAAAAATTTTGTATTAAAAAAATTTGTTGATATATATTGCCTATATGCAAGGGGAGCTTAACATCTTTTCTATATATGATTCATGTTGAGTGTATCTCACATTGAGGAGCTTGATCTCTCTTCTTTACGTGGTACACGTGTGTAGGGAGAGCTTAACATCTCCGCTTATACATTATATATTATGCTTTATGTGGGTTAGGGTCTAGTCATCCCTTCTCCATGTAATGCATGTATGCAGGGGAAGCTAACTTTGCATCTCTCCTCTTCATGAGTGCATATCGCATATACATCTTTATTGTTTGTTTGTCTTCGCCCCTTTGTTGCTGAATTGACAAAAGGGGGAGAGGAATTTTGAGAGTTTATATATGTGTGTATATCTTTGTTTATGCATATATGTTTGTGTTTAGTTTATGCACTTCATTGAATATCTTTATTGTTTATTGCTATGCATGAGTTAAGGGGGAGTTTCTATACAGCTTAACTTTAATCCATGCATATATAACTCCATAAGTTTTGTCATCATCAATAAGGGGGAGATTGTTGGCCCAAAGGCCCATCGCTCTAGTTTTGATGATGATTAACTCATATAGTTATAGTACTAATGATCTTGTGTCTATTTAGTTTCAGATATTTAATCAAGATCTTAGTCGGTGTTTAGCTTCAACACAAGATTTAAAATCAAGTTTTGAAGCTAGCATGTGTTGATTCAAGAGCTCGCACATCAAGATCGCATCAAGTACTCAAGAAGAGTCTAGCTGATGGATCAAGGTTTGGACCAAGTTAAGGAGAAGAAGATTTTCAAGAGAAGATTTTCAAGAAGACTTTATCATATTTGTAAGTGTTAAGATTTATTTTTTAGATAAAATGTAAAGGATAGATTAGTTGTGGCTTGCTCAAGTTCATACACACACAAAATTTATAAGTATTTTCATAAAATAGTTTTGATTTTAGAAAAATACCGTTTTGATTTTTGAGCTTCAAAGTATACATCCTTGTGTTTCATGACTAGAGTTCATCAAAACAAGTTTATATGGTTTATATGTGTTTTGGATTTCATCCAAACATATTATTGGTTCAAATGTTTAGAAAAACGTATTTGATGTTTCTATATCATGTGTTTGAGTTTTGTATTTATCAAACTTATTTTAGAGTTTATTGTCAAAAACATAGATATTTCATTTTATATGTGTATTGGATCATATCCATATACACTAAGCTTCAAAAGTGTTTAAAATATCTTGTTTTCGTATTTGGAGAAGTTTTGAAAAATCATTTTTCAATTAAAGATTGATTTTGAAAAATACAGTTTTTGTTTAAGGCCAAATATTTTATATCACAAAAATAGTTCAAATAGTATGTAATATGTGTTGATTTTTGGTCACACATTTATTATTCAAACATCTAACAAGAACTTATTTTTGTGAAATTTATGAAAATTTATGGGATTTTATTGAGTTAAAAAGACAAGGTTTTAAGTCCCAAAATTCCAGCCAGATTCCACTGGCGGTCGACCGGACCAGGGGTCGGTCGACCAGACCGGTCGACCGATGTGCACGCAGAGTGCACAGGACCAGCCAAGTAGGCCGGTCGACCGTGCGGTCGACCGACTGAAATGTACCCACTCTCGAGTACTGTCGGTCGACCAGGAGGTCGACCGACAGGCTTGGCCCGGTCAACCCGGCGATCGACCGGAGGCACAACGGTCAGAAATATGACCGTTGGCCGGTCGATCGGCCGGTCAACCTGGCTGCAGATTTGTCCCAACGGTTATATTTTTTAGGCCTATATAAAGGGGCTGTTTTGGGCTGTTTTAAACAAGATTATATAAAAGTTTTTGTGCCAGTTTTTCCTACCTCTTAAGTGTTTTTCTTCACTTGTTTTAGAGCAAATACTTCCATATCAAAAGGAGAGTTTTCAAGAGTGTTTTTCTAAAGAGATTTCTTTAGTTTTTCCTCCACTACTCTATCTAGTTTTCTCACACAAACTTGAGCTTTCCATTGCTATATCAATCCTCCTAGAATCTTTGTTGTAAGAGTGTTTTTAGGTGATCCAAGTGTAGAGATCACCAAGTGTTCATCTTTGTATTTGAGGAGGCGAACTTGCGGGTTCGTGTTGTTTCGAGTTCTTGTGGGAGCTCGGTGTAGAGGTGCGGCCTCGGCAAGCTAGTGTGCTTGAGTGTGTTGTTCTTGCGGGAACAAGAGAGGGACTAGTGAGTCTAAAAGTTCTAGTGTGAACTCGTTGTAGGTGTTGCGGCACCGAGTGATCTTGCGGGATCGATTTTAGTGGAAATCATTCATAGTGTTAAAGGCGGGAACGTAGAACAAGGGTGCTCGAACCTCGAAACAATTCTCTCGTGTTTGCGATTGCTCTCTCTATCTCACTTGTGTTTATATATCTTGCATGCTTACATTGCTTATCTCTTTATATGTTTGATATATCTTGTGCTTAATTGTTATATGTATGGGATTGTTTACTCACACTTGTATTCAACCAAGAGAGTCATAGTGGAACCTCAACTCTTTATTTAAAGGAATCTTGTGGAGATAATCCAGAGCCCTTCATCGGGAATTCGGCTACACTCTTGTGTTATACCTTATATGTTTAACTTAATAGTATTTAGTTTGCATAATTAGTTTTAATTCCGCATTATTTCCATTAGATTAGCTAGTACACCTATTCACCCCCCCTCTAGGTGTAATTTCAACGTCTACACTTATCACCCAAAAGTTCTTACATCCAAACCAGTTCCGGCTAACCCCTCTACGGTAAACGGTCTTCCTTCTCCACCATTAGCTTCTCCCTCTGATCTTGATATTCTTATTGCCCTTCGAAAAGGTAAACGGTCTTGCACTCAGTGTTTTAAATGTCGTCCGACATTTCCGAAATGTCGGCCGACATTTCGTTTTCAAGCCCTCACCGCCACGACATCCCCACCCGCATTTGAAATGGCGTTTTGGAAAATGTCGGCCTACATTTCGGAAAAAATCCGATATGTCGACGGACATTTCAGGAAAATGTCGGCCGACATTTCGGGAAAAACCCAATATGT
This sequence comes from Agave tequilana, assembly GCA_038442645.1. NCBI lineage: Eukaryota > Viridiplantae > Streptophyta > Magnoliopsida > Asparagales > Asparagaceae > Agave > Agave tequilana. Next base: position 89,297 of record JAVJIF010031686.1, read on the forward strand.
TGATTGGTTTTGGAAGTTGGAGCAATTGAGAAATTTTAACAGTGATTAGTGAATATATACAAAAATGTTTAAGTTAATTATACCTATCATAAACATATTTATGTAGTTTTGTATAAGTTGTGTACGTATTACCTTAATAAGAATTTTTAAATTACATTATTTAAGACATCTAAGATATATATTTGTTATCCGTCATGACGTCCGAAATTTACTAAATGGCCCCGAAATATCTCCGAAATCCGAAATCCAACATCCGATTATGACATCCGACATTTCCCTGATATCCGACATTTAAAACACTACTTGCACTGATCACCCAATTTCGATTTCATTTCTTATTATCACCTAAACCCCACTTTTCGACAGTTTGCTCTCTTTATCTTCTGAGTCTATACCCAGGTCTTATACAGAGGTTTTATTGGTACCTGCCGGGAAATAGGCTATGGATGAGAAACAGACTACGGATGAGGAGATTAAAGCTCTTGCTTCTAAAGGAACTTGGGAGTTAGTTTCAGCACAAACAAATGCAGTGATTGTTGATTGTCACTGGGTTTTTGCTATAAAGTACCACCCAGATGGAGCTGTGGATAGATATAAGGCCAAGCTCGTGGTCAAGAGTTATACTCAGACATATGACATCAACTATTTGAGACGTTCTCGCCAGTTGCTAGGATGAACTCTACCAAGATTCTGTTCTCTATTGCTGTTAAGTTGTCGTGACCATTATTCCAGATGGATGTCAAAAATGCCTTCTTATATGGGATTTTCAGGAGGGAGTTTATATGGAGCAACCTCCAAGTTATGTCGCTCAGGGGGAGACTAAAGTTTGTCGTCTAAAGAAGGCTATATATAGGGACTCAAGCAGAGTTTAAGGGCGTAGTTTGAAAAGTTCAGTCTTACCATTTTTGGTATTGGCTTTCGCCGATGTCATTCAGATCACTCTGTCTTCGTTCGGCGCACAAGCTCTGGCATTGTAGTTCTGACTGTTTATGTTGAAGATATTTTGCTGACTAGTAGTGACTCAGCTGGAATAGTGGAGACTAAGATGTATCTCAAGCGTCATTTTGTGACCAAAGGCATCGGACGTCCAAAATACTTTCTGTAAATTGAAGTTGCATATCAAAAACACAGTGTACTTCTTTTCAGCGAAAGTATGCTATGGACCTTCTAGAGGAAACAAAATTTCTGGGAAGCAAGCCTAATAATACACTAATGGAAGCCAATGTGAATTTATAGTTTGATGACAGTAATACACTTGATGATCCAGGGAGATATAGGAGATTGAATGGGAAGCTGATTTATCTTACGGTGACTAGACTAGATATAACATTTGTTGTAAAAGTTCTGAGTAGATTCATACATCAGGCCAGAGAGACCCATTGGTTAACTGCGATGGGGTTCTATCTTACATCAAGAGTTGTCCAGGAAAGGGGTTGGTGTATAGAAAACATGGACATGTATATATTTCTGGATACTCTGATTCAGGATATGATGATGATCGAGAGGATAAAAAGTCTACTACTGGCTATTGCAACTGTGTTGAAAGAAATTTAGTGGCTTGGAGAAGCAAGAAACAAGATGCAGTGTTCAAAGACTCGGCTGAGTCGTATCCGACTCGGAAGGTGCCAAGACGAATCTGAGATCCGGTTCAAGGGATCAACTCAGAATCGATCGAAAATCGGCCAAGACTCGAAGTTAACTCGGCTCAATCGGCTGAGTCGCGGGCTGACTTGTAGTGACTCGGCGGATTCGGGTTAAAAACTGTAGAACATACCTGATCGCCTGCCCGCCCGCCTTCCCGTCGTCGCCCCCCGCCTCCATCGTCGGCGCCTTCTCTCCTCTGCCTCTCTCCCTCCCCCCTCTCCCCCCTCTCCCTTTCTGTCCCGATCTCTCTGAGAGGAACATAGGGGGAAGGGAGAGGGGGGAGAGGCTAAGGGAGAGGGGGAGAAATAGATCAGGTGAGGGAGATAGTGAGAGAGAGATCAGGTGAGGAGGAAAGTGAGAGAGCGATTGAGAGAGATCGGGTGAGGGAGAGTGAGAGGTTTTCCTTTTTTGCTTTTTTTTCTTTTGGAATTTTTTCATATTTATCCCTCAATTTTTCATATTTTAAATTACCCTGAAATTATGATATTTCCCTAATTACCCTCTCAAAACAAATTTATTTTGAACATGTGATACATGAATTTTGATGGATACATTTTTTACAATTTGTCGCGATTTTTTAAGAATTTTTTAAGCTTTTTATGTAGTGTTTTGCGCGTATCGCCCGGGACCGATCTGAGTCGCCACGACTGATCCGTCTCAGTGCCCGCCGAGTCGATGGCCAAGACCGCGACTTTGAACGATGACAAGATGTGTCTCGCTCATGTGCTGAAGCTGAGTATAAAGTTATGGCCCATACAGCATACAAGATGGTGTGGTTAAAAATTTATTGATGATAGGTTTCAGACAGCCTTGACCAATACCTATGCATTGTGATAATCAGTCTGTCATCTATAGTGCTCAGAATCTAGTGTTTCATGAAAGAACCAAACACATTGAGATTGCTGTCACTTTGTCAGAGATGCTTGGACCAAGAAGGTGGTTATGTTCCAGTTCACACCATCTTCGAAGCAGTTAGCTGATTTAAATACCAAAGCTCCTCACCTCAGGTATATTCTAATTTTTGTAACAAGTTGGGCATGTTAGATGTCTATGCTCCAGCTTGAGGGAGCGTGTTAAGCTATTAGTATTTAGGTTATTGGATTATTGGGTTATTATCCATATTTTCTCATTACCCTCCTTGTCTTCTATATATATCTTGTAACTCTCTTTTATCAAGAATAATGATCTTTTAGGGCTTTCATTTCTATACAGTAGCAATATTATTTTTCTGATTTTTTTCCTATTGAAGATGTAGAAAAAGATATGAGATTAATTTATCTGAGGTTTTGAAGAGAGGTTGATGAAAATAGAATTAGGGTTTGGAAGAGGGAGAAAGAGGATAGGCTAGTTAGGGTTTCACACTACTAATCTAGGGCTTCACACACAAAGAGAGATTTGGTAGATATCACAACTCATACAAATTTGAGGAAAAACTTTCATAATAATTCATTGTCTTCATTCATTGATAAAAGAGGCCTTTTATAGGCTTGTATAAAATTGAATATAACTCAAGCTAAAACTCCCAATCAAAATAAAATTATAATTCCAAAATGAAGAAACTAAATTCCTAATAAAAATACAACTCCAAGGAAACTCAATAATAAAAAACTAAAATTACATAAAGTTCTATTACTACTGGAAAACTGAAACAAGGTGTCTTCTCCACTGATGAAACATGTGCCACACACATGGCTTGATGTCCGCATCAAATATCTAACACAACCTGAATTCAAGCTAGCAAGATAAGAGGTATGGGAAATGGGCACGTGCTGTGAAAACTGAACAGGAACCGCCTACCTTGCCTCTCTCACAAATGAACTTGAAACTACTTGGTAAACAGATTAAAAATGGTTCACCAATGATATAGAGTAGGCAAACCGGGTGAACCAAACCGGCTTTCCCGAACCTGGATGATTCAAAAAAGTAATAAATATTTATTTCGTAAATCTATAACGGGCCATCAATCTTTTTTACTGCCAAGAGCTCCTTTTGGTGTCAAGAGTTTTGCCAAGAGTTTGGTGAGGAGGAAGTAGCTGTTGCCTTTCTTATTGCTCAAGAAATTGCCTTCTCTTTTGATTAGTGAAACTCTCTAGGCACCTTCACCCCTAGCCGTAGCCTGATTGGGTGAACTATGTAAATCTTGTGCGTGATTTTCTTCTCTTGCTTTACAACTTCTTGTAATATCAAGAGCACGAGCACTATTGGGTATTCTGATCCTAGCTTCCGCATAACACTAAATCCATTTTTAACTGAAACAAAATGTAATAGAAGAAAATTAGAAATAACACGCACCTTACCTGTCAAAAGACTCGTCTAAGAGTTCCTTTCTTTTATTTACTCTTTTAGCTTCTAAGAGAAAAAAATCAAAGCAAATACCAAGAAATTAATTCTCCCTATTAGTAGGGTGGTAATGCATAACACAGAAAATAGTGCATAAATATTTGACCAGCATATTCACACGTACTTGCAAAAGGAAAAGTTATTTCCAATATGCATGCAATTCTCAACCATACGCACTTCGCAAACAGGGATTTTTGGTGGTTAACTCTTGCAAAGAAACTTCGTTTGAGAGAAAACAAAAGTAATAAATCAAAAACAGTGATGCCAGTTCAATCAACGAAGGATCTACAATCTTATAAGATAAACTATACTTAATCTTGGGTCAAAATCTTCATAACAGGTACATCCAAAACATCCAACATCGTAGCTTTTGAGTCACAATGTCAGATTTTGTTTACTTCTTGGAAATGTAGTTACACATACTATTTTATTTTGGAATCTCCACAGAACACCCATTCATTAATTCAGTAAATTTTGATTTATATATGAAAATTTGTAATATTTACTCTGGATTGATCTTCCTTGTCCAGTTAACTAAACCAGATTTCATAACAGCACATAAATTAAATATACATTTTGATTAAAGAAAATGGATGAAGCGAATATATGTCAAAATCATATCCATTGTGATTAAAAAAGGGATAACTTTTTATAAATTAGATAAAAAGCAGATTATTTATCTAAGAAATGATGTAAGAAATTGTAATCAATTCTTCAAGAATTAGAACAAGAAAGGGTAAAAAAAAGGGATGTTTTTTTCTGGCTCGCGTTATGTATATTTTACTCCATTGAGCTAATAAACTGACCATTCCTGACAAATAGGTCTCTATCTGTGCATTGCCAGCATTAATCACCTTCCTCGTCATCCTTCTTCTATAAATTGCCCTGATACCTTTCTAACATCTGCAGCATTTGACCCTCCCCTTTTCCTCAGTTTTCTATAAATGGCATCGTTTACTTTGTTTCTATTTGTTGTGCTACGACAACAACCAGAAGAGGAATCCCTGAATCCCCCAAGCACGAAGAACAATTCCCAAAACAGCACAAATATCAACCACCAGAGAAAGAACACGCAAACAACGATTTAATGAGGTTCGGCCTCAATGCCTACGTCCTCGGGGCAATGAAAGAGATATTTAATTGATTTGGAAAATCGATTACAAACTTTCAGCACCTCTGATCTCAAGAGAGCTCCAGATTTCCCAACATGCAACAAAACCCTAAAAATCCTGTTTATATACAACAGGTTTCTAAATCAGCAAAAACCAACCAGCATCCGACTGTCGGTCGACCAGGCGGTCGACCGACCCTATGCGTCGGTCGACCGGGCAGTCGACCGGGCGCCAAACAGAGAGTTGGGTCACTTCAGTCGGTCGACCGGGCGGTCGACCGATCTCCATCCTTGTGCATGTTGTGCACGTCGGTCGACCGAGCCGGTCGACCGATCTCCTGCTACTGCGGGAGGTCGACCGGGCCGGTCGACCGATCTCCTGCTGCTTCTGTTGTTAACCTGTTTTGCTGCTGCTGCTTCCTTCGTCTTTCGTCGACGACTTCCTCGACGATCCCTCGACGATCCTTGTCGACTTCCTTGACAATATCCTCTCTCTTTCCAACAATTCTCCACCTCGGTGAAGATTCTTCCAAATAAGAGCCGAACTGTCCATCGACTCGAGAGCGGTTGCACCAATGTGGTTGCCTACGTACCCTGCCCAAGGGATCAAGCCATCCGTAGTTCATCCAATTGATCTTCAGCAAGCTCAAGCTACCTGAAGGACATGAAGCAAAGCTTTGTAATGTGCAAACTTGACTCCCGACACCACCTTAGTAAGCATGTCGGCGGGATTCTCCGATGTGGGAATCTTCAACAGTTCGATATCACCCTCTTCTAGAAGACTAGAATCTCCCGAACGAAATGGTACCTGACGTCGATATGCTTCGTCCGTGCATGATAGACCTGGTTCCTGGCCAAGTAAATGGCGCTCATACTGTCACAGTTAATCTTCAGCAGATCCTGTTCCACGCCCAAGTCATCAAGCAAGCCTTGAAGCCAGATTGCCTCCTTCATGGCCTCTGTCATAGCCATATTTTCAGCCTCTGTGGTCGACAAAGCGACGGTAGACTGGAGTGTGGAGCGCCAACTCACCGGTGCCTGAGAGAATGTGAAGACATATCCCGTTGACCGGCGCTTGTCAAGATCACTTGCATAGTCTGAATCAACATACCCTATGCACTCTTACTTTCCCGTAGAGTCCTTCTCAAATATTAGACCTACATCAATTGTTCCTTTGATGTACCTCAAGATCCACTTCACTGCCTCCCAATGACCCTGTCCCGGATCATGCATATATCTGTTCACCATGGAGACGGACTGTGATAGATCTGGTCTCGTACACACCATAGCGTACATTAGGCTACCGACTGCACTGGCATATGGAACGTGAGTCATATACTCACGTTCTTAAACACTCTTCGGAGACATCTTAGCAGACAACTTGAAGTGTGGAGCCATAGGTGTACTTACAGACTTTGTATGCTTGCCGATATTGAACCTCTGTAGTACCTTCTCCAAATAGCCCTTCTGAGTCAAGCTCACCCTGCCAACTCTTCGGTCTCTAGTGATCTCCATGCCCAACACCTTCCTAACTTCACCAAGGTCCTTCATCTCAAACTCTGAAGATAGATCCCTCTTCAGAGCATCAATAGCAGATCTCGACCTCGAAGCAATCAACATATCATCTACATACAGAAGTAGATAGATATATTCCCCTGACGGTAGCTTGTTGTAGTACACACATGGGTCATAGTGGTTACGTGTGTACTTCTTCCTTCTGATGAAGCTATCGAACCGCTTGTACCACTGTCTAGGAGACTGATTCAGTCCGTACAGCGACTTCTTCAGCTTACATACCATTTCCTCCTTCCTGCAGTCTTGAACCCTGTAGGCTGAGTCATGTAGATCTCCTCCTCTAGATCGCCGTGGAGAAAGGCGGTCTTCACATCGAGTTGATAAAGGTGCAACTCATACTGCGCAACCAAAGCCAATAGAATACGAATTGACGAATGTTTAACAACAGGAGAGAATACCTCATTATAGTCAATTCCTTCCCTCTGAGCATAGTGATTGGTAGTGAAAAGTGCATTTTTATCATCATATTTACCATCACATTTTCATATTTATTCATTTAATTCTGCACATTTATTAATAATTTGTAATTTATTGTGTGCAGGCCTCGAATTCTTATTTTTATAATAAATAAAGCTTAAAGAGCCCAAAAGCCCAGATCCAAGCCCATATTTGAAGCCCAAGTGCAAAAGTACAAATATCAATTGTCAAAATTGCAAATACACAAGGGCCAAAGTTGCAAATACAAAGAAGAGGGAAGGATAGACTTCTATTCAACCCTAAACACTTGCAGGATGAGGATAAAAGCTAAAAGAAGATAAGGAAATTCGTGAAAAAAATTTGGGATCTAGGTAACTTGATTCCCAAGTTATATCCAAATCCAAAGATTAAGAGCCAGAATGCAATTTCTAGAAGGATAAACCCAGATGGACGGACCAGAGAAGGCCACGCGCCAAAGCGCGTGGCATTTGGCTACAAAAGTGCCGCGTTTCCGCGGCAAATTTCCCATTTCCGCGGCATTTCTGACGAGTCTGGGGATCAGCTTTCGTGGGAGAGTTGTATTGGGACTCTACCTCCTTCTGCTCCTATAAATACCCCTGCAGTGCAACGTACAGAGCGTCCAGAGGCGAGCAAAGGGCCAAAAGCTAGGGTTTAGTTTTTAGGTTAGATTTTATTTTCGTTTTTATTTTGTAAACTTTGTAACTGAGAATGGAGGAAACTTTCATGGAGGATGGAGTCTTCGCTTGTACTGAGGTGACAGCGGTATAAGCCCGCTTATCTTCCATTGTTAATGAAATCCATTTAAGGTTCGTTTTTGTTATTATTTTATGTTTTTCATCTCTTGTTTATTCTTGTGTTTCTATGTTCCTATTTTCTTTCTTCTATGTGTTCTCTAATGCCTTGTGAACAATGAGACCCAACTGCTTCGAGACTGCCTAGCCAACGAAGATCCCTTGATGGCTTATGGCGATGAACATCCTATACGCCATACTTGCAAGTCTTCCAAGAAAAGGTAAATCATCGCACGGATCAAAGGTAAGCAGGCTGAAGAGGTTCGTACGTGTTTTCTTTCTTTTCTTCCTTTAGTTTAGATCCACATCTTCCACAATTCTTTTCTTCACTTCATTGTAAATACCATTCATTGTAAATACCACTTCCTTTCTAACTTAACTAATAAAAATAAAAACTTTAGAGAAACTTGCTTAACGCTTCCATCGCAGTCCCTCCCTGAGGATCACGACCCGCATAGCCCTGCTACCGCGGATTAGAATTGAGACTTGCACATCATATTCTTAAAACTAAAATATTATATTTTGTGTGCAGGAAATCTCAGTCAACAAATTGGCGCCGTTGCCGGGGAGGGACGGTAAGTTTATCTCTAAAACAAAATTTTAATTTTTACTAATTCTTTATTCTTTTCTGTTTGCAGGTTTGGAGAACAGGAAACAGAAATACAGCAGCAGCAGTGGACATATAGCTCCTCTGTGCCTCTGCCCTCGAAGGCAGAGCATCAGAGACTACTGTATTGCCGCGGATCCGCGGCCATAGCCGCGGAAACGCGGCAACAGTAGAGGATTACTCACTGAAATTTTTGCAGGATTCTGCAAATTGCAAATATTGTTTTCTGCTCTGTTGGGTTTGTTCTGTGATAAACCTGTATACTGCTAATTAATTCAACAGTAAATTATTTGTTGTTAAAGATAAAATTGATTAGACGTTTGCATATTAGGCACGTGTCTTTTCAATTCCTTTATTTTTACTGTTGAAGAGTGCTGGAGAAGCAAGGTACGTACGCATTGCATGTAGAATAGGACTCATCTCTTGGTTGATTTTCTGCTTTGAGTGAATCTTATCTACTTATCTTGTACACTTGCACTAATTCATCTTAAGGGCATAACCCATTAACAAGATAAGGTGGGAATTTCATCACCCTTCCTTGGCCCAAAAATCATATCCCAAGCACTCACTAACCCAAGCCTAACTTAAAAATTAGTAGACGTTGGCCCTAGGGACACTCGGACTCAATTAGGAGATTATCCTAAGGGGGAACGGTGTTGGAAGTTGACTCCTGCCAAATCAGTGTCTAGGAAGGGGATTGAGGGCCGAAAGCCCGAAGTGTGGTGGTTATTTAATTAAGGAACGTCTTTGACGGAAACCTCCCACCACTCTTGCCTGACCTGGCTGATTAACTTGTGGTCAAAGTCTACACCCTACCTCCCGTGGACAGTCTAACCAGTTAGGAGTCGTCTAGGTCTAGGTCTACCCTAACTTAGGTTAGAAATTTTTTCTTTTTTTTTCTTTTGTTTGCTTTGTGTGATATGGCCTATAACAATAATTTTTTCAATTTTAATAAGGATCCATATTATACACCAACCTCTTTTTCGGATATTACCAACCCGGCATATCATAACTCTAACCAACCTAGTGTGCCAGATTGGTCTTATCCGAATCATTACATGCCCCAGTCCCAATACTATGAACAAGATTGGAATAATCATCACTATTCTTCACAGAGTCAATGGGGATTCAACACCCCTGAGCCATATGGTCAACCACCTGTTCAACCATTATCTTCATATACGTCTTTTCCCACATCACCAAGGTTTCAGTCCTCCATTGATCTATTCGATGGGTTAGAAGAAAAAGTGGATCGGTTGCAAGATACAATGAATGATCAAATTTCTAGACTTTCAAACATTCTTGAGCATCTTGATAGGAACCAAGAATCATTCTGTTTAGAAGACCTTGATCAAAATTCAATTTCATCACATCAATATGAACTTGCTCAATCCCAATCCTTGGACAAATTGGCTAGTTTTAATTTCAATGAGATTGAATTAGATTATGAATGTGAACCCGATCCCCAACTTTGCGATTCAGTTTCCATCTTCGAATCTATGTTGACTCCAGTATCCTTACCCAATTTGGACCAATTTTCTGAGCCAACATTTATTCCCATACCCATAGATCATGAAATTGAATCACCCATTTTTGATGATCATATTGAACTTGACCAATTGTGCAATTTTGAAAGTCCCATGGAAAAATTGACAAGTTCCCATTTTTATGAGATTGAAACTAATGAGATATGTGACCTAGATTCCCAAATCTATGATCAAGTTCAAATTCCCGAATCATTATTGACTCCTGTTTTGTTACCCGACTTAGGTAATATTTTAGAGTCAGTTTGATTCCCACACCTATCATTCCTGAACTTGAATCACCAACATTGAGTCACATTCCATTGTGGGAAAATGATTGTGGACTTGAGTTTCCATTTCTTGACTTGGACCCACTTCTTGAACCATGCTCGACTCCTGAACCCTTACTTGATTTAAGTTTCTTTCCTGAGTCGGTATTAGTTCCTGAACCTATCATTCTTGAGTCCAAGTCAACCATTCTACCAAGTCACATTCTTTTGTTGGACATAGGTATAGACCATGACTCTGTGATGATTTTCCAGGACTGGTCATGTAAAGGGAGTAAGTTTCACGAGAGGATCTTCCATGATCCTATTCATTCTGGGGACTGTAAATATGTAAATAAAAAAGAGGTCAATAAAGGTAGGTCCCGTGAACTACCACGTTATCTTGTTTGGGCCGCATTTCGTGGACCAATTAGACCACCACCGGAACCACCCCCTAAGGTAATTTTCCGCCTTCCCTTGTTCTTTTTCATGCATATATGCATTCATTTCATACATTGAGGACAATGCATGAGATAAGTGTGGGGGTGGCTTTACTAACATACTAACATAGGTAGAAACTAACAAAAAATTTGCTAAAAAAAAAAATCTGAAAAAAAATTTAAAAAAAATGTTATAAAAAGGAAATATTTTGACTTATTTTTTGAAAGAAATCTAAGTTAGTTTTAAGGATTAGGAAAATCATGATTAGGATTTCTAAAAACTTGGTCAAAATAAATAAATTGTTTAATTTTTAGGTATAGGAGAAGAAATTGAATAATTAATTAGTCTTGATTTTTACCTTAATGAAGTATGCATACCAAATGCATATCTAGGACTCTAAGACAAAGACCTTGTGCCTCATAAAAAAAAAATCACCAATTAAGCTGGATACATGTGCCTCAAGAAGTATAAGTATTCACGCCTAAAGGTGAGTTCTAAATAAAAATAAAGTCCTTAGTTTTGTGGCCTAGTTCATTCGAATTTGAGTCCGTGGGGTGTTTTCTCACCTGGTGCCCTAAAGCCGACCGGTTTGGGAGCCACCGACTTTAAGTTCGTTACATGGGTGGATTAGAAAGCCTAAGAAGACTAAGAAATATAATATATGTATTAACACATCTAATAATCAATTAGTTAGGTATGAGGGCCTCAAGAAGCCTTGATGCTTACACGAAAGAAAATTAGATGCGTTATACATATTAAAAAAATATAAATAAAAAAAAGAAAAAAAAAGAAAAAGAAAAAAATATATATATAGAGGCATGAGAGTCCAAATTAAGGAATTCCTAGTATAAATTCATAAGGATGCATATGATTTTTGGTAACGAAAAAGACTATATTAGAAGTTCAATTTTGACCCTTACCTAAAATGAATAACAATTGACTTTATAAAGACTAGGTTTGAAGAATGAATAAAAATGATAATCCTAAAACTTATAGACTACTTAGTCTCTTCAAATATAATTCAAATATTTTTCTTTTTATGAATTTTGTGGGTGTAATCCGCTGAAAACCCTCACGAGACAACACTCGTCCTCTAGGGTAACCTAGAGGTTTAACGGCTTGTTGCACGTGCTAAGTGCAATCGTGATTCCTACGAAAGTGAGTTAGGTTAGATTAACTTTTTCTTTTTCTTTGTTTTTACTCGAGGACGAGCAAAAAGATAAGTGTGGGGGTGTGATTGGTAGTGAAAAGTGCATTTTTATCATCATATTTACCATCACATTTTCATATTTATTCATTTAATTCTGCACATTTATTAATAATTTGTAATTTATTGTGTGCAGGCCTCGAATTCTTATTTTTATAATAAATAAAGCTTAAAGAGCCCAAAAGCCCAGATCCAAGCCCATATTTGAAGCCCAAGTGCAAAAGTGCAAATATCAATTGTCAAAATTGCAAATACACAAGGGCCAAAGTTGCAAATACAAAGAAGAGGGAAGGATAGACTTCTATTCAACCCTAAACACTTGCAGGATGAGGATAAAAGCTAAAAGAAGAGAAGGAAATTCGTGGAAAAGATTTGGGATCTAGGTAACTTGATTCCCAAGTTATATCCAAATCCAAAGATTAAGAGCCAGGATGCAATTTCTAGAAGGATAAACCCAGATGGACGGACCAGAGAAGGCCACGCGCCAAAGCGCGTGGCATTTGGCTACAAAAGTGCCGCGTTTCCGCGGCAAATTTCCCATTTCCGCGGCATTTCTGACGAGTCTGGGGATCAGCTTTCGTGGGAGAGTTGTATTGGGACTCTACCTCCTTCTGCTCCTATAAATACCCCCTGCAGTGCAACGTACAGAGCGTCCAGAGGCGAGCAAAGGGCCAAAAGCTAGGGTTTAGTTTTTAGGTTAGATTTTATTTTCGTTTTATTTTGTAAACTTTGTAACTGAGAATGGAGGAAACTTTCATGGAGGATGGAGTCTTCGCTTGTACTGAGGTGACAGCGGTATAAGCCCGCTTATCTTCCATTGTTAATGAAATCCATTTAAGGTTCGTTTTGTTATTATTTTATATTTTTCATCTCTTGTTTATTCTTGTGTTTCTATGTTCCTATTTTCTTTCTTCTATGTGTTCTCTAATGCCTTGTGAACAATGAGACCCAACTGCTTCGAGACTGCCTAGCCAACGAAGATCCCTTGATGGCTTATGGCGATGAACATCCTATACGCCATACTTGCAAGTCTTCCAAGAAAAGGTAAATCATCGCACGGATCAAAGGTAAGCAGGCTGAAGAGTTTCGTACGTGTTTTCTTTCTTTTCTTCCTTTAGTTTAGATCCACATCTTCCACAATTCTTTTCTTCACTTCATTGTAAATACCATTCATTGTAAATACCACTTCCTTTCTAACTTAACTAATAAAAATAAAAACTTTAGAGAAACTTGCTTAACGCTTCCATCGCAGTCCCTCCCTGAGGATCACGACCCGCATAGCCCTGCTACCGCGGATTAGAATTGAGACTTGCACATCATATTCTTAAAACTAAAATATTATATTTTGTGTGCAGGAAATCTCAGTCAACACATAACCTTTAGCTACCAACCGAGCCTTGTAGCGCACCAAATCTTCTTGGAGAGATCCTTGCTTCTTAGTATACACCCACTTGCAGCCTATAGCCTTCTTTCGTTTGGGCAACCTGGTGAGTTCCCATGTGTCGTTCTTGTAGAGAGATTGTATCTCTTCATTCATGACTTCTTTCCACATCCTCGATTTCGAACTGATCTCAGCTTCTCTGAAGGTAGATGGAATAGCCTCCTCAACGATCGGAATTGCATACACTACGACCATATCTGTAGTGAGCCAACCTGGTCTCCTAGTGGTTCTTCTTGGTCTTTCAACTGCAGTAGAGTCAGGAACATTATCCATGACCTGTTCTTGACCCTGTTCAACATCTTCAGCACCTTCTTCAACTGGTTGATCACTGCCCTGTGTCACCCTGAGAATGATCCTCCCTGATGCTGATTCCTCTAGAGATGGTGGATTTGCATCAATCTCCACCTGCTGCGATAACTCCTTGGTCTTGCTAGTCTCCACCTGCTGAGAGACCGTAGGCTTCATCATAGAAGCCTCATCAAACATGACATCCCTACTGAGTAGGAACTTGTTGTCTGTTGGATCCCAAATCTTGAACCCCTTGATTCCTCGCTTGAAACCGACGAACACACCCTTCTTTGCCCTTGGGTCCAACTTATCATCTTTGACATGATAGTGGGCTGGACATCCGAAGACCCGCAGCAAATCAGCAGCTGCTTTTCCTGACCAAGCCTCCAGAAGAGTCTTCCCCCTATCGCAGACGACGGCAACCTATTCACAAGGTAGCATGCATACGCTAAAGTTTCAGCCCAAAACTTCTTTGACAATCCTGCATTGGACAACATACACCGGACCTTCTCTAGCAAGGTCTTGTTCATCCTCTCTACTACCCCATTCTGTTGCGGAGTCTCTCGTACCGTGAAGTGTCTCTCTATACCCTCATCAAGGCATAGCTGAAGGAAAGGATCGGATTTGTACTCTCCTCCATTGTCAGAACGAAGGACCTTGATTTTCCTTCCAGTGTTTCTCTCCAAGTTAGTCTTCCACTTCACGAACAGTTCTACGACTTCACCTTTGTGTCGCATGGTATATACCCAGCAGCGCCTAGAAAAATCATCAATAAACGACACAAAATAATGGTTACCTCCAATCGATGCAGTCTTGGTAGGTCCCCAGACATCCGTGTGAACATAGTCAAGAATTCCCTCGGTGCAATGTGATGTTGCGCCGAACTTCACCTTAGTCTTCTTGCCGATGATATAATGCTCACAGAATTCCATCTTGCAGGTTTCGGCACCCTTCAGCAACCCTTGTCTCGTAAGAGTTTGCATTGACTTCTCTCCTGCATGTCCCAGCCTCATGTGCCACAGCCTGGTTGAATCTTCCTCTGAACTGGTAGAAGCCGCCACTTGCCCTGTCACCGTAGTACCCTTCAAGTAGTATAGGTTGTTCCGGCAATCGGCCTTCAACACCACCATCGAACCTTTTGTCATTCTAAGGACTCCTTCCTTAATAGACACCCTAAGGCCCAATGACTCCAAAGCTCCTACGGAAATCAGGTTTCTCTTCAACTGAGGTACATACCTCACTTCCTTCAGCTCCCTCACCATCCCATCAAACATTCTGATTGGAAATGTACCAACACCCTCCATGATGCACGGATGATCATCGCCCATGACCACCGAACACCCTTCCAGCTTCTCAAAACTGGTAAACCAGTCCCGATTAGGGCATACATGGTATGTAGCACCTGTATCCATGATCCACTCATTTTCACCTGAGTAGCCTATGATGAGAGTAGTAACTGAAAATGAGAACACCGACGAATCTGAGTCTGATCCATCTGCCTGTGATTTAATGCTAGGAGTGTTAACCACCTTTGCTAGATTTGCCTCAGACTTTGATTCCTTCTTCTTCCCCTTGAACTTCGGACAGTCCACCTTCCAGTGCCCTATCCTCTGCAGAAAGCACACTGATTCTTTTTGAGATCCCTAAACCCTGGCCTGGACTTTGATCTTCCTCTTACCTCCTTGCCCTTCCTTGATGAACCCCTGCCTCTTACTTCCAATGCCTCCGCCGATGAGCTTGACTGAGAAGGATGTCTCTCCTTTCTCCTCGTCTCATAACTTGTCAGTGCAGACGACACCTCATGGTAGTCCAGAGTCTGCCTACCATTGATAAAGGTCAGAGTGAATGTCTCATACTCCTCCGGGAGTGAGTTCAGGAAGATGATCGCCTTGTCTTCCTCATCTACCATGACATCCACTTTCACCAAATCTGTAAGAAGCTTTGTGTATCGGTTGATGTGCTCATTCGCTGTGCTCCCCTTCTTCATCTGAAACCGGTACAGCTTACTCTTAAGCTGCAATCTTGACTCGACACTCTTCGTCAGATATTTCTTTTCAAGGGTTTCCCACAGATGCTTCGCCGATGTCTCATGTTGCGCAAGATATTTTATGTCTTGCGTTAAACATGAACGAATCAACCCACACGCAGGCCTGTTCATCTTTGCCCACTCTTCATCAGTGGTATTGCTTCTCTTCTTCTCCAGAAGTAGAGTATCCTCGAGGTTTGATGCATTCAGGGCATCCATAACCTCACATCTCCACATCCCGAAATTATTTGTGCATTTAAACTTCACCACGTCAATCCTCAGATGAGGATTCATAGTCTTAACCGAAGCAATTTCTTCTGCCATCTAGATTACTTGATCATCTATCTATGCGGAAAAATAACCAACTGGAAATAGATCACTACTTTGATAAAAATTGGATTTTTACCTTTCCCTTGAAACCCTAGATTGAGTTTCTCACCAGATCTACTCTACCAAAGATTCCTTGAGCACTCCTTGCGTCCTTCTGAGATCGACACACGATCCCACGAACACGACTACCTCTGATCTGAGATCGACACACGATCTCCACCGAATCAGATCCCGAAGCCCTCCGAATCTCCAGAAAAAAATCCCAAGCGAAACCTGGGAAGCTCTGATACCACTTGTTGTGCTACGACAACGACCAGAAGAGGAATCCCTGAATCCCCCAAGCACGAAGAACAATTCCCAAAACAGCACAAATATCAACCACCAGAGAAAGAACACGCAAACAACGATTTAACGAGGTTCGGCCTCAATGCCTACGTCCTCGGGGCAATGAAAGAGAGATTTAATTGATTTGAAAATCGATTACAAACTTACAGCACCTCTGATCTCAAGAGAGCTCCAGATTTCCCAACATGCAACAAAACCCTAGAAATCCCACTTATATACAACAGGTTTCTAAATCAGCAAAAACCAACCAGCACCCGACTGTCGGTCGACCGGGCGGTCGATCGACCCTATGCGCCGGTCGACCGGGCAGTCGACCAGGCGCCCAACAGAGAGTTGGGTCACTTCAGTCGGTCGACCGGGCGGTCGACCGATCTCCATCCTTGTGCATGTTGTGCACATCGGTCGACCGGGCCGGTCGACCGATCTCCTGCTACTGCGAGCGGTCGACGGGGCCGGTCGACCGATCTCCTGCTTCTTCTGCTGTTAACCTGTTTTGCTGCTGCTGCTTCCTTCGTCTTTCGTCAACGACTTCCTCGACGATCCTTGTCGACTTCCTTGACAATATCCTCTCGCTTTCCAATACTATTTGCATTCTTAGCTTCCTTCAGCCAGCTGAAACATGCTCGTATATTCTGCATAGGTGATCCCACTGATGGTTTCACGGCCGTGCCATTATCCGAAAGGAACTTTCATATGCAATGGCCATACAATCTAAAGCTAAGCGTGTTGGCCCAAAGGCCTATCACTCTAGTTTTGATGATGATCAACTCATGTAGTTATAGTACTAATGATCTTGTGTTTAATTAGTGACAGATTTATGATCAAGATCTTAGTAGGTGTGTAGTTTCAACAAAAGATTTAAAGTCAAGTTTTGGAGCTAGCACGGTTTGATTCAAGAGCTTGTGCATCAAGAGCACATCAAGTACTCAAGAGGAGTCTAGCTCTATGGATCGTGTTTGGACCAAGTCAAGAAGAAGAAGAAGACTTCAAGTGAAGACTTCATGAAGGCTTGTGTCTAGGTTTGTTTTTATAAGATTTTTGTTTTAGATAAAATGTAAAGGATAGAATAGTTGGTGGATTGCTCAAGTATACTATATGCACACACACTCTTGATATTTATATGTGTTTTCACAAAAGAGTTTTCATTTTGAAAAAATACCGGTTTGGTTTTTGGACTTCATTATATATATGTATTTAACCAAAACCATATTTAGTGCTTAATGTCAAAACATAGATATTTCATCATGTATGTGTAGTGGATCATATCCATACACTCTATGCTTCAAATGAGTTTAAATATATTGTTTTTGTATTTGGAGAAGTTTAGAAAAATATGTTTTGAAAATATCAAGTTTTGGAAAATATAGTTTTTGTTTTGAACCAAATTTTTCAGTTACAAAAATAGTTCAAATCTTTTGTAACATTCCTTGATTTTGTGCAAGCATGTTTGTTTATCAAAGTAAAGTGTTAAAACTTTTTTTGTAGATTTTTCAGTATTTTATGGGATTTTAATTGAGCCAAAATGACCAAGTTTTCTTTCCCTAAAATCCTTGACCTGGCTTCAGCCGGTCGACCGGGACGGTCGACCGTAGCATGAAGTCGGTCGACCGACTCGGTCGACCGACGTGCACAGCGTGCACGCCAGTCTGGCTGGAGGGCCGGTCGATCGTCCAGAGAGCTCTGCTCTCTGGAAAGCCCCGGTCGACGGGCCGGTCGACCGGACAGAGAGACTGCTCTCTGTATCCAGGCCTCGGTCGACCGGGCCGGTCGACCGCTGCCCCAACGGTCAGAAATCTGACCGTTGGGGGTCGACCGTCAGGCCATCTGGCTCCCAACGGCTAGTTTTTCTAGCTCTATAAATTGGGGCATTTGGGGGCTGTTTTCTACAAGATTTCAAGAAGAGTTTTGGGCTAGTTTTTCCCATTCATTTCAGTGGTTATATCCACAAGTTTTAGAGCCAAATATTTCCAATCAAAAGGGGAGTTTACCAAGAGTGTTTTTAAAAGTGATTTTCTTGAGTTTTTCTCCACCACTTCCATCCTTGTTTCTCACAAACACTTAAGCAACCCATTGACATATTCATTCTATAGGAGTGTTCTTGTGAGATTGTTTTTAGGTGATCAAAGTGTTGTGATCACCAAAGACTTCTTTCTTGTACTTTGAGGAGGCGGACAAGTGTGTTCGCGTTGTTTCGAGTTCGTGTGCGAACTCGGTGTTTGAGGTGCGGCCTCGGCGAGCTAGTGAGCTTGCGGTGTGTACGGGACTAGAGAGTCCAAGAGTTCTAGTGGGAACTCCTTGTAGGTGTTGCGGCACCGAGTGATCCGGTGGGATCGATTATAGTGGAAATCCTTCTAGTGTGAAGGCGGAGATGTAGAGCAAGTGTGCTCGAACCTCGAAACAAATCTCTCGTGTTTGCGATTGCTCTCTCTCTCTCTCTTTGTCTCTTACTTGTTTATATCTTGCATGCTTTTATTGTGCTCATCTTTATATGATTGATATACATATTGTGCTTAATTGTTATATGCTTGGGGATTGTTTGCTAACATTTGTATTTAACCAAGAGAGCCAACGTGGCACCTCAACTCTTATTTAGAGGAATCTTGAGGAGTTAGTCCAGAGCCCTTCACGGGAAATTCGGCTACACTCTTGTGTTATACGTGGTGTTTAGTGTAAGAAGTTTTTAGTTTGCATCATATAAGTTTTAATTCCGCATTTAGTGACCATTAGATTAGCCATCACCTATTCACCCCCCCCCTCTAGGTGATTTACAAAGCGATCGATACAGCTATCATGATGGAGTGCGCAGGCTCTGGGTTTATTCAACAGACAAGCCCTTTAACTCAGGCACCAAAACCAAACCAAGGACTGAAATCCGCATCCGAGTAATTTCTGACAATCTCTTTGAATAAAGTAGTCTTAATCCATACCCAAATTTAGAGTCACCAGAATTGATCTGATAAGAAGAGTCCAAGAAATAGTAGATCTTATTCTTAGTTTGGTGCAGGGATATGACTACTCATCAGGTGTGGCAGTTTGAAGGCTATGGCTTTGTGCCTAATGGCACCAGCGGTACATCAATAGTGCAGATCCATCGCACTACAGGAGCTGCAACGGTGCTAATGCTAATGGTCGTTGATGGTCAATTGAAGTTCTACCACAGTACCTTAGTGGAATCAAACATCTACAACAGGTGGATGAGGATAAATGTGATACATGATGTTGTTGGCTCAAAGGCCTTCCACTCTAGTTTTGATGATGCTTAACTCATGTAGTTATGTTTACTAATAATCTTGTGTTGTTTAAGTTTCAGATCATTAACCAAGATATTAGTTGGTGATTAGCTTCAACAAGGTGTTTAGAAGCTTTTCATGATGATTCCAGGGCCAAAGCTTCAAGATCATACATTACCTAGCCCATGGATGGAGTCTTGGAGCAAGTCTTCTTGTTAACACAAAGACTTAGGTATCCTAGTTTAGATAGTGTGTTTTAGATCCATTTGTAAAGCTTAGTATAGTTGATATGCTCAAGTGCACAACACACACGTTTCATGATTTGGATTTTGATTTTCATGGATAGTAGATCAAAACAAGTTTACTTTATTTCTATGTATATTAGATATGTTCTAGATATACATACATGCTCATATGACTTATATAAACTTAGTTTGACATACCTATTCATATAGTTTTATGTATTGGTATAAAACATATTTTTGTAATTAAAGACAAAAACTATGATATATTTGTTGAATGTATATTAGACCTATGTCCATATGCATCATGCTTAATAATGTTCAAATATCATGTTTTTGTATTTCTATAAGTTTTTAGGAAAATCAGATTTCCTATTGAAAAATCAAGTTTGATAAAAATACAAGTTTTTGATAAAATTGGCAAGACACAAAAATGAATTGATATGTTGATATATTGTCTTGAAATTTTTTATCACTTGTTTGAGTTTCAATATAAAATGATAAAACAATTTTTATGGTATTTTTAAAGAGATAAAAGATTTTTTTAGAAAATATTTTTCCCAAATTTTCTGTCTTTTTTGTGCTGACAGGCTGGTCGGTCGACCCGGACGGTCGACCGCACCAAGAGCCGGTCGACCCGTAGGGTCGACCGACGTGCACAGATGTGCACGTCTGGGCAGACACAAAAACGGTCGACCGAGCCGGTCGACCGGGTCTGAGAGCTCTGCTCTCGGGTTGTTTGGGTCGACCGTGCCAGTCGACCGAGATGAGAGCTCTGCTCTCTGTTTGGTTGGGTCGACCGGGCCGGTCGACCGCAGTTGCCCAACGGTCATATTTCTGACCGTTGGCGGTCGACCGGGTCGGTCGACCGGCAGCCTGTCAGGCTGCCAGCTCAGCCTAACGACTAGTTTTCTGTTGGGACTATAAAAACCCCATCTCTTTGGGGATTTTGGCCAAGTTTTTGAAGAGAAAAAATTCTGGTTTTCTGAAGTGTTTAAAAGAGTTTTTCAAAAGTGTTTGGGGCTTTAATCTTTCAAATCTTTATTGTTTTTAGGTTTTGGAAAAATCAAGAAAAGAATATTTTGGGAGATTTGTCTTGGTTTTCATTATATATCTTTTGCAAGAATTTTCCCAAGTGTTTTTTCTTTGTTGCTTGTTTTCGAAACACCTAGTTTTCCACACTTGAGCTATCACCTATCCTAATCTATTTAGGATCTTGTTTTTGTGGAAAAGAAAAGAGAAAAGAGAGAGTTTTGAGGTTGTTGTTGTAACCTCTAAGTTGTACACCCTTATTCTTGTTGTATCCCTCTTCGGTAGAGGTGATCGGGTGATTGGTGTGTATCCCTCAAGTGTGAGGTGATTGAGATTGGTTGTGAGCCTCTTCGGTAGAGGTGTTGTTGTTGTTGTTGTGGTTGTTTGGCTAAGGGCCTACTCCTCGTGTGTGAGGAGGTGTTTATTTGAGAGAGGAGTTAGGTACTCCATTGTTGTAAAAATCCTTCTCGGTGAAGGTTCCCTCGGTGGAGATAGTGGATTGGAAATCCTACACGGTGGTGTAGGCGGGGATGTAAAGCTAGGGGCTCGAACCTCGAAACATATCCGTGTGTTTGCGTTTGATCCAATTTCTCTCAACTCTCTCTCTCATTTATTTGTGCAAAGCATCATACATAACATCATATCATATTTGCTTTGTTGAGCATTATTCTTCCATAGCATATTATATACATTGCTTGTGTTGTGCCTTGCATAATCCATATTGCTATATCCTTGATTGCTTGGCTTGATTGTGTGTGCACATTGCTTGGATTGCTTGTGTGTGTGTGCCCAACTTATACTCATCCAACAAGAGCTTCACATAGCGCCTCAACCCATTTCAAGGGGAATCAAGGGGAGTTAGTCCAGAGCCTCGCAAGGGGAATTCGACTACACTTGTTGTATTGTATTAGTTTGTGCATAATTTGCATTAGCTTCCGCATTTAGCGCACTTAGTTTTGCATTAAGTTTTAGATTAGCACTAACACCTATTCACCCCCCCCCTCTAGGTGTTTTTCAGATGTGAATGCCAACAAGATAACCGTATTCGTTGATGGTGTTCAAAAGCTGGAGATGGAGGGCAATGGTCCAAATTCCTTCTATTTCAAATGTGGGGTATATGCCCAGAGGGATGAAACTAATTACATGGAATCAAGGTGGAGGGATATCAAAGTTCTCAAGAAAGATGGGTGAAGTTGTAAGACATGTAATCATTTAAACCATCATCATGTGACGGAATATCAGACACTTCATGAAGTAATGTATGTTAAAGCAAGGGATGTATCCTAGATAGTAGTAAGAAACACTTCTGTAACAACACCAAACTTCCTATTTTCTCATATTAATAGAAGAAAAAGAAATTTAAATGGTATACAAATTGTCTGAAGAAGATCAATGAATCTGTAGCCCTATTGAAATGAAAAAAAAAAAGGAATAAGTTGGCTGGAAAATTAAGAGGCTGAAAAGGAACCTACCAAGATTAGAGGTATGAAGAATAAATCAGTGTTGTGAAAACCGGACCTGAACTGTCTGAATCACTGAAAAATCAGCAACTTGTTGAAAACAAGATGAAGGATGGTTCACTACTGAGTTGGAGTTGAATAACCGGATCAATCAAAGCGGCTTTCCTATATCTGGATGGTTCACAAAAATAATAAGAATTTATTTTGTAAATAGGTAACGAGTTCAAAGGAGGACTTGAATCATGGTTAAACAGTGCTATTAAGATTATACACTATACATCTATAAAAAATATACATATAATACAACCGTGCTGGCTTCTTCATAAGTTATATTGAGATTATACATCCATGGGGTCTCACGCATATTTAATATGAACCTGGCTCAACCAATGTGAGCTGATGATTGACCCATGAAAATCAGACAAGCAACTTCACCAGTTCAGCGACACGGTTCAGTTTTACAATACCGGAGTGGACACATTGAAGATTCTTTGAGATCAATAAAAACATAACATAGGTGCAAATATATGGATATCAGGCAAGACAGGTAACCTTCAGAAGGATTGAAACATGTATAAGAAAAAGTCATATCCAAAACTCATTCGTAGAAGGTAAAGACCTCCAACTATACAATATTACTGGAGGCACAAAAATGAGGTGAAATTAAATGGCAACTATGTATTGACCTTCTCTGGAACATATTTCTCTTTGATTCGGTAACAAGTAACTCAGTCAAGGATGCGGTTGCAAAAGATACTTGATTACATGATAATTTGTCTCATTTCTCAATAAAAGATCCCATCTGAGTCTAAATAAAGAAATCTGGGTTGACATCATTGTTATTCAGACCAGAGACCCTTCTACTAGTTAAGAAATCGAGTCTCCAACTAGAAGTCTGGCTCCAAGTTCTTCTGGGATCATTCAAAGCAGGCATATATCAGACTATACTGTCTACTTGTGTTTAAACTTCATTAGTTTATGAAAAGATCAGCTTAAACCAGTCGTGAAAATTATGTATTAATCTATTGAATAACCAATTCCAAACCTTCTATTGTGTTCTGTAATATACCCATTTGTAAGTCTTAACCCATTCCATAAACTATCAATTGGATTTGGTTTAACCACATTTCAGCAGATTCAGATTTAAATTTGACATGGATCTGTATGGACGTGTGGCGGCTACAAGATGCTGAGAAAGGGTTCTGGAATCATGAAATATGTCTTTTATGTCAAGCAACAGATGAGCGTGCTAGATATGCTAACACCCGATAAGAAACTGGATACACAGAACTTAATTTTTAACCATCTCGTTGGAGCTAAGTGCCTGAATTGGATGTGCTCTATTGCTTGGCAGATATTACTGAGAAAGAGTAGGACCTTAGGGTATGTTTTCAGGGAGCTTCGAGCTGTAAATAATTAATTAATTAAAGGTGTGGAACGGTATGCACATGATCTATGTACCATGTTACCTTTCAAGTATACATGGCATGGACTTGAGTCTAAAGTGTGTGCTTGCTTTGTTCTGTTAATAAGAGCCCAGTTACATGGCTCTGTTGTGGACTTACAATGTTTGTTATCTTTTTTCCCCTCCCCCTCCCCTTTTTTATTTAAGTTTTTTATGTTTAACTGTAATGTATGTATATATGGATGTATTGATTTCTCTCTCTGTTATAATACAGACCCTAGTTGTTTTGTGGAGATATAACTATCTAAATAACTTTTGTTTTTCATTTTGATAAAAATAAGAACAAATAAGTTACACAGTTCTTACATTTAAATTCTAGCACGCATGCAGGAAATTATAGGGGAGAAGCAAAATAGTAACACAAAAACATTTCAGAAAGTTACATTTTAAGATTCTCAGTATCTTTAGATCAGAGATCTAGAAGATGAAGTGGAACTCGAGTGACATGTGTCTGTGTGACTGTGACAAAATGTCTCTAAAATTTTAACATTTTGGACCACACAAATCATATTTAATGATAATCATGCTTATCCACTGAGAGTGAGTGGCGCTTTATCAGTTGTCCAATACATTATGTCCCCTATCAGCTCGCATATTCCTTTCTCAGAGATTTGGCTGGCATATTCTTATGAATCAATAAGCAAAATAAGACAAATTCTTTGCATTCTTAATCTCATGGCAAGAATTCTCTTCTACTTAGCGTAATGAAGTGCGAAGTTGGGTTATAAGAAATTCCAAGTTCAAAATTACAATGCAATTATGATTAAAAAAGATAATAATAAATTCTTCTTGGGCCTCCACCTAAGGGCCAAATCCAAGCCCATTATTCCAATTAAGACACCCAGTGAAACTAGTGGCTTTGTATAGTACTGTAATGTAGGTAAAACCTTTTTTCCAGTAGGCCTTTCCTCAAAGATCCAGACCCAGCCCATGATATCCTCCATCATGTCTTATCATGTACTTTGAACTCCCCGATAAAGCCCATGAAACCATTCAGGAGCATCTTAATTTGGGCCGGCTCAAGCCCATTTATTTCAGTCCACTTAAAAATGTTGGTAACCTTGTATTTGTGTATTTGGAAGTGTAGCAGCAACTTATTAATCTTCATGCTTGCGTCCTTAATGGACAGGTTACTGTCATGGGAACAACCACTTCCTTCGTCGTTTACTCTCCTCGCTCTTTTTAACTGAATTTTTATTTTTTTAGCATCCATGATTTGAGGGAATTCTTTGACATTGTAGCTAGCTCAAAACATACAGACAATTGAAGCCTGTCGATAGTAAATTGCAAAGCATACAAGAAAACATAATAAAAGCAACAACTGACACTAAACTAAGTAGTATCCAAAAAATGACACTTGGAATGCAACAAGTCTACCTGAATTCAGCATTGATTTAGTTCTTCCATCTAATGGACTAAACAAAATTAGCATTGAAATTGTCATGTCTATGCTTGCTAATCTTTTTCTAAGATTAGCTTCCACAAATTAATCACAAGTAATTGTTGTGGTTACTCACCTTCTTGTCCCGCTCTCCACTCTGAATGTAGTTTAATGTCATAAGAACTAGCACAAACTTCTCCTCACATAGTTATAGTCAACCCTTTGATTCTTTCATACCCGGTTTCAATTGTGCATCCCTGTAATTTGAGATCATCAAAGCAATTAGAAAGCATGTGAAAGAAAAGGATAAAAGAAATAAATTCATACATGCTAGGTCCAACACTGTGAGGGATCCTCTTACATCAAAAAATAATTAAATAAAAAAATCCACGCATACTGCCATTAATTTAACCTTTTTATTTGGTTTAATGTGTCATCAATTATCACAAGGTCCAATTTAACATTTTTAAGCACTGCATGCTGATTCAAGTTAGGGATTATGACATACTAGCTCTCTTTTGATAACAAAACACAAAAAACTCTTCTTTTCCAATAAAAACATAAATAAGACCTTAAACTTGTTAAAATGTCAGTTTCAAGCCAATGTTTTTGTTTGCCATTCTTAATCTTATTTAAGTCTTCTGTAATGACAATTACATCATCTTATACGGGTAATCATATCTTTTTTCCTTTGTATTATTAGCACAAATCAATTCGCCGTCTCATCAAGTTTCAGTATTCATCCACATATTCTAATATCATCCATCTTATGTTGGCCTTTTCTTCTTGACCAAAGAGACTGCAAAGAAATAACTGAAAGCATACACATTATTTGCTAAGCACCATACTTGGTTAAGAGGTTTAAGAATGATGGGACAAGCTCCTTACATAAATGGCACAATAGAAATTTTACGTTTTAAACATCCTTCATCTTCATAAGGAGTAAATGTGTCTATTTTGAAAAAGGACTGTTTTGTATTTCCTGTTTTTAATAAAGATAAGGAATATATTGTTTTAGATCACGAATGAGACTAATTCGTCATTATCCCTTGGAGTTGGACCTAACATTATGTCATGTAACAGGACAGAAACTAGCTAGGCCGGAAAATTCTCTTATTAAAAGATACAATTTGCAAAATAACGGTATATCATTACTTTAAAGTTGGTGTATATATGCAGAATAATGCTTCCTATTTCATAGAATCCTGCTAGAAGGGAATCAAGGTGTAATATCCTATTTGTGTTT
Source organism: Agave tequilana (assembly GCA_038442645.1). Taxonomy (NCBI): domain Eukaryota; kingdom Viridiplantae; phylum Streptophyta; class Magnoliopsida; order Asparagales; family Asparagaceae; genus Agave; species Agave tequilana. Next base: position 115,726 of record JAVJIF010031686.1, read on the forward strand.
TACCCAAAAAAAAAAAAATGGTAACTTATATGCAGTCGCATCACAGGGGATCAAACCCATGTCCCCAGCAAGGGAGAGGTGAGAGTAGACCTTAATGTCACATTGGAGTATAATCTAAGAGCACTCAAATTTAAATTTGAACCTAATAAGCTAGTTAACCCATAATTTTCAAAATCTAAACCGAATTTCTCTTAGATTTTTAGCGATCCACAATCTATATCTAAACTGCTAAATGTTTCAATTTTAATCCTAACTAAAGTTTAAATCCTAAAATCCCTAGTAATCAATAAAAAGCCTAAATCTCTTCTTCTCCTTTCTTCTACCTCAAAAGAATACTCTAATCCAAACTCTCCCAACTTCCTTCTTTACTTTCTCCTCAAGCTGATCGTGAACGAAAGGGGTTTCGAGGTACAGGGATTGAGGAGCAAGTAAGGAGGAACAACTCAAGTAAATAAATCTAAATTTGTGAATTAAATTTCAGCTTAAAAAAATCCGACCTTTAATGTCCATGCTTCCTACTTCAAAGACCACGTGATTAAATTTCAAAGTTCACCAAAAAAAAATAGAACCACAAAATAATTTATTAATTTCAGCAATCTACTACTCAACTTATTTATGCCCTCACGTCAGAATTAACCAAACAATATATTTAATGGTTCCTAGAAACTTACCTAATATAATTTGTTGTATAATCATTATTTTAATACCCCACAAAGCCTTGTTTTGAACAAATCAAATTCAAGTAAGTAAATCAATTTTCCATAATTAATATGATACAAATAGTTTATTCAATATCATGTCTATACAATGGTCATCTATGAATTTTTTTATATATCAAAACCCAATTCAAAATCTAACTAAAATACATGTGAGAATATACAAATACATATCTAAATTTACACATTTTTAAAAATTTTACAATTTAGAATTTCACCAAAAAAAAAAAAAAAGAAAAACAATTTTTGCCACTGCTCTCGGCCAGGCCGAGAGCAGCTCGGGCACTGCACAGACCCAGGCAGGGCAGTGCAATGCCAGGCCAGACCCGCACTGGGCCTGGCCTGGCCGGGCTGCACAGGGGGGCAGGCCCGTGCACTGTATAAAAAAATTAAAATTTCTGCTGTTGCAGAGGCCCACATGCCTGCTTCCAGCCCAGCTTTGCATAGCATGCATCTCCTAGATCCATACCCACATGGCAGAACCCGACCCAACAGAGAAATCCAGACCTGTTTACCTGCAAAAAAATTTAAAATAATTAGTTAAAAATATCAAAAAATAGAGAAAAATATAAATAACAGTCTACAATACTTCTACAAAATACAATAAAAATTTCAGAGGAATAGCAATATAAATTAAATCAAATCACCCCATTTAAAGTCAGTTTTCCTTAATGGTAAATTTCAGACCCGTTAAGAAATTTAATGTTATAAAACTTATTAAAAATCAAATAAAAAACAAAAAAGTGGTTAAATTAAACCTATTAATTTCATGTAATCCAGAGGACCATATTCCCAACCTTAAGCTAATAAATTAAGATTTAAAACCCTTTATACACCAAAGTAGAACATTCTTTTAAAAAAAAGATCCTAACAATTTCTATTGAAATAATTTATGTAGATTTATCGGGATCCTAGGATTTCAGTGCTTTGAATTTGTGATCAAGCTCAGGTAAGTACTTTTTTCCTCCTTCAGTTAAACAAGAGTTTTTGTGATAAATGATTTTATCTAGTTATATTATGCTATAAAAGTGATTTAAATGATTAAGCTAGTTTTCTAGTATTTAGAAATATGAAAGTTTCATGAATTACCTCCATGTACCACCTGTAGTATATTTATGTAGTCATGCATGTAATAAAGTTTATTTGTTCTTAACAATAAACCTACATAATCACTACATAACATCGATTAGGACTATGCCATTAAAACTCACCAGATTGACATTTGTGACATCTACCTGATGACTATCATGTGCATGTTACCTAATTACTGGAAAACATATTGTTATACGGTAACAACCTCGTCCTGCTTATCCTGTTCACTGACATATATATCATGTTATACATGTATCACGATTACACTATTGATGTTGTTACCATTGTCATTACCGAGTTATCCCAGTAAATTTAAATAACATGTACATTAAATATTCTTGATAACTAATAACATGATATTAAACAACTTACACTGAAATTGGAGAAATTTGATAACTAATGACATGATATTAAACAACTTACACTGAATTAGAGAAATTGATGCAGGAGACAGCTTCTGTATTTTGAGTAGACCTAGGATATAGGTTGCGCAGCCGAAAGAGGGTTCCACTACAGGGTTCCGGGGGGTGACTTGACACCCCGTCCTGTTCTTGTTCATGTTATAAATGTTATACATGTTACCTGACTTGTTATACATGTTACCTGACAATCTTGCGGTAGGTCCTGGTTCAATGCCATGAGTCGGGGTCGTGATCCCGAGTATGCACATGACCCACCTAAAACACAGACAATGTCTCTAACCAATCAGTTTCAATAACTTAGGACCTCGATTGGCATGTGTAGTAGGCGTAGTATGAGATGCGTCTATTACATGTGGTAAGTGGTGTTCGCTGACATAATAATAATGAAAAATCGAATTCTTATATTGACATTATAAACTGAACCTGACATATGCATGCATGTTATGATAGACATTTGATTATACTCATGACCTGATATACACCTGACTATATCACTGACTGGCTAAGTTTCTATTCATTTATTGTTGGGCATGTTATTCCAACTTTATCATGTATATTTCTTTCATAGTATGCTCACACGTTACATGCACGTGCACCTTCCACTTTTATTTTACCGCTCACTAGGTCGCTTATTGACGACCCTGAGTTTGCTATGCTCAGATATAGATCTGGGGACATCACAGGACCAGGAGTACTTTGAGTGCGTTACAGATCGCCAGTAGACCATCATTAGTTCATTTCGTGAGAATTTTTTAGTTTCTTTTTTGTTCTACTCCTGTTATGCATATAATAAGTGAACTTTTAAGACATTATTGTACTTACTTTTGAATGCTGGAATAAATTGTGAACTTTATGTTTTGATTAAATATATTGAGGCTTAGCGTATTTATATTGAGAATACGTCGCCAACTCGTTACGTACCCAATTGTGTGTATTTTGGAAAGTGGGACGTGACACAAGATCTTGAAGTTATCTGATAGAAATAAGAGCATATAGACAAAATGTTTTGTTTCCTAGACTAAAATACTGATTAGATTTTGTTTAGTAGACGACTGCGTGTTCATTTGTGCAAATTGCAATGTCCGTACTTGGGGACAACTCTAACCCCAAGAATAAAGAAGTTAATGACGACTACTTATAGAACATGGTTTTAGTATCAATATCAGCAATATCAGTTGTTAATATCGGTCATTTCAGCAATCCCGGATCCGATATTAACCGATATGATATTATATACCCAACGCGATATTGCTCATATATATCAGAATCGGCCGATATTCGGAACCGTGAATAGGACAACTAATTCAACATACAAGCTGAGCTTCTATTCTGTCTTCTTCCAAATCAAACATAATAATCTCCACTCAATCATAAAATTGTTCAATTCCCCCGAGAGACAACCTATTAATAGTAACTACAACATAACCCTAAACCAAATCTTAATAAAATGTGAACTCTATCTGTGCAATTCAATAAAATCCTAATAACTAAAAACACATAGCGAAAAAGTGACCTACTATTTTTAGAATTTTTGAACTATATAGTCAAGTTACATTATCAATCACGATAAGTTAATCAGTAATGTTGATCTGGCCCTCAACAGAAAAGATGAGCAAGCCATCAAACTAGGTCATGGAACGTCTGGAAGAAAGTTGCATCAAAATAGAAGTTATATGTTTGTCATACCTCTCTTTCAAGCATTTGGCATCTTTTGTGCTCTCCCAATATGTACACAAACATAACTTATCTATTCATGTTCAAAAGATTTGGTTGAGGGATAATCATTTCCCTCGTTCCCTGGAGGACAAAAGAACACAATGAAATGTGAAAGATACTCTTCCCCTTGGAAATAGATAAAAGATCCATTATACATCTAATGAATATGAAAACAAAGTGTAGAAAGTAAAATAAATGTTCAAAGAAATGAAGCTTCCTATAACGGTCCCAGATTTAATCACTGAATTATCTTAATCAAATCCATAAATCTTCAATATCATTTTCATAGTTCACGAAATTTTGGCAGCATCTCCTCTATAACTGGGAGTCTGCTCTAATACAATATAATATTTTTCGGCTCACACGGCCTATTTAACTTCCTCAAAGATAATACTTTCAACAACCCACGCATTAGAGTATAGTTATACTCAATGAAACATAAATTTGATAAGCATACCCCAAAACACAACAGATAGCAAAAGAATATTAAGATATAGTTGTATCTTTAGTAATTCTATCCATCCACTTACAAGTCTAGACCAGGAATACCAACATACTAGCTATATACATGCATATACATAGAGCTCTCGAGGTACATGTGGCAAGTAAAAAGAACAAAAAGGAAACATCATCGTAGTATTCTTGATTTTTCAACATGCTAGTCTCCGACTTCTCCATTTTGGTACACCAAGTCTCAAGCAGAACCCCTGCCCTTGCCATAACCTGAAAGGGGGTTAATACCAATGAGGTAAGCTTGAAAGCTCAGCGAGTAAAGTCATTCAAATCAAAATTTGCATTTTAATATCATTATAAATCAAGTATGATGCAGTTGAACAAATTTCACGAATAATCTCAATTATCTTCCTACTTATGATGAGTAGTGTAGCTTAATAGGTCACTGATACTTTTTCTTTGCACTCTTTTGAACACACATATCTAATACTCAACACATTATATCTTGTGCTATACAATACCTAACCTAATTAACTCTCTCTTATATTCACATGGTGATCCACCAATCACATACGTATTAGTATATCAGTTATATTCAGTTCATAACACATTCATGTTTTAAAGTATGACTCACGGTCACAGTCACATCTCCTGAAGTATACAGTCTTAATTTTCTATTAATTTACAGTTTATTATTGTTCTTCTCATATACATGTGAAATGCAAAACACGCGGACATCACATACTGATCACTGTAGTATTCAAATATAATTATATGTTCATACATGATGAAACACACAACAACCATATCAATATATCGGACGTCACAAACAACCACATTCATATATCAGATATCACCAACAATCACATCCATATACCAAATGTCACAAACATATTCATACATCACTCACACTCCTAGTGATACACTGATCACCTAAACATATTTCCATATCATTCTGGGTGATACACACATCATATATTTAAAACAGTCAAACGCAACAAATATACATGGAAATTCATGATCACTACGTTGCCTTGTCTTCGCACTCCACCGAAATTTACCTCGGCCCCTTCCTTCGATACACATACATATGAAAATTCATGATCACTACGTTGCCCCATCTTCGCACTCCGTCAGAATCCATCTCGGCCCCTTCCTCCGATACACATACACATGAAATTCATGATCACTATGTTGTCTCGTCTTCGCACTCCACTGGAATTCACGCTGGCCCCTTCCTCTAATACATATATTTTACCCCGTTTTTGCACCCACCGGAATTTACCTCGACCCCTTCCTCCATACACATAAAACATGTAATGCACAATACACATGTAAACAGATACGCATTGACATACAGATCTAATCTGTTCACACCATGCAACATATACATATACAATTCACTTCCACATACACATGAGTATGCATATACAAATACTACATACACGTGCACATTCATAGAATCGTGCGAAATTCATAATCGATATACAATTTCACATGAAAAAAAAAAGCTTAAAGAAATTAAGGTCGACCCTTGGGTCATTAAACAAAATATAGTTATAATCGCTCAGACTGACATCATTAGTCAAGGAAAGCTCAAATTTATTCTCCAGTAAATTCAATGGATAAAGGTTTTTTTGCAAGAAAATCTTCTAAATGTGATCAGGAGCAGGAATCATATCAGAATAATCATTCACATTTAATAAATTTTGAACTGTGCATATTAGCGTTCAATTCTTTTCAAGCTATTTTTTGGGTTCAATTTAGTTGGACAATTTTGGATTTATTTAAATTGAATCAAGTGATATTGTCTCTAAGCTTAAGATTATGCTCAAGGTATTACAACTCAAACACAATTTGGAGAATATACAAGGTTCTAATAGTAGTGCCGGATGCATGACGGCCAAGGGGATCACATGTCAGATAGATGTCAAGGGTATATGTCCAAGCATCAAATACATAGCAGATACTATAATGGGTAATATGTGTCATGAACGCAAACATTGAAAAATTTAATGTAAGTAATATTCTAATTATCATCAACCAGTATAAGAGCTAAATGTAAAGTGTTAAAATGATGAATGTCCAAGTCAAGCAACCGAACAAGCATATAATAAAGATAAAAAAAAAATCGAGCATTTAAAGTACTAACTAAAAATGAAAATAAATAAAAAATAATCACAACACTTAATTATAGTGCAAACTATGATGTCTAGGATATGTCGGGAAAATTGTTTGGTGATATGTCGAATCAAACCCCACATGTCGGAACATTGATTGAAGAAAGATAAAAGATATATCTGCCTCATTTTGTGGTCCTAAAGGCTCAAAACGACATTGTGGGTGACATTTACAACAATAAGAACATGTCTAAAAATCTTAAGCTATTATGATATACTTCTATTAAGAGTATTCATCTGTTATAACCAATCAAAATTTGATTTAGAACCAAAATAGAACCGGAAACTTAGCATTGGGTCGGGTATGCATACCCAAGCCCAAAACCTGATGGAGAGCAAAACATAGATCATGACAAAATCTCATCCCAATCTACTTCCATGCAGATAGAATAAGGGTCAAAATTCTAGAGCTAATGACATTCACTTTTTATACAGATATGAAAAATACAATACCGACTTGATTTGACCCAATACCAGTCTAAATATTTTCTTTTTAAAGAACTTATTTACAATCATACGTTGCAGAATACATGTATATCAATTTTATGGTCCAACATGCCACAATAGGGAACTTACATGAACATTTCCTTAGGACAAGTTTACATTAGAATATACCAGAACTCCTTTGTGAGATTTGGCTCATAATATTGCACAACTCTTTCAGGGATATGATTAGTCTTCAGGTGTATGGCAGTTTGAAGGGTATGCATATATCCCGAGGGGGACAACAGGCTTGTGCATCATGCAACTCTGTGGGGCCAAGGGGTACGCATGAACATTTATGTTGAGGGTCTATGATAGTGCGCTGAAGTACTACCAACGACAAATTGTGGAAGATAATATCTATGATAGATGCGTTTTTGTGTAGTGGCAGACACTTTAACATGGTATCAGGTGGGCCCACTCCATCCCTTCTCAGAAAATAGAAACATAGAAGAATAAGAAATGGAAGGAAGGAGTTTACTTCATGTCAAATTATGAAAAGAGATGGCTGAACTTTTACACTACACTAATATTTGTTGACATTCCAATGTATTAGTGGGTTTAGAGAACATAGGCATGAAAATTGGGTGAAAATATAATCTGTAATTTGTGGACTGCAATTATGCTGATTGCAAATATTAGTTGATTGCCGAACAAGAGGAGGGTTAAAGGGAAACTACAAGGGGAGTTAAAAGGGAAGGAGAAGGTCCAGGGTTTCATTCCTTGAGAGGGCACCCAAAAACACAAACTATTAAGAAAACCAAGCATTCAGAGATTTACTTGCAAGATGGAATGCTAACGTCGACTAAAAGTATGAATCTTATTAAAACACTGAGTGCCGTGTTTATTGGGTTGAGTTTGCTGCAAAGGTGTTCGTCTAAAGATTTATTTTGCCCACAACCAGTTCCTGGTCAAACTCCCGTCCCCCCCTCCCTAAAAGAAAAAATTTAAGGGAAAAAAATCGGAAGTTGTGTAAACTTTGACAAGTTTTCAATAACGAAACTAAAAACAAAAACACCTCAAAGTTGAAGAAATACTTTGGAAGAATACAAATTCATACTCCAGAATATTATGAATATGGAAATCTTAGGTGCACGATATTTTAGAAATAGACAAATTGGTTACTCTCACAAGATCGACACTTTCTTCATCATTTAGTCCCCTTATTCTTTTTATTTGATATTCAGCATCCATGATTGCAGTGAATACTTTGACACTCTCGCTAGCTCCAAGCATACAGACAACTGAAGTCTGTTCATATTATTGCAAATCATGCCAAAGAACATATATTAGAAGGCAGCAATTGTCACTAAGTTAACAAAGGTTATTATCAAATAGACTTAGCAGGCAACAGCTCTAGGATATGACCATGAGACTCACTATCTCCCCCAAATTATCTACTTAAATTAAACCGACGTAACTTCTTTCTTAATTAGCATTGAAATAGTCATGCAACAGTTGCTAATCTTTCTTTAAGATTATATTTTCCCAAAATTAACCGCAAACGCCACTAAAAATCTTCTGTGGTGTGATTAATTGATGCATGATCCAGTCATGGCGCGTGACCCGACGAAGACGAAGCCGCGATGCCAGTTTGATTTGAGCAACAAAAGAATTTTCATGTATTTTTTTCTTTATTTTAGTTTTATTTAGTAGTTATATTTTTTCCTTTATTTTTAGTACCACATCGATTGTGATTTGGGAACTCAGTTTTGTAAAGTCTATTTAAAGACTCTTGGATTAGTTAGATGTATAATGAAGAATTTTGAATAAAGTTATTATTGGAGATTTGGTTCATCTCTATTTGTTTAAGATTTAAGTTCCTAATCTTTATCTAATTATCCTTAAAATCAAAACCTTAATCTCTATCTCTTTCTCTTTCCTCCTCTCTTTTCCCACAACCCAACAACTGAAATCCAAGACAAAAATATCATGCCCATTAGGTAGGTCATGATTGTTCGACAAAAATGTCACTATTTACAGTCGATCTAACATGTGTCAATTTGAGCATGAGGATAAACAGATCAAGTTACTACCCTTGAGACCCAAAAACTAGACAACCCAAACAAACATCCACGTTGGCGTTGCTGCCAACTCCACCTTTTCCACCTCGTATTGCTACTGTTCTCTCTCCATCTTCCACTAGTCATGCATATCATGCTCATAAACCACTTCCTCCCTTACCGACGACACCATCTCACTATAGAGCATTTGAGTCTGCACCTGCATTTGCATCACATAAACACGTACACAAATTCCACAAAGAGATCAGTGATGGAGATAAATGGAGCAATGTGAAGACTACTTTACGAACTGACAGTAAAAAAATATTTAAAACTTTTAATGTAAGCGATTATGTGATGGTGCGAAATCATTCGAAACGGTTTCCTTCAGGAACTGTTAAAATGTTGCATGTCCGTAGTGTTGGACCTTTCAAGATCTTAAATAAACTGAATTGCAATACTTATGTTATAAATCTTCCTAAAGATTATGGTATTAGTTGTACTTTCAATGTTAATGATCTAGTGGATTACAATGGTTTTGATTGTAGCCCAATGATTATTAAGCCCTCCCCTAAGTCATTCTCTGAGAGACCCCAATTACCCCACTCCCAAATAATCATTCTATTACAATAGAGAAGGTTGATATAGAGGACGAAAATATCACCACCAGTGCTGGTGGAACTCACAGGTACTTGGACCGCTGTAAAGAAAAAGCACTGACTGTTGATTCACAGGTAGATCGAGGTGACTTGCAGCGAACTGATCCAATACAGCAGGATAGCACTATTCCACCTGACTCAACGGGGTCGAGCCTTCTCCCACCTCAGGAGAATGATGCATGATCCAGTCGTGGCGCGTGATCTGACAAAGACGAAGCCGCGATGTGAGTTTGATTTGAACAGCAAAAGAATTTTCATGTTTTTTTATTTTCTTTTTATTTAATAGTTATATTTTTTTCTTTATTCTTAGTACCACATCGGTTGTGGTTTGGGAACAGAGCTTTGTAAAGTCTATTTAAAGACTCTTGGATTAGTTGGATGTATAATGAAGAATTTTGAATAAAAGTTATTATTGGAGATTTGGTTCATCTCTATTTATTTAAGATTTAAGTTCCTAATCTTTATCTAATTATCCTAAAAATCAAAACCTTAATCTCTATCTCTTTCTCTTTCCTCCTCTCTTTTCCCACAACCCAACAACTGAAATCCAAACCCATCTCTCAATCTCTCTTCTTTCTCTTCTCCCACAACCAGATAACAAAGAAAAGAAAGACAGAAGGAATCATCAACCCAATTTCCCTTTCTCGTCCTCTCTCATCATCACACAGGGAACCCAACCACCATCCAACGTCCTCCCTATCTTTCACGCACACACCCATCAGCGAGCAGCCCACCCTTCCACCTCTCTGCCCTCGGCCTCCGCCTTCCTCAGCGTCGTCGAGCACAACAGCCGCTACCCCTTCCTCCTTCGTGTTCTTCTTCGATAACTAGCAATGTCGATGCCTCTCCTCTCCACCTCCCTCTTCACGCTCCTCTCCTCGTCGAGCACCACCGCCAAGCACCAACTCCGCCTGCAAGCACCGCTGTCCGTAGTCCCTCCACCGCTGCCGCCTGGGGCTACCACTGGCCTGCCCTATTGGGCTTGTTGCATACAACAGAGGAAGAAGAAAGCCAAGGGGTTTAGCTGAAGAAAGCAGGTTTGAAGAATTCCAACCGACGCGAACCCGCGAACTAAAAGAAATCAGGTTTAAGTTACGACACGATAGCTACAGTTTTGCGACCCGTTGCTATAGTGTTTGAACAATAAACCCAATAGCAGAGCAGACTCATTAAGGCATTAGATTAGTTTGAGTCACAACTCTCGCATCTGGGCTCCGATTCAGGCGATCTTGGTACCGTTACGATCAGGACGACGAACTCTATACATCGCCATCCTCTACATGTCAGTGAGATCTCTGTAATTATCAGTAGATAAATTTTTTTTAACACAGTCTATTTATTTGTTAGTTTGATAATCATCTCTATTATTTTATTAATCTGATCTGTTGCCACAAATATTGTGAGACTGAGATAATTTGTTAACCCTGTATTTACTGATCAAAATATTGATTATATAAGTTTTTGCCATTATAGCTGAGTAATTCATCAGTATATTTTAGATTAAGATTAGTACAACTGGTATTGCACATATTGTTAAATTCATCTGCCTCATTATTTTTAATTATTTTTCTACCCAAGATCGTATCGTTGGTGGATCGTGGTGAAGTTTAGTTTTATCACTGATCTCTAATTCACACGCATACACGTTTCACATCATCAACACTAGCACTAATTTCAACAAACACGGTTATTGGCAGCCCCTCAACTCTCTCGTCTTCTTGTTTCACATGTGCTTTGTTGTAATTAGCCCTAGAGATCATCATCAACCCGTGATTATAACAGCGTTTTAGCACTCACGAACACTAGTCAAAGAAGAGATTTTAAATGAGAAAGGTGCAGAAGGAGAATAAAATAAAACCATGTGTGCTGCCAAACATTTAATATTTTTGCATGGTGATTAAAGCTGGTGACGAACTTTGTGTCATGTACCAAGATGAGAACTAGCCAGGCTCAAATATTCTCTTATTAAAAGATACAACAGATATGTCACATATGCATCATTAGGCATAGATTTCTATAAGTAGAGGATGGACATGGCAATTAAACCTAGCAACTGATTTATTTGCACAAGCATAAAATTCTCCAACCCTTCAGAATAGTGATGGGGGCTTCTTCCTTGCTATTCATGTCTTTGTACTTCTTCCTCCTCCAGTTCCTTGTACATGGAACTGAGTCTAGGGTAGGGAAAAGTCCTACCCACGGGTTCATCTCTCTTCCTCTCAATAGCTCTAACTTCGACATCCAAAGACCCTATGATTTGGCAGTCAGCGACAGATACAGCCTCCTCAATGGGATCCATAAGCTCTGGGTCCTGGCTGCAGATAAGCCCCACTCACTAACAAGCCACACTTCTGCTCGAACTGAGATTCGGATTCGCGTAGGTGTTAGCTCAATTCTCTCCCATTATATTTACTTCAACTGATAATAGGTAAAAATAAACATGATTCATGACATCACACGACTTGAAAATAAGCGATGCTATCATTACATGCTAAATAGCACCTTTTCAACCAAAATATCTGTTTCAATTTATACACTTCTATGCACAATCTCACATCTAAACTGAGTATGTATTGGCTCACTCGTCATGCTGGGATTTGGGTTTTGAAATTTATATCCAATATATGAATCAGCTTTTATCAGATATTGTCTGATCCAGTCATGTTTGATCATGTTAGTGTCTAATACTCAAATTATGTCTCCCTTTTCACTAATTAGAGTTTGGCTCTTAATCCAGCCTCTTTGGCTAAATCCTAAAAGTTGGTACATGAGTCAAAGTAATACTTCGTACATAAATAAGATCTTAATCTTGCATGAGGATATTAAATAAAATCCAGACTGTGCAGATTAGATCATGATATATCTGACACACTTATACCACTATTCAGAGGAAAACAGAAGACTGTATATGCCCCAATTCCTTCTAATTATATAACTTCTCTCTGATCTTCATAATTAACAAGGTAATCTCTTCTCTTGTAGGGATATGATTATGCTTCAGGCGTTTGGCAGTTTGAAGGCCATGCTTATGTTCCAAGTGGGACATCAGGAGTGTGTATCATGCAAGTCTTTGGCTCGAGTAGAAGAGCCACGACTCTGATGTTAAGGGTCTACAATGGTGCGCTCATGTATTATAGAACACTGCTCATTGCCGATGATATCTATGGGAAATGGTTCAGAGTGAATGTGATCCATGATACGGGTGAAGGACTGGTCAGAGTCTTCATCAACGGAGATCTCAAGTTAGTCGCAAATGATACAGGAGGAGCTTCTCATTACTTTAAAGTTGGTGTCTATATGCAGAATAATGCTTCCTATTTCATGGAATCTCGCTGGAAAGGAATCAAGGTCCTGAAGCTATCAGATTGAAATAAGAGAATACCGTGCACAATGCTGCCATTGCTGGATCAGAATAATGTTTAGGTTTTCTTTAGAAGACTACCTTGTGTATGCAAATTGCAAATAAGGTTCTGGGACAACTCAAGTTCAACATTTAGTCTTTGGAATGCATGTACAAGTTTGTGTCCACCATAAATATTTATAATTTACAATCTTATGGATGTGCTTTTCCAATAGGGGATCTCTCTAGATGCAAGGAACCATTTTTAAACTTCAGCAATATTTATTGTTTGGAATAAACCTAACACAACAAAGCACGGTATTATTGTTTAACTTCAGCAATAATTCCATAGGATCACGAAACGAGTGTGTTATTGTATACATGTGTGGATTATGTTCATTATAACATTTAACCAAAGTGAATCCCTCCTTGTCAACAATTCTTCTATTACCATTTCCCTTTCTCTAAGAAACTTTAGTTTAATGCATATGTTTTTGAAATAGGTTTAGCTCTTTCCAAACATTATAATCCTTTATCCTTCTACTTAGACTTGAAGAAAAGCAATCTAACAATGAAATAGCAAAAGCATACAATCTTAAACAAGTTCTCAGGACAATTCTTGGTACGGTAGGATGATTGGAGTGTTGGTAGAGAGCATGCTGTGATGAAACGAACCAGATGTTCAACACATACAGCCAACAAGTTATTGCTACCTTTGGCTCTATCAGCAATCAGCAAATCTCTTTAAGTAACTAGATAATAAGACTCTATGCGCTTAAGAAAACGACCATTGCATACCAAACACAGTGGAAGAAGTCAACTGGAAAAAGAAAAGAGGGGTTGTTTGTTTCGTCGTAAAAGACGTAAAAGTCCGTAATTCGTAAATGACTTACAACCCGATTACAACTACGGCGTTTGTTTGGACCGTAATTCGTAAAAGACTTACGCAACTCAACTATCACTCACTTGCAACCCAATTACCACTCACTTACAGCGCAGTTACAGTTAATTTTGTGGTCATGCAAATTTGTGTTATTTTTTATGTTAATATTACTTTTTTTTAATATTTAGCATTTTTAATATTTATTTGCAATATTAAAACATTTTAAATCACCAAATATTTAATTTTGTGGTCAACTTTTTCACTTACGACTTACACATTACAACAACCAAACACCGTAAAATATAATACACTTTCTCACTTACAACTTTATATTATCAACCAAACACCATAAAACTTACATGAATGTAGCTCATTTACAACTGTAAAAGATTTTACCAATTACGACTTACGAATTACGGCCAATTAGGACAACCAAACATACCCACGATTCCATCTCGCAAAGCGCCAACCCGAAGAGAACAACCCTGCTTCATAGAAGTACCTATTTCCTAGCCATTGGGGAACGGCCCCTGGATCATTAAAGAGATAGGACAAGAAATTGACCAATCCATCGGCTTTGGGTAGTCGTAGTGAAGCGAACTTACAATCAGCAATTTCATACATAATTGTCATGTGAGATGAGGCACCTGAATCCCATTCAGCAACTACCCCATCACCAAGAACAGGAGATTGTGTACTGTCAGCAATGTTAATAGAAGAAAATTGAGTGAAAATATGTAAAGAGGTGAATTTGTCCCTAATACCTGTCATGTGAGATGAGGCTCCTGAATTTAATATCCAATGTCTGTGAGGAGAAGCAATATAAGCATTCATACTTTAAGAGGATGGATGAGTTGATGAATGACTTGTCTGATAGAACTCGAGCTGACGTAACTTGTCAGACTCATCTTGTGATATCTGAACAGTAGAAGCATCAAAAGGGGCAGAGGCAGTATCCGAGAGAACATGAGCAGTATCATCAGAGAGCCAACATGTAGAAACAAGAGAGGATGAAGTAGACAACCGACATCGCAGCCAGTTATAGAATCACCAGAAAGATAGCCAGTGGTAGCAGTAAACAACCAGTAATGAAGAGAAACAAGTAACTTAGTTACCAGATAGTAGCATAGACGGCCTTAAATAGCCAGATCAGATGTAAAAATCTGATTTTGAGCAGTAAATAGAGCAGATCTCACCAGAGAAATCTCGTGGAGCATCAAAGAAGCCAGATCAGATATAAAATCTGATTTTGAGTAGTAAACAGATCAGATCTCACCAGATAGGGCTTGTAGAGCATCAAAATAGCCAGATCAAATGTAAAAATCTGATTTTTAAGCAGTAGACAGGACAAATCTCACCAAAGAAACCTTGTAGATCATCAAGAAGACCAGATCGGAAATAAAAGTCTGATTTTTAAAAAAGTTGCGGCACTCCTTAGAGATGTTGTAGGTGGGGTGGCACTCCTTGGTGACTTGGAGGATGGGCAACACTCCTTGGAGATGTTGGAAGAAGTTGCGGCACTATTGGAGATGGGGCGGCAATCCTTGGAGTCTTAGAGAAGTGGTTGAGGAGAGGAGAGGAAAGGGTTTTAGGATTAGGATTTTCTTTGCTCTGATACCATGTAGAGAAATAGAAAACCCTAAAAAGAATTGAATTGCTAATAAAGGAGAGACAATACATATATATAATAGAAGTGATGGGTATGGCTCTGTTGGGTAGAAGCTCAATAGCTTAATAACTAATAACCCGATAACTATTCTAACAGACATGTTCTTTGGCCCAAGCACCTTACAAAAATCATCATCCTCTATATATGACAGACATCTTATTATTTTCTCACCGCTTCGTCCTCTTCTTCCTACTAAATTTTTTGAATATGGCTTACCCAATTAGTTCTCAGAGAGATCTAAAGTAACATAATTGCCGAAATTGTAGTTTTTTGCTTTCTCCGAAATTGTTTAAGAATTCTAATGGTTCAAGCATTATGTTCTTACATTAACATAAAGGGACCTTTTCTAGGTATGAGATCAAACAACATAATGGATCAAAAAGCCTCCGAGAACTCCCTGATAGGATAAGCAGGCTTGCTGATAACTCATCTCACCCATCTCCTTCCTCTCTCTACCCACACCTCATACAGACAGGCGCCATATCATGTTGATGGAGGCTCCTATGGACGCAACCCCACAACAATATCTTGCTGTCCAACTTACATAAGGGCCCCACATATCCAATGTGATTTCAACTTGTCACTCTATTTCCATCATATATAGATGCTGGATCACAATGCACTTCAGTCCCATTGGTATCTTTGTTGATATCATCACTAACATTCTCAGTTCGATTTGTATTGTAAGCCAAAGGTGTGCAAGGAAGTTAATCTTTGGTTAATGCAACTTCAGTTATGAATTACTGGTCAAAGTATCCACTATACATTTCTTACAAGAGCAATTACTAATGTGGCGATTAAGATCACATCAGCATTCACTCCTCTTTTTTATTTATTTTCCTTTTTTAGATAGAAATGTGAAGTTAGAGTGTCATGAAAAGCTAGCTTAAGCATGCATTCTTGATTCAGAACACAACCGCTTCAAAGTTCAACCATCTAGAGTCCTTCAATTTCATTGGCCCTCCTTTCTCTTGAAAAATATCGCTTGCATGATGCACTAACAATATAAGTATGTAGGAGACCAAACTGAAAAAGAGATGAAATAGAAATATGATTTTTTTCTCAATAGCTACAAATGCTACTTGAGGCTGATAAGTGAAACAATAAATATAAAATTTTGATTTATTCTCCCTTATGATCGGTGCTTTAAGTCTAAACTTCTCATATTGCTAGCTCCATCATATCCTTAAGTTTGCAATCTCGAGAAGCTAAAGCTGCACTTGAAAATTTGTGGTTCAATCCCAAACTTGAGAGACAAATCAGTAGCCAGTAGTATATTCTCATGCACGATGCCCAGAACAACTCTCAATACATGCCCTTCTTCATTCACAAAACACAAAGCAACTGTCATTTGCTACTTCATTGACCCATCCCAAGCCTCATCAATTAATATTGTCTATAAATCAACTCCAAGCCTCTTTTTTACGGCTTTTGTGGTTTCAATAATATCTTTTTGAATATCAAGAAAGATCGATTTATCATTTTCTGGAGAATTTTGCAGAACAATGCCTTTCATGTTATCATTGTGACAAGCAAAAAACTCTAGGATCTCAAGAAACTGAGAAAGTTCTCTCGATTCTTTGAGTTATTAGATTTATCATGACCACAAAATGTCAATCCTCGACTCAAAAGAAATCAAATGCATTGTGATACGGATATCGAGTCGCGGCCCTGGTGCGTATATCATCGTTGGAGAATACACGTCGTATCATGTGGCTCGATTGATTGAATTGGGATTAATGTAATTTTTATTTTATTTGGACTGACTTTATTGCTTTACTTGTAGTTTTAGTCCCATATCAATTGTGGGATTTTCTTTGATCTGTTTGGTAGTTTTGTCTCATGTCAGTTGTGGGAAAATTCTTGTACATTCGTAAAACCTATTTAAAGGCTTTTTGCTGATTAATAAAGTAATGAATGATGATTGCTAAAAAAATTCTCAAATATTTGTGAGTGATGATCTCTCTCAAAAGCTCTTTAGAGTGAGAAACCAGTGTGAAACTCTAGCTAACCCTAGTTTAGGAGGATGAGCCCCTAACTAGCTTATCTCTTACCTCCTCTTCACAAAACCCTAATCCTCTCCCGAAATCCTAGAAAGAACACTGTTCAAAAAATGAAAGAAAATTATTCCCGAAAAATCCCAAATAGTATTGTTCATCAACTGCCACCTCTCTACCTCTCAAAACCCTAACCCTAGCAAGCCCAGCCCAACTCCCACGTACCGCCCTCTATTTCCTCTCCTCTCCTTTAGCCCGCGCTCCCACTGCCTGCCCAACTGCCATCGCCACCCCTCCCTTTCTTTCTCAGTCCTCACATGCCACCTCCCTCCCTCTCTCTGTTGTCTGCCACAATTTGAGCCGTTCTCGAGGCATTGGAATTGTGGAAGATAGTTTTACGCATCCAGCAAGTATTGACAGGGCACTGAGGATAAACGTGATCCTCAGTAGGTGAGTTTTCTTGACACGATCAATTATTGTAGAGTTTTGATAAACCATCTCTAGAATTTTATTTGCTTTGATTGTTATCCACTTATATTAGTGAGATTGTATATGTATCTTTAATTCAGTAGTCTTGATATTGATCGTAAAACTTTGCATGCATAACAAAAATCATATCCTAATTTGTTTAGGACAAAAATTGATTAGCTTGTGTGTGCTTCTTTTATTTGAGAAAGAGGTGTTGTAACGAATCAGCACTATGATACAAATTGTTACTCTCGGGATCGACATTTGCAAAAATTGGCAATATGATGGTATTTGCAAAAGAAAACTGGTGTAAAGCAAACTAGCACCACCTAGACAAAAAAGTAATAACAAATAACACGAGGATTTAACTTGATTCGGCCCAAATATGGCTTACGTCCACGATGAGAGAACTTGAAAGAGCTTTATTAATAAACTTGACACAAAGAGATCTAACATTCCTTTTAAACCCGCAAGAGTATTTACCTTTCTTTTGAATCTATACTTAGATTATAAGAGTATATATTTTCTCTATGCATCGGCACCTTGCTCTTCTCTTTCTTGGCTTCCTTGGTATTTTTCACATTTTTTCTCCACACTTTACAATGTTAGGTTACAACCTTTATTTATCAGATTTTACAATACAACTCCTATTTGGACTATGAAATGATCTTCGCCATTGGATGTTTGAAGAATCTTGATCAATCCTATTTGGAGTTGATATCCTTGATCTAGAAGAATTCTAGATCCTTTAATCTTTAAAAACAAACTTCCATTGAAAAGAATTTGAATCCTATTTGTACTCCTCCAAAAAAAACTCGTAAGCGCCTGAAAAGAAAACTGCTCCACCTTGATTTGCTTCTTCTTCTTCAAGTCATCGTCTTCTCTTACTCAATTGGATTTTCTTCGATCATCTCTTCTTGAAAACAAGACAAAATCCTAACAATCTCCATCTTGACTTACTTTTCAAGCCTTTAGTAAAACACCTTGAGATTTTAGAGTACTACCTTAATTTTTTCCTTGACTGTAACCATACCGTGAAGCCTTTTAACTCTTGCCCTTTCTCCTCGGGGCTTTTGGCGGATTTATCACCATGGCTTGGGTCATCTCGGGCCTTTTTCGAATGCACCTTTTCTCCTTCCCGCAACATTTTGACCCGGTTCACATCTCATAGCAGTCTTCCTTGAAGCTCCACCTCGCGATGAGCTTGATGAGGACATCACGCCAGTTCCCAATTATCTTTTCATACCTTAGCTTATTTAGAAGATGTTGTGTTTTGTTTATCTTGCTTTTAGTACCACATCGGTTATATCTGAGAAGTTCACTTTGTAAAAGCCTATATAAAGAGGCTCAACTCAATGAATAAGTAGATAATAATTAAATAAAAACTTTTTCAGTTAAAATTTTAGAGCTCTTGGGTTCTTGAGATTGGGTGTGAAGCCCGTGGTGCAAGGGGTATGAAGCCCGCGTAAGGGGTGCGAAGCTCAAAATTATCTGGTGCTTTCTCCAACCCTAATCTCTCTTTTCATTTTATTTCTTGTAAACCCTAGTTTTTTTCCTTCTATTTGCATTCTAAGGTGATTGCGATCCTGTATTATATCAATTTGGTATTAGAGCTTTGGTCCCAATCCCCTTCGAATTTCTTCTATTCCATAAATCCTAGATCTAGACCTAGATCTACTTTGAGAAAAAAAAGATTATTGTTAGATCTAGATCTAAATAGATTTAGATCTACTTTGCAAAAAAAGAAAAAAAAACAAAAAACAGAAAAAACAGAAAAATAGAAAAAATAACAGAAAACAGAAAAAACAAAAACAGGGGGAAACAAAAAACAGAAGGGAAAAAAGAAGGAAAAACAGAGGGAAAAAATTGAATTCTGTTCACAGTCATTGTTCTAAAAATCGGATTAATCGGCCGATTAATCCTATTCGGTGACAGCCCGCTTAATATTACATTAATTGCTGTGTTATGCGCTCAAAACGATTAATCCCCGATTAATTCCTGATTAATGCCCGATTAATTCGATTAATCCCCGATTAATCCCCGATTAATCGTTTAGGTATTTTATATGTTTTTTATTTGAAAAACTTCACTTTGTGTGTGTTAGATCGCTAAGTAGTTTATGTTGTAATATTGATGATTTGATAATAATCTTTTATTAAATAGTAGATGAATTGTTATTTATTAAATAGTAGATGAATTATGATATTTTTGAAAAGTCACCTAGAGGGGGGTGAATAGGTGACAATGCTAATCAAGGGCAAATTAAAAATTTAAAGCTACAAAGATCACCAAGCAAGAGTCACAAGATGAATGCAAGCAAGTAAGTATGACAATGAATATGATGAGCAATTATAAGAGCAAGCAAAGTAGAGTAAGAATTGCAAGAATGTAAACCAATCGCAAACACAAAGATATGTTATCGAGGTTCGAGCACCCAGCTCTACTCCCCGCCTTCCCCAGAAGGATTCTAGCTACTTCTACTATCACAAAGATCAATTACAATGGAGTACCCAACTCCTACAATCTCAAGAACAAGTAATTTCCTTGGTAGTCAAAAGACCACAAACTCTCTCTTTCAAATATCTCTTCCCTTACAAAGGTCCTTAGAGAATATTGAGTAGGAATGAAGCTCTTGTGTAAGGTGAAAGAAAAATTAAATCAGAGAGTATCACAAAACCCAATTCAGAAAATGAGTGAGAATGTTAGCACAAAAACCAA
The DNA here is from genome assembly GCA_038442645.1 of Agave tequilana. Taxonomy (NCBI): domain Eukaryota; kingdom Viridiplantae; phylum Streptophyta; class Magnoliopsida; order Asparagales; family Asparagaceae; genus Agave; species Agave tequilana. The sequence continues at coordinate 136,525 of JAVJIF010031686.1, forward strand.
GAAACTAGCTCTTTTGAATTTCTCAAACTTTTGAATTTTCTCTTGAAAATTGTGTTATCAATCTCTCCCTAAGCACCCTTATTTATAGGAGAGGGCTAGGTTAAGGGATAAAACAAACTTAAGGCTAATAAAGTAATGTTAGGTTCAAAAATAAACCTTTAAACGAATTTTTAAACATAAAAGACAAAAATAAACAGCCCTTAAAAATCTGCCCGTTACTGTTCAAACGGTCGGATCGGTCGACCGGGCCGGTCGACCGGAAGTATAAAAATTTGACCGTTACAGGATATCGGTCGACCGACCCGGTCGACTGATACAAACTGTGAGCAAAAAAATAATCCGGTCGACCGCCTCGGTCGACCGACAGACATGCACACGGATACGTGCATTCTGCCAGGACTTCGGTCGACTGGTCCGGTCGACCGGACCAGACTGTCATAGGCTCGGTCGACCGACCCGGTCGACCGGCTCAGGTCAAAAAGCCAAATTCAAAAAGAATTAAAAGAGGATTTGATTTTATCAAAAATACTTTTGAACAGGGATTAGTATAAAACACAAATATATATCTGTAGGCAAAATCTTGTATGCAAAATATTTTTGTATAATTTATAAGAAATTATTTTGGAAAGAGCATGTGCGCAAAAACGTGTGTGATAGAGCTTCAAACCTATCCACTATTCTTTAACATACTATAAACTGAAAAACAAATTACATGAAGACTTCTAGTGCTATCTTCAAGTCTTTGAGCCATCCAATGCCTTGCTAGAGCCTTCTCTTCTTCGATCCTTCCTTAATGTGCAATTTACCTTCCTTGCTTTGTGGAACTTAGAAGTTCTTGCAATAGCTAAGCGAATGGACTCTAAACATGGTACAAAACCTGAAACTCATCTAGAACGAATGATTAGTACCAAATAGCACTAATTTGGTTTGTCATCATCAAAACACAAAACAATTGGAGAGTGTAACCTCTTGGGCCAACAATCTCCCCCTTTTTGATGATGACAAAACAAATAGGCTATTAACAACAATATAGGGAGGAGAAAACTCCCCTCAAATTATGCTATACATAAAACACAAGAATATGTTCTAGATACCACTAATTGAAACCAATCAAAACAAATACAAAACAAATATATAAAACACAAAAATTCATTTAAAAACACAAGAATTCATAAAAACAAAACATATAAATTCATATGGAACCAAGACCAAATGAACTTATTTTTGTCCATGTAAACTTATTCTCCCCCTTTTTGTCATACATCAAAAAGGGTTATGAAAAACATGTCTATTCAATAATACAAACATTAAGTTCTCCACAAATAAACGAAAATCTAGCAAAATCAAGAGGTTTAGTGAAAATATCGGCTAGTTGTAAATCCGTGGAAACATAATCAATATCTATATCACCTTTCTCAAAATGATCTCTAAGAAAGTGATATCTAATCTCAATGTGCTTGGTCTTACTATGTTGATTTGCATTTTTGGTCATGTGTATAGTACTAGTATTATCACAAAATATTTTTATATGATCAAAATGCAAATCAAAATCAAGGAGAGTATGTTTCATCCAAAGGACTTGTGCACAACAAGCCCCCGCGGCAACATACTCCGCCTCGGCGGTTGAGAGAGCTACGGAATTTTGTTTCCTAGAGGACCATGAAACAAGACAATTACCAAGAAATTGACATGTCCCACTAGTACTCTTTCTATCTACTCTACAACCCGCATAGTCGGCATCCGAATAGCTAGTCATTGAAAAATCTCTAGTTTTCGGATACCAAAGACCCATTTCAAAAGTGCCCTTAATATAACGAATAATGCGTTTTACCGCAATAAGATGAGACTCTTTAGGACACGATTGAAATCTAGCACAAAGACACACACTAAACATGATATCCGGCCTACTTGCCGTCAAATATAAAGACTTCCTATCATGCTTCTATATAATTTAATATCAACATTTTTACCTTGTTCGTCCTTATCAAGCTTGGTTGTAGTTGCCATTGGAGTGTTGCAAGCCTTTGATCCTTCAAGCCCAAACTTCTTTACTAGCTCCTTTGCATACTTGGCTTGGTTAATGAAGGTTCCGTCTTGCAATTGCTTGATTTGGAGTCCAAGGAAGAAATTGAGCTCACCCATGGAAGACATTTCAAATTCTAGTTGCATTACTTTCTCAAAATCCTTGCATAAAAGCTCATTAGTAGATCCAAAAATTATATCATCAACATAAATTTGCACAATTAAAATATCATTCTCAACATGCTTAGTAAAAAGAGTTGTGTCTACTTTGCCTTTAACAAAATCATTTGAAATGAGAAAACTAGAAAGCCTTTCATACCAAGCTCTTGGAGCTTGTTTCAATCCATACAAAGCTTTATCAAGTTTAAAAACAAAATCGGGATGAACATGATCAATAAAACCGGGAGGTTGAGCAACATAAACTTCTTCATTAATAAAACCATTTAAAAATGCACTTTTTACATCCATTTGAAAAAGTTTAAAATTTTTAAAATATGCAAAAGCTAGTGTCATCCGTATGGCTTCAAGCCGTGCTACGGGTGCAAAGGATTCCTCAAAGTCAATTCCCTCAACTTGAGTGTAACCTTGGGCCACTAACCTACCTTTATTCCTAATGACATTACCGGACTCATCCATCTTGTTTCTAAAGATCCACTTAGTACCAATTATTGGTCTATCGTGGGGCTTAGGAACAAGGTGCCAAACTTGGTTGCGCTCAAATTGATTGAGTTCCTCTTGCATGGCAAGCAACCAATATGGGTCCGTCTCGGCTTCGAGAATGCCTTTGGGTTCAAAATGAGAAATGAAAGCAAAGTTACCACATATGTCATGGAGTTTGGAGCGCGTTATGACTCCTTTAGATGCATCACCCAAGATGAGCTCCTTAGGATGATTTGTAGCGTATCTCCAAGCTTTAGGAAGCGGTTGAGTGCTTTCCTCCTTATCCTCTTGAACTTCACCAATAGGATCTAGCTTTTCTTCTTGAGTGGGTGAGTCCTTCAAGGATAGTCTCTTCATGTCTTCACCTAGTGGTTCAATCTCTACAACATTCTCAACAACCACATTAGATTCTTCAAATTTAACATGCATGGATTCTTCAATGGTTAGTGTAGATCTATTGAAAACTCTATATGCTTTGCTAGTAGAGGAATATCCAACAAAGATAGCCTCATAAGCCTTAGCATCAAATTTACCCAAATTATCCTTAGTATTTAAAACAAAACACTTGCATCCAAAAACTTTAAAATATGCAACATTTGGTTTTCTAGAATGATACATTTCAAATGATGTTTTTGAAGAATTTTTGCACAAATAAATACGATTCGATATATAGCATGCGGTGTTTACGGTCTCGGCCCATAAATATTGAGGGAGGTCATATTCACTTATCATTGTCCTAGCCATCTCTTGAAGTGTTCTATTTTTCCTTTCTACAACTCCATTTTGTTGTGGAGTTCTAGGACAAGACGTTTCATGCTTAATTCCCTTTTCATCACAATAAGTCATGAAGAGTTGGTTAATAAACTCACCACCTCTATCACTTCTTATTCTCAAAATCGGAAAACCCTTTTCTTTTTCAACTCTTTTTCGAAAATTTTAAAATGAGAAAAGGTTTGATCTTTATTTTGTAAAAGAAAACCCAAGTAAAACGGGAGAAATCATCAACCAAAACAAATGCAAATCTACTTCCATTTAAACTTTTAGTTTTAGTTGGTCCAAAAGATCCATATGAATTAATTCTAAAGGCCTAGTTGACATGATATCCTTGATTGGTTTTAAAGGAAGACTTGGTTTGTTTCCCAAGTTGACACGCACTACAAATGCGGTCTTTCTCAAAATCCAAGCAAGGTATACCCTTTACCAATTCCTTTGAATTAATCCTAGAAATATGGTCAAAAGATGCATGTCCTAATCTTCTATGCCAAAGCCAAGAATTTTCATCAAAAGCATTTAAGCATTTAGTAGAACAATCTAAATTAAGCATGTCAATTATATAAACATTATTATCACGAAAACCGGTAAGAATACAAACATCGGATTTAACATCAAAAATCTTGCATGAGGAATCATCAAAAACAACTTTAAGTCCACGATCACAAAGTTGGCTAATGCTAAGCAAATTATGTTTTAAACCATCTACTAAAACAACATTCTCTATAATAGGAGATGAACCAATTTGAATATTACCGATACCGATGATGGTGCCTTTGGAATCATCCCGAAGGTGACGGAGCCACCTTCCATGTACCTTGATAGGGTTGTGAAGTTGTTGATGTCCCACGTCATGTGTCTCGAACAACCACTATCAAGGTACCACCGCTCCCTACGTCTTGGAGCCTTGGTGTGTACCTACATCAAACATTTTAGGACTTGATTTTGGTACCCACATTTTCTTGGGTCCATGAGGGTTAGAGCCATTAACCCAAACAAGATTATTTGAACTATGCAATTTATCATAACAAAATTTAGCTAAATGTCCATTTTTGCCACAATAAGTACATCTATACACTCTACCATATCTAAAAGCATAGTGAGTGTGTGATTTGTGAGCATGGGCATTGTGAACATGAAAAGATTTAGCATGAGAAGTATTGTTTGAAGTGTGAGCATGTGGAATTTTAGCATGAGAATCATGAAAAGTGTGCTTTTTAGAAAACTTTTCTTCAAGCTTATTGGTGTTAAAAGCGCAATCATTTAACACTTTTCAAAATCATTCATTTTGGATTTAAAAGAAGAAATTTCTTTTTCATCAACAATAGGAGATTTTGCCTTACAAGAACTCTTGTAGGCACAAAATTCTTTTTGTATGGAAATGAAATTAGAAGAAATGTCATCTTTTTCTTTAGAAACAATGGCAAGTTGATTTTTAAGAAAAGCAACTTCTTTTTGTAATTTAAGCATTCAATTTTCTTATTATCATAAGTTTCAGAAAGTTCTACAAAGGCATGTACTAGAACTTCCTTACTTAGTTCATCATCTTCATCATCATGGGATTGAGGGGTTACCTTGGGTGTGTTTGCCATGAAACACATGTTAGCTTGATCCACCTCCTCTTCGGACTCGCTTTCCGAATCCCACGTAGCTTTGTATGCTTTCTTTCCTCCGGCTTCTTTGGCTTGAAGGAGGAAGTCATCTTCTTCTTGAACTCCGACAATCCGCCATGATATGTCCGGGTTTGCGGCAATTGTAGCATATGATCCTCCGCTCCTCTTTGCCTTCGAATTTTCTCCGGAAGTTGAACTTGTTCTTTCGGTACAATCTTTTGACATTCCGCACAAGTAGAGTTAGCTCCTCATCTTCTTCTTCGTCATCTTCATCGTCATCATTGGTGGAAGAAGTCTTGAAGGCTATGGATTTCTTCTTTGAAGTAGTAGCCTCATCTCTTGCTTTCTTCTCCATCTCATGGGTCTTTAGGTTCCCAATGAGACTAATGATATCCATCTCGTCTTGTCGTTCAACTCCTTTAAGGTGGTGGCCTTGATCTCCCAAGATGGTGGAAGAGCCCGTATCACTTTGCGCACCTTTTGATCATTGGAGATGACGTCACCTAATGAAGAAAGACCATTTGTAATTTTAGTGAAACGAGTAATCATACAATCAATGGATTCATCATCAAGCATTTTAAATGATTCATATTGGGACCTCAAGAGATCTATTTTAGCTCTCTTGACTTGTGAAGTCCCTTCATGCGTGACCAATAAGTGTTGCCAAATCTCATAGGCGGATTGGCAATGAATTACCCGTGTAAGGTCATCCTCATTCAAGGCGGTTAAAAGGGAGTTTTGGGCTTTTGAGTTAGCCTCATATTCTCTAAAGTTGAAGTCGGTCCAAGTGCTCTCATCACTATCGGGTGCTACATAGGGTTTAGTCAAGGACTTGGCCACTAAGCTACCTAGTGATTGCAAAAATATAGTCATCCTAACCTTCCAAATTGGGAAATTAAGTCCATCAAATTTAGGTGGGGTTTTAATGTTGTCGGCCATGTTTACTAGTGTATGAATGGATGAATGAAAATGTTGATTAGCAATATTTTAAGGATCTCTCTATGGATGTTAAGCCAAACCTAGAGTCCAAGCTCTGCTACCAATTGAAAAGTCACCTAGAGGGGGGGTGAATAGGTGACAATGCTAATCAAGGGCAAATTAAAAATTTAAAGCTACAAAGATCACCAAGCAAGAGTCACAAGATGAATGCAAGCAAGTAAGTATGACAATGAATATGATGAGCAATTATAAGAGCAAGCAAAGTAGAGTAAGAATTGCAAGAATGTAAACCAATCGCAAACACAAAGATATGTTATCGAGGTTCGAGCACCCAGCTCTACTCCCCGCCTTCCCCAGAAGGATTCTAGCTACTTCCACTATCACAAAGATCAATTACAATGGAGTACCCAACTCCTACAATCTCAAGAACAAGTAATTTCCTTGGTAGTCAAAAGACCACAAACTCTCTCTTTCAAATATCTCTTCCCTTACAAAGGTCCTTAGAGAATATTGAGTAGGAATGAAGCTCTTGTGTAAGGTGAAAGAAAAATTAAATCAGAGAGTATCACAAAACCCAATTCAGAAAATGAGTGAGAATGTTAGCACAAAAACCAAGAAACTAGCTCTTTTGAATTTCTCAAACTTTTGAATTTTTCTCTTGAAAATTGTTGTTATCAATCTCTCCCTAAGCACCCTTATTTATAGGAGAGGGCTAGGTTAAGGGATAAAACAAACTTAAGGCTAATAAAGTAATGTTAGGTTCAAAAATAAACCTTTAAACGAATTTTTAAACATAAAAGACAAAAATAAACAGCCCTTAAAAATCTGCCCGTTACTGTTCAAACGGTCGGATCGGTCGACCGGGCCGGTCGACCGGAAGTATAAAAATTTGACCGTTACAGGATATCGGTCGACCGACCCGGTCGACTGATACAAACTGTGAGCAAAAAAATAATCCGGTCGACCGCCTCGGTCGACCGACAGACATGCACACGGATACGTGCATTCTGCCAGGACTTCGGTCGACTGGTCCGGTCGACCGGACCAGACTGTCATAGGCTCGGTCGACCGACCCGGTCGACGGCTCAGGTCAAAAAGCCAAATTCAAAAAGAATTAAAAGAGGATTTTGATTTTATCAAAAATACTTTTGAACAGGGATTAGTATAAAACACAAATATATATCTGTAGGCAAAATCTTGTATGCAAAATATTTTTGTATAATTTATAAGAAATTATTTTGGAAAGAGCATGTGCGCAAAAAACGTGTGTGATAGAGCTTCAAAACCTATCCACTATTCTTTAACATACTATAAACTGAAAAACAAATTACATGAAGACTTCTAGTGCTATCTTCAAGTCTTTGAGCCATCCAATGCCTTGCTAGAGCCTTCTCTTCTTCGATCCTTCCTTAATGTGCAATTTACCTTCCTTGCTTTGTGGAACTTAGAAGTTCTTGCAATAGCTAAGCGAATGGACTCTAAACATGGTACAAAACCTGAAACTCATCTAGAACGAATGATTAGTACCAAATAGCACTAATTTGGTTTGTCATCATCAAACACAAAACAATTGGAGAGTGTAACCTCTTGGGCCAACAATTTTATTATTTATATATTTTGCATAAAGTATACATATGTTTTATTATTTTTGATTATTTTTCAAATTAACTTATTTAGCAATCTTTCTTCATCATTCTTTAAAGTTCATTATTTTGATAGATAAATTGACTATTTTTTATTTATCTTATTTTGCAAGTAAGTTCTTTGATTTATATTTATGTTGCAAAACTTGAAATCTTAGATTACTAATGTGAAGAGATAAGTTCTTTTACTTCTTCTTTTTTACTATTATTGTCTTGTTCATCATATCATGGTTTATAACTTCACATCTAGATATTGTGTTGTATAATATTTAGGTATTTTCAATAATTAACTGTATATATTCATATGTAGTTGTGTATAAATATAATTAAATATATTAAAATTTTCAAAAACGATTAATCCCCGACTAATCTCCAATTAATCCGATTAATCATTATTCAGTGTTGGACCGCACGAATAATGAAACCGATTTTTAGAACTCTGTTCACAGTGAACAGTAATCCCTGATTATTTTTCCTGTGAACAGTAACCACCCGGTTACTGTTCTACCTCCCCCAAAACCCTAATACTCATCCATTCTGAGCTCGTTTCAAGCCCAATTTTTTGAAACAACGGATTCGTAGAGAGTAACACTACACATCTACAGCCTTCATATCCTGATTCAAGCTTCAGTCGTCTGCCAGATTCAACTCAGCAGATTAGCGCACCACAGTTCAGAGGTTGTTTCTGCCCCGATTTGCGCCATTCTCGAGGTAGCCATCATCCACTTCTTATCACCGCTGTCAGGAGTCTTGTGGACAATTTCAGCTCTTCAGTGTGAGTATTTCTCTGAAAAATCTTAGAGAATTTTTGTGTTTGGGCGTGAACGACTCACCCCTCAGATGATATCATAACTTGACATGAATCGTTAACTGTTAGATTACTTGCAACTACTATATGGATAATTATAATTTGTTGGTTGAAATGCTATTTACTTCGATCTAGTGGTTGCATCAGCCATTTATCGCTTTTCATAATTTTAGGAATGCATTTTTCTTTGCATTTAGATTTTAAACTTTAGGTTATTTTTTGTTTAGTGCAAACATTTAGTTTAATTGACTCTAGGGTTCTCTACTGCATCTGCTTGTTTGCTTGAACCATCATGACTAGTCAGCACTATAGGGACCCCCACTTAGACCAGCACACAATCTCCATCAGGGTCATATGTCCGTTCATGATTACATTGCCATATTTAAATACTTAACACATCGTAGTGAAGTGAGAGAGCCCTTCTGAGACCCTAACTAGGTTTGTTTGGGGTTTACAACCTAAAATAAAATGTGCTATGATTATTGGCCCCTATGACTTAGACACTGTTGAAGAGGCCTTTGATGTTACATTAAGGTTGGACTTAATTTTCAAAACCCTAGTCAATGCTAAGTCCAGGTGTTCTAAATGTGAGGGATATGGACATTATGATTATCAGTGTCCTTGGAAAGTCAACATGTTAGAATTGTGTCTAATGATGAATTTGACGTCTCGAAGATTATTGAGGAAGTCCACGTTCCTTCCAATATTGTTAGTATAATTGAAGACACAGCAGTGAGTGCCGACATACTGGTTATTAATGAAATTCACATGTCTGATAGCGCCAGTGATGACGTGAATGAGATAGTTGAGTCTACTATATTGCATTTGCATGTTACATATATTGATGATATCACTAGGCCGATAGCAATTTGCAATAATACTCACAAATTTGTTGTACCCATATGGTACTTTAAAGGAATTTGTGGTTGATAATACGGTGATGGTTACGAGTCGCTGTGAGGTTGTGAGGAAGTTGCACGCTTGGCGTAAAAACTTCGATAGGGCTCTGAAGAGGATTGCTTTCATTGCTTGCGAGTTAGATAGCCCATGGGATCCTGGTATTATCTCTGTCTCAGTGTTTTAAATATCGGCCGACACTTCCGAAATGTCGGCCGACATTTCGTTTTCAAGCCATCACCGCCACGACATCCCCACCCGCATTTGAAATGGCGTTTTAGAAAATGTCGGCCGACATTTCGGGAAAAATCCGAAATGTCGGCCAACATTTTCCCGAAATGTCGGCCGACATTTTAGAAAAAACCCAATATGTTGATTGGTCTTGAAAATTAGAACAATTGAGAAATTTTAACAACGGATTAGTGAATATATGCAAAATGTTTAAGTTAATTATACATATCCTAAACATATTTATGTAGTTTTGCATAAGTTGTGTATGTATTACCTTGATAAGAATTTTTAAATTACATTATTTAAGGCATCTAGGATATATATTTGTTATCCGTCATGACGTCCGAAATTTACTAAATGGCCCCGAAATATCTCCGAAATCCGAAATCCGACATCCGATTACGACATCCGACATTTCCCTGATATCCGACATTTAAAACACTGCTCTGTCTTCAACAGGGATAATGCACCTTAGTCTACTTTTTATATCTTGATCGAGCTGCCATCTTTCATAGCCGACCCGTCACGGATACCAACTCTACCTCCATCACCATGGTATCAACATGGTGTACCAGTGATGCTGCTACGACCACCACCTTGGCCGATTGAGATGCTTCGTGAGGAGAGTTCTCACTCGACAGGGTCGAGTTTCTCCCACCCCGAGGGAATCGATGAGGACATCACACCAGTTCCCAGTTATCTTTTCATGCCTTAACTTATTTAGAAGATGTGTTTTGTTTATCTTGCTTTTAGTACCACATCGGTTATTTCCGAGAAGTTCACTTTATAAGAGCCTATATAAAGAGGCTCAACTCAATGAATAAGTAGACAATGATTAGATAAAAACTTTTCTAGTTAAAATTTTAGAGCTCTTGGGTTCTTAAGATTGGGTGTGAAGCTCGTGGTGCAAGGGGTGTGAAGCCCGCGTAAGGGGTGCGAAACCCAAAATTATTTGGTTCTTTCTCCAACCCTAATCTCTCTTTTCATTTTATTTCTTGTAAACCCTAGTTTTTCCTTTTATTTGTATTCGAAGGTGATTGCGATCCTATATTACATCAGAGCTCCTTTCCAAGCTCTCTATCTCGAATTGTGTTTTCTTCTTTCAAATTGTATAACCCTCCACACTTCTCTCCTTTCAGAATTACCCTGTCTCCTTGACTAACTGTGGTGGCGTCTTGTTGCACTTGGATCCGGCATCCTTCTTCATTGATCACCCTTATGAATATTAGATTATATTGTGCCTACGAGACACCGCCTCCAGAGCACGCACTGTCTTATCTCTTTCTGTAACCAATGACCTCGCAAGCTGAGCCATCCACCATCTTGAAATCCCTTTCTCCTTTGCAATTAAGGAGTTATTGAACAACTCCTTCTGGGAACATACATGAACCATGCTACCTGAATCAAATATCCATTCTTTACCTTGAGAAGTGTTGTCCTCAACATAAGTCATTAATACTTCGACGTCTGATACACCGCTTGCTACATCTGCCTCCGCAGTTTGCTCCTTCTTAAACCACTCTTGTCGAGTGGTTTGCCGAGAGGACCCCTGAGGTTGAAGGTAATGTTCCCACTCGACGCTCCACCGTGGAGAGCAAGTGGCAGCACTGACCTCCTCTCCGCCTCTTTTGTGAAGCCGTGGTCGGGTAATTGGTGTTCGCGGTTGTGACCAATGTGAGCGACAGCTATCACGTCATGGTGGCGACGGTTGAAGCCCTGTTCTTCTTCCGCCGCTGCTGGGTGGGTCTGGTTTGCTGCCCACTAGTAGGCCCAGAAATTTATTTAGCTCATATTGGAAAATATTTTTCAGCCGATGAGAAACCCATTCTTTTACCACCTCCTCATTTAGAGGAGGCCCACTTGGAGGCCCAAAGTCGCCAAGCCCCATTGCTCTTGGGCCTTAAGCTGTAAAAAAAATTCTGCAGCTAAAGGCCCACGAATTGGGAGCCCATCAAAGCCCCTGCCCCCCACAGCCCACATGTTATACCCTTTGTTTCTGCTGCTCGTCAAAGCGTAGGTGACGTCGCTGCCCATGCCGCCTATGTGCACAGTAGACGAGGCTCGGTGGTTGACTTCAACGAGTTGCGAAGCAGTCGAGGCAGTCAACTACACCGCCCCTCGTACCTAACTTCATGGCTTTTGGGTCACAGGGTTTGCATTTTATTTACTTTTCTCAAAATGAAAGCTATGCATACTATTTTTTTGAAATCACGAGAAGAGAATCGTTCATTATATTCGGTAAACTTTATTTTGTATACAAAAACAAGTATTTATTTTGTGTTCAAACTTCATCACAGCGCATATATTAAACATAGATTTTCATTAAAGAGCATGGATAAAGAAATTTCATGTCAAAATCATATCCATAGTAATTAAGCAAAAAAGGATAACTATCTAAACATATATTATAAAGGAAGCAAACCGCTCCACTAGGAAATTATATAAGAAAATACCATGCAGTATTTTCATAATTCAAGAACAAGAAAAAGAATAAGGGTAAAAAAAGTATGTTCGTTTTGTTCGGCAATATGGATAGGACAGAATCTACGATTTGACAGATCCACTAAACCCGGGTTATTTTATCAGTTACCAAGGTTTTCCTTCATAACCAGCTATGTTTTAGTTCATTGAGCTGTAATCCCCGGTCTCATAAAATGACCACTCCAGACAAATATGCCTCTATCTGTGCATCACCTGCATTAATCACCTCGCTAATCATCCTCCTATAAATGCCCCCACACCTTTCTCATATCGGCAGTATGCCCTCACATTGCCATAAAATTCTCTTTAAATGGCATAATTTACTTGGTTTCTGTTTGCATTCCTTGCTTCCTTCAGCCAGCTAAAAGATACCCATCTCTTCTGCATTGGTGAACCCACCGACAGTTTCAAGGCTGTGCCACCGAATGGAATGTTGATAAGAAATGGTCATACAATCTAAAACTGAGCGATTGGTATAGCTTTGTTGATGGAGTAGGCAGGTTTTGGGTGTACTCACCCGACAAGCCATTCAAACCAAGCATCACGACAAAACCAAGAACTGAAATCCGCATCCGTGTAATGTTCAATAATCTCTTTGAATAAAATAGTCTTTAATTCATGCCTACGTTCAAAGTTACCAGAATTAGATTGAGTTCAAGTTTGTCGTCATAATTCTTAGTTTGGTGCAGGGATATGACTACTCATCAGGTGTATGCCAGTTTGAAGGGTATGGCTTTGTGCCTAATGGCACCAGTGGTGTGTCAATCATGCAGATACATCGCACTACAAGAGCAGCTACCGTGCTGATGCTTATGGTTGTCGATGGCCACCTGAAGTTCTATCGCAGTACCTTAGTGGAATCAAACATCTATAACAGGTGGATGAGGATAAATGTGATACATGATGTGGATGCCAATAAGATAACCATGTTCATCGATGGCATTCAAAAGCTGGAGATGGAGGTCAATGGTCCGAATGCCTTCTATTTCAAGTATGGGGTTTACGCCCAGAGTGATGAAGCTAATTTCTACGGTGGGGAGAAAGTAAGGCGAATGATGAAGAGGCCAATTTCTATGGATCAATGAACATGAGTCAATGTGGAGATTGTTAGTATTTGGAGTGCCTCATATTCATTGGAGAAGAATTCAGGTTCAGGTGGAGGTGTTACAAGCTTCACAAATCAAGCACGGACATGTACAAGTATTGTGCATGTTATTAATCGACTAATAGGTCTTATTAGTCAATTAGGTCATGAGCTAGTTGACTGATACTTTGGTATAGTCGATTAAGCCCTACAACAGAAAGTTGGATTCTCAGATTACATTACAGTAGTCGACTAGGTTCTGAGTGTAGTCGACTAATACTTGGTATTAGTCGACTAATGATTTGCCCTAGTCGACTAGTATCGGTTCTGACAGTTTCCTAATATAGTTTTGTTTCTTGTTTTAGTTAGGATCCGAATTTCCTATTTCTCTGAGGCGGTGCTGATTGATTATTGGAGTTGGTGAAGGACTAAGATCATCCTAGGTACCTATATAAGTGTTGGCCCAAAGGCCATTAGCTTTAGTTTGATGATAACAAACATATGTAGTTATGTTTTTAACAATTTTGTTTAACAAAGTTTCATGTTGCATTCAGCTTCATCACAAGACTCACACTTTCGGAAGCCAAGAAGATGTAGATCCCAGAGCCTAAGCACATAGAAGAGCTCAAGAATCAAGTATACTAGAGTAGACTATATCAAGATTTGTATTTTTACTTTTTGTATTTTAGATAGGATTTGTAGTCGTTTGTTAAAACCAAGATATTATATGTTGATAGCTTTTGGGATTGACACACACACATATTTCATACTCCTATGTGTTTTCAAAGAGTTCATAACTATTCCCTTTATCGTTTTCAAAATCGAGTTTCATAAAAACGAGTTTCGTAAAACTAGGTTTCGATTTAGAAAATTGTTTTTACATAATATGGTTCTAACTTTGTTTTCTGTTGATCTATGATCACACACTGGTTCTACAAGTCCCTAGAACTCTAGTTTGTGTTTAAAGATCAAAAGTTATTTTGTCAAAAAAGAATGATTTCAAAAAGATTTCCATACCTTGCTTTTGGCCCATTGTCAGCCGACCGGCCGGTCAACCGTAAGCAGAGCAAAATTGCTTTGTCGGTCAACGAGCGGTCGACCGACATGCACCCAGTGTTTTAAATGTCGGATATCAGGGAAATGTCGGATGTCGTAATCGGATGTCAGATTTCGAATTTCGGAGATATTTCGGGGCCATTTAATAAATTTCGGACGTCATGACGGATAACATATATATATCCTAGATGTCTTAAATAATGTAATTTTAAAATTCTTATCAAGGTAATACATACACAACTTATGCAAACTACATAAATATGTTTAGAATAGGTATACTTAGCTTAAACATTTTGCATATATTCACTAATTCATTGTTAAAATTTCTCAATTGCTCCAACTTCCAAGACCAATCAACATATTGAGTTTTTCTCAAAATATCGGCTGACATTTTCCCGAAATATCGGCCGACATATCGGATTTTTCCTGAAATGTCGGCCAACATTTTCCAAAACGCCATTTCAAATGCGGGTGGGGATGTCGTCGCGGTGAGGGCTTGAAAATGAAATGTCGGCCGACATTTTGGAAATGTCGGATGACATTTAAAACACTGCATGCACCAAAATGCATTTGTGCACTACGGTTGAGCGGGTGGTCGACCGACTGCAAGAGCTTTGCTATTGGTTGGGTCCGATCGATCGCCCCAGTCGACCGACAGATAGTTTAGCTCTCTTGTTGGGAACAACAGTCGACCGACCGGTCGACCGTTATCCCCAACGGTCAGGAATCCGACTATTGGTCGTCAATCGACAGAAGAATTTTCTTCTGTATTTTTTCTAACGGCTATATTCTATTTTGTCTTTTTCTGGGTCTTTCCCCAACGGCTCTTTTGGGTCTTCTACTCATATTTTCATCCCCTATAAACAGTGGGACTATAAAAAAAACCCAAAAACAAAATTTCTAAAATTTAGATCAAGTTTTTACAAGTTTGCATCAAGATGGAGTGAGGATGGAGTTCCCGTGCAAGGAGTACGACGGATCGGGTTATACTGAGCTTTGTGGCTTCTGAAAGCTGCAATGGCGTGGACATGGTGCTGGAAGCTTCAGTATACCTACGTTGTATTTTTTTTTCTTTTTTCCTGAAGGCTCAAGCTTGTTTGTTGTACATCTTTGTACCCTTCATTCTTGGGATGTTTCATTAAGTACTTATTAATGGAACGCCGGGGGTTCTTTTTGGCCTCACGGTTTTTTTCTCCAAAAAAAAAATTCTCCATCTCTTCTTCCAATTTTCTCAAGCAAAATTTGGTAACAAAACTCTCCTTCTCTCTTGGGCAACTCAATTCACTACTGGTTCGTCGCCTCTTGTGATCACACACACAAAGACATCCCCCTAGGTTGGGGAGGGGTGGGGAATACCACTAGGGGACTATCACTTTGGTGAACCGTGTGTGGCCTGCAAATAGTACTTTAGGGAAGCGAAGTTTCATGTGATGACCTCCGTAGGCTAGTAAGATTGTTCTTTTACTCTCAATTTCTCACTTTGCTCTGGTGATTTGATATATTAGCATATTACTTCCAGCGATACCATCCGTAGGGCATGAATACTTGTGCAAACTTGCAAATTCCCGAACTGACTGTCAAAGTTCGGTGTATGGGAATAATTGTTAAGGGTTTATTAATAACATGGAAGTGATTCAGAAAATTTGACAAGAGCTAGGAAAATGTTTACAAGATAATAACAATGCATTACGGAAGCTACGTTATATATATAGAACACAAATACTCCAACTATTAATTGTGAATATTTTCATAAGTCATTCTTAAATACTCAATTTCCAAAATTTAATTGGCAGAGAAAGAGGTTTGAAGAAAATTTCCGGAAATATAGTATAGTTCTAGATTATTTTCTATAATTAGGAGAATGTCGCAGCAGTCTCCATGATCTTAATCGCAAGATATTAACATATAATATAAACAAAAACTAACCTTTAAAAGTACGCTGTCCAATCCCGGCCACATTAGAGATAGAACGAACTATGGTGGTCAATTCTCTAATTCCTTTCCATTAAAATCGCGAAACTTTCTTCTTCTTCTTCTTCCCGCCAAATTATCACATCAAAATTGTCAATTTCACGCAGTGATTTAGATCAAATCAAATGAGCAGCAAAGAAAGAGCTGTAGTTTCGACTTACCTTTCTGATGATGATCTTCGAATTTTTCTCGAAACCCTAGAATCCATGAAACCAAAACCCTAAAATCCAAATCTCATCGGTTTCTAAAAGCCCTAGAAATGGTGGGAGAGAGAAGAAACGGAGGACTGTTTAATTTGCGTCACATCGGCGCCAAAATCATTTTATTGCTGTTGCGTTTCAATGTTTTAGTGTGGGCCCCATCTGTCCACCGGAGCACGTGACTTCATTTCGCCTTTGTTGGGCCGGGCCCTAACGGGCTTAAGCTCTACTATTTGGCCCAAGTTGGCCCATTTCTAAAATAAGATATTTGCTGTCATATTATTACTGCACAATAATAGATCAAATCACGTCTTTTTTATATAAATTCATCATTCTTATGATATAAAGATTTTCTTTTTTATTTCTACTTTCTTCAAAGAAATCTGAATTCTGTACAATTTCCCAAGAAAATCAAATAAATAACTTCTGTACAAACTTCCCCTAAAAAGTTATAAAAAAAAAAAAAAACAACATAGCACAACCAATTGATCAGCCAAAAAAACCAGCTAATCAACCTAGGGTTTTGACATCTCCTTGATCACGAAAACCCTAGCTCTGTTAATGGTAACAAGGCACAAGCACACATGCTCTTCAAGCTCTTCCACCAGCCACTTGAACCGAGCCCATTCTTTCTCAGATCCTTCACCACTTCCTCAAGTGGGAACTTGTCCTCCCTCCTCTCCAAACAGAACCTTATCTTCTCCTTCTTGTGCTCCACTTCATCGTGAAACCGCGCCGCAATGCGGCTCACTGTGTCAAAGTCTCTGCTCAGCGTGCAAGTCCCCTTGGCCGCCACATCCAGTTGTTTCCTCAGCTTCCTCAAAGACTTGCATTTGAAGCAATTTAGACGACTCCAGAACTTTTCTTGAATTGAATTGGCGAATCACAGAGAGGAGCCGGCCCCCTGACAAACCCAGAGGTCGACTGCACCGCAGTGCCAATGGCTACCAGAGCAAACACACTGCAAGCCACTGTAAAACAAAAACCTGAGGCCTTCTTGATGAACTCTATCAACTTGATTCTCCTTGATACCTTCTTTCGCTTTGATTTGAGGCCGTGCAAGATAGAGGAGAAATTGTTGCAGATTAGTTTGAAACGTTCTGGGTTTAGATCAGAGAACGGATCCCTTAGAAGAGAGAAGGAACCGAGCTCGGAGATTGCTGAACTGTGTTGCTCTGGTGAGTAGTGGCTGAACCTCTGGAGGGCTCTCTGAATGAGCCTGTAGTTGCATGGGCTGTGTTGTTGCCTCCTAGTAATTTGCTGCATATTCTTTGGGCTTGGGCACTGGTGTCGAAGTGACGAAGCATGAAAGTTTAAGATCAGATGACTGCTTGGAGAAGGTTTCGAGAATGGAGGGCACGAGATGTTGCTCTGGTTCGAGCAGGATGTCCATGGTGTTCATGCTCGAGCGCGGGGAGCTTGATGGCTCGTCCACGAGTAATTGGGCCTTCGTGAAGAAATCGACATAGGATCGTGTTCTGAATGCGTGTATGCCTGAGAAGTTGTCCTCGTCTGAAACATTGGATCAACAAATTAAGGTCATGAGTCCACATTTTCTCAGTTTTTCTTGAGATTTGTGTATGAAAAAATTATGAGCAAAGATGGTTCAGAAATTAAGCATTTTGCAGATTTAATATGAGGCAACACTTGTAGAACATATTTTCGATCACATATATTTCATGTAACAAATAACTATTGTTAAATCAGTTGAAAAACTGAAAATTGTGTATTATATTATTGATGAGGTCGAAGCCCGAATATACAGAGGATACAATTGCATGGTAATGAAACCTCTAGTCCTAATACAATTATTATTATATAATCCTAAACCTAATACTACTCTTAACACCCCCTCAAAAAGTCACAATGAAGGAAAATTTGTTTTAGAATAAAAAAATAAAAAATAAAATCTGAAAAATACCTGCTGAAAACTATAAAACTTGATGGCGATCACGTATGACACTCTTCGAAAATTGATGAATGAATAAAACTTGTAAAATCTTAAATGCCCCCTTACAAACTCATGATAGATGAAATATCAAGAGTTTGAACAAGTGTGAATGATAAGAAGGAAAATTAGACATGCATTTCAATTGATAACTGTGAGGAGGAGATATCATGCGGTGGAAAGCTGCTGAAGAAGAGAACTTCGATGGATATAAAAACGAGGACGAAGCATCTACTAAAGGATAGATTTCGATTGAGACGGGGCACTTTCTGAAGCTTGATCTAAGTTTTTTTCGCACATTGCAAGAAAGACTTTAAGCTTGTAAGTCTCTTTAGAATAATTAGGGCGGACTCCAAACTCACAGTCTCTTTCGCTTGAAAAAAGGTGAACATTGAGTGAGTGAGGTTCCGTCCATAATAAGAATAGTGTCAGAGAAGAAATGTCCAAGGAAAAAGGAGAAGAATCTGCAACCAAGAGAAGCACTTTCAATATCAATGAGGAAAGGCTGACATCGGTAGAAGTGGATGAGGATGATACAGGAACCTAAAAGAGTAGAAGAGAACACCAGTCGAAGGAGAAGAGGCAATCGCCATTAATAAAGAAGGATTTGGTTAGCGACGATGTGGTAACATGTGAGCTCTGCGAAAAGAGGAGGAGGTTCAGTCGGCAATGTCCAAGGAGAAGAGAAAAGGTCACCATGTCTGAAATCGGGATCAGATCAAGGAGAGGAGAGGCACGAGATGCAGACAAGATGCGAGATGAGATCGGATCCGAGAGGAGAGAAGGCAATAACATTTGGGTTCGGATTACAAGTGGACAGCAAGCGGATTTCAAATCGGGTCTTGGTTAAGTTTGATTTTAGCGGGTCAGATCCGAGTTGATTTTGACCACATCAGGTTTGATATCAACAGAGAGATGATGCTGCAGCAAGAGGAAGAAGGGTTGGCTTTTGGTGGCGATCGCTGCTTCTGGATGGTACAAGGATTGATGGCCTGACAACCGAGCAGACGAGAGATGCGAGTGAGAGAAACTACAAAGCATGAGAAAGATTGATCTGATTGGTTGAAGAGATCTGATCGGATGTGGGAACAACTCGGAGAAGACAAATGACGTTATGCGTCCGCGAGAGGAGGTCGAGGAGCAGTTGTAGAGGGCACAACGCGAGAGATGATGCCGAGCGGATCAATTGAGATCTTCACATCGAGCGGTGATTTGGGCTACAGGCAGATATCTACCGATGGTGATGAGTCACGTGGGCGAGATCAGAAAGGATGAGGTCTGCTGCAGTCAAGCTTGTGCAGTTGGTGATGAGGAGTAAAGATCTACGTTTGGTTGGAGGGATAGAGGTTGAAGGTGATGAGTTGAAAATGATGACTTGGTAAGTCAAGACGGTTGAGTCAGGCGGAACTCAATTTTCATTTGACGAGTTAGGTTATATGAAGATTAGGGTTTTAAGGGGGAGATCAGAGAGAGCTCTTTGGAAAGATGGCATAGCTACATAGCGTGGCCCACCGCTGGCTCATTGTTAGCGTGACGATGAGTATCAATAGAAGAATATTTTAATTGCGAAAAGATGGATTTGATACCTTAGTTGAAGAAACTGAGAATTGTGAATTTTATTATTGACAAGAGCAAAGCCCGAATATATAGAGAATGCAATTGCATGATAAGAAAAGCTCTAGTCCTAATACAATTACTATTATATAATCCTAATTCTAATTCTACTCTTAACAACTATTTATGCAGTTACATAGCTATCAACATTACGTTCATATTTATTTTCTACTAAGATAACCCATGAAATTAAGAAGGAGAAAGTATCATTGTTAATGATTTAGGGATGTAATATGATCAGTTATGACAGTAAGGTTACAGATGCATTAGCTTACAGTTTCAAACTCTAGGAAACAAACATGATATCGATCAAATGAACATCTATATACTGATAGTTTTTATAGAGCTAGAAAGGAAATAAATTTATGAACACACCTTCGGCTATCTTGGAAGCGCTTGCCAGTCCCCACATCTTGGTTGCCCGTCCCCACATCTTGATTGCTTGCGAAGTTCAATCACAGAAAGCATACAAAGGTTCGTGTATATATATCAAGGTTAGAAAATATTTTCTCAAGCAAGAAAAAATTCTCTAATAATTGCCAATAAAAGGAAAGAAAGAAAAAAAATTCTCTAATAACTTCCAAGAAAATGAAAAGAAAAAAAATATCTCAAGCTAAGACTTAGTCTCGTTGTACATCGAGGAGACTTGATCAGGTATTGAAGCGAAAAAAAAGGCGGTTTGCAGATCAGGTTTTAGGCCACCAATTTGCGCGCTTTTTTGCCAATATCATCCCAATGGCAAGAGCTTTACTTCTCAATTTTGTTTGAAGGCTTTAAAGCTTAGGATTCATGAAGAATCTCTCCCCCTCGCAGCCTTGCTCCCCTCAACCTCCTTGGTATCGACTTGAGTGTGCAGGTATTTGAGCTTGGTTTGTGTATGTAAGAGGCTCCTGCAAGGAGTTATTTAAAACAGTACCCTTTGGTTGTTAGAACCTCACTCACTCCACCTTATCACTGTAACCATTCATCAGGTCATCAAATTTCATCCTTGTTTCTGAATAACAACTCAAAAGTAATTCTGGCATCATCAATACTCAGTTACTTCACAATGCCCACAAATAATTCACAATGTTCCTGTTTTTTAAAGTAATTCATAACCTTCGTTCTTACTTGTTTTGTTATTTAAATAAGTTCACAATGCCCACAAAACTTCATCCCTAATGGTTGTCTCTGTTTTTCTGTAATAGTTTCGCTCTCGTCAGCTCTGATGTCTTTTTTGCCAGGGTGAAACTCTTATCGTTCAAAAGTTTAGATGATTCTGTATAACTGTGAGTATCGAATCATCATCTGACAATTAAATTACTTTTTTTTTTTTTTTTTCAGTTTTTCCCTTTTTCGTATTTGTTTGAAATTTTACAGAGATAACAGGCTACATTTGAAAATGATAACCTTGTCAGTGCATGAAATAAATTACGTAGCTAGGTTTGTGATTTCAGGCATAACAACCCATGTTATCACCACGATTCCTGGAAATTTTTCAAAAATCTTTTTCATATGAGCCATGGAAGAAATTAGTCAGATATTATAGGTTGCTTATTTCTTTACAGGTATTGAGGTTACTGATACCGATATAGATCACTATGAAATAAATAAAAAAAAAATAAAATAAGAAACCTAAAGAGTGGCATTTTGGTGGTTTGGTTTGAATTAAGAGGTGCCATGCAAAAAGGTAGAGAGGTTGCCAAAATAGCAAAGATATCTAGACATTCCTTTTCTATTTATGGATGGTTTTAATATTAATGTTAAGATGAAGGCAGCAGCACCCTCACATAAGAGTTGATCTTCTCGAAGGTAGGTTAGGTTGCCCAACACAGTTAAAAGGCAATGCGATGCCCTTAACAAACCCTTGATTCCTGCATACCTAACTGAAATCACCATCAAGACTCTCTCTCTCTCTCTCTCTCTCTCTCTCTCTCTCTCTCTCGAAGTGTGGTATGTTGCTGACTCACACCTCAGTTTAAGGAACACCTCACACAAGCCTAAGGAACCTCTTAAAAAATCCTTGGCAAGATAGGGTTTGTTGAGATACATATCTGATATGATATCTTCTCCTCTCTTCATTCATGAATTGGATCAGATTGAGGTTGCATGCTTGGAGATGTCAACTAGCCTAGGTGGCAAGCTTTCCAGCTCATCAACCCACCCACCCACCCAAAACACACACACACACACACAAAAAGAAAGAAAGAAAAAGAAAAGGTTAATCAAAACACACACATGAGCTGTCTGTAACTATGAGCAATCAAACACATGGACTCCAAATGATGTTCAATAGGACAGACATATCAGCACCAGTTATATGACCTGCTTGTAACTACAAGCAATCTACCACTCAAAACAGTTTAGAGGGAGCTGCAATCCAACCAACTGATGGTAAATGGGGATACATGAGGCTGGAAATGAACAGAAAATCCAACCTTAAACTATGTTGATCGTATCTTGAACTTGTGATCTATACTACTACAAACCGACAATCTATGAACTCTACTTGCCACTTGCTAGGTTTGCAACTCGGCTAACCTGACAAGGTCATACAGGTGAAAATTTCAAATTTAGATAAAATCAAATCAAACTATATAGTTAGAGCCATACGAATGCAAGGAATAAGAATTCACAGAGCCAGGTAGCACACAACTCAATCTGTTTCTGCAATGTATCTTCTTATAATGCGAAAAGCCTATATGTTACGGGACATAACAGCGACAAAAGCATTTTTGCCATGGATCCTACGTATTCAAATATGATGTACATTTTTTTTTTGAAGAAGACCCCTATTGGAAGGATTTGTCAGATTACAAGTCAAATTCACCAGCTGAACAGCAGGAGACAGAACTCCACAATCATATTGAATGGCTGCATTCATCCTAGGATAAAAGAACCTATAGAGAAAATAATCTCTGAAGGACTTGACAAGCCCAGCCCAAGGCCTAGACCCACTGGTGATCCCATCTGGAGAAGTATGAGCCTGCGACCCGCCATCTTCTCCCCATAACATAACTCTCGATACCCTCCTCCACTCTCTTCTGACTGATAATCCTCCCTTCAGAGCTCAGCCCACCCCCAGCGTTCCTAGCTAGCACAACCGCATCCTCGAGAATACAGCACCCTCCCTGACCAAGGTCAGGCGTTCTCGGATGCATTGGATCGCCTGCCACTGTGACCATTCCTCAGCGATTGGGCCCAGAGATCACACCCATGGGGCTCGGAACGTGAGTGGGAGCCATGTCAATGATGGCAGGATCAGAATGTTGGATGACATCAAGCAATACTGGAGGGAATCCCTCGGCTAGGTTGAGTGTAACTTCTTTTAGGATCAATGAAGGGTCCCTTGTAAAGTACTTTGCCATGTCATTTTCTGCAGCAATTGGCAGTTTCAGAGACTTAAGAACAATCAATTAGGCATAAATGTTCTGTAATCACACCCAAAAATGTATTTTATTTATTTATTTAAGAAAATTCTCTCATAGTGCAATGTGATCAAAACCAAATTTAAGGGTAGACATAAGGGTTCTTTTTTTAGCCAGGCTAGTACTGAGAGGGGCAACTTGGTATATTTAGAAGGAGAGGAACTCAAGGATTTTTCAACAACAATCAAGACATAAGGTTCTGGTGTTCAGGCACTTATATGAAGACATTCAGATCATTCTGAGAACTTGTACCTGGACTAGGGACATTTCTTTATCAAACAACTGGGGCATTCAAGACTGATAAGCTTATCAATTAAAGCACAATGTCCAAGTACATTCTAAAAGTACACGTAGAGGGGGGGGGTGGGGGGTGAATAGGTGTAAGACTAATCTAATGAGAAATAATGCGGAATTTAAAAATTAATACAACACACTTAGTGTAATCAAAGAGTGTAGCCGAATTCCCGGTGAAGGGCCTGAACTATCTCCTCTAAATTCCTCTAAATAAGAGTTGATGTGCTATATGAAGCTCTTTTGGTTGAACACAAGTGTGAAACACAAACAATCAACACAAGCATATATATGATATGAACAATATGATGCAATGCAAGACACAATATAAGAGAGAGAGTTAGAGATAGTGGATCAAACGCAAACACCAAGATATGTTTCGAGATTCGAGCACCCAGCTCTACGTCCCCGCCTTCACACAAAAGGATTTCTACTATAGCATCCACACAGGACTTCCCACACAGGGAACCTCCACTGAGGATTTGGGCAAATACAACTTGAGAGTACACAACTCCTCTCTCAACAAATACAACCTCTCACTAGAGGTAAGATACAAAGTCAACACAATATCAACCACACAATTGAGGGATAGGCACAAAATCAAACAATAATCACCTCACACTTGAGGGATACGGCACTTAGCGAACACACCAATAATCACATCTACACTTAGAGGAATTCCAACACAACCTCCACAATCACCTCTCACTAGAGGGATATCAACACAATCACCTCTCACTAGAGGGATGTCACAAAGTAAGGAGGGTTACAACACTTGGTGGTCTCTCTCAACCATAAACCAATTTTCCCACAAAATAGATCCTAATAGATAAAATAGATATGATAGGCTCAAGAGTGAGAAAATAAAGAGTTTAAAAATTAAATACACAAAGAAATACTCTTGGGAAAAACTCTAGATTGAAATATAAATGAAGATCAAAACAACTCCCAAAGACTTTCTTTTTCTTTGAAAATTTTAACCCCTTTTTAAAACAAATAAAGATGAAATCTTTTAGCTCTAAAACTCTTTTAAAAACTTGTATTTAAACACTAGAAAGAATGAGAAATTTGCTCTTGAAAAACTTAATCAAAACAGCCCAAGGGAATGGGTATAAATAGCCCATTCATAAAACTAGCCGTTGGGTCAAGACAGCAGAAAATTTCTGCTGTCGGTCGACCGCCCGGTCGACTGGCCAACGGTCAGAAATCTGACCGTTGTGCCTCCGGTCGACCGGGCCTGGATATAGAGAGCAACAGTTCTCTGCCGGTCGACCGCCCAGTCGACCGGGGCCATTTCCAGAGAGCAAAGCTCTCTAGCGGTTGACCGGGTCGGTCGATCGGCCTACCAGCCAAAAGACTTTGTGCACGTCTGTGCACATCGGTCAACCGGACCAGTCGACCGACTTCTGCCGCGTTCGACCGTCCGATCGACCGGCAGAACAGCCAGGTCAAACTTTTGGGGATTAAAAACTTGGCTTTTTGACTTCTAAAAAATCCCATAAAATACACATAAATTCCACAAAAATATGTTCTTATTATATCTTTACAATACAAATATTGAAATCACCTAGAGGGGGGTGAATAGGTGATAATGCTAATCTAGTGAACTTAATGCGGAATTTAAAAATTAATTGCAATTACATACAAGCAAGTAATTTAAGCAAAGAATATAATGCAAGAGATAAGAGCAAGTAAATCAAACACAAACACCGAGAATTTTTCTGAGGTTCGAGCACCCAGCTCTACATCCCCGCCTTCACCCAGAAGGATTTCTAACCACTATAACTTCACAAAGAGTTACAATCACACCGGAGTACCCAACTCCACAATCTCGAACACAAGTACTTCTTGGTGATCAAAAGACCACAAACTCTCTTTTGTAAAAGCCTCTTTCCCTTACAAGAACCCTGTAGAACAATGGTTAGAATTGTAGCTCAAATATTGTAGGTGGAAAAAGAAAATGAAATTCAGAGAGTTTAGAAAATAAAACTTCAGCGATGAGAGATTCTTCAGCACAAAAACCAAGGACCAAACTCTTTTGAAAGCCTTTGAAAACTTTGAATATTTTTGCCAATACTTGTTGTGAAAACCTCTACCCTAATGACCCCTTTATATAGGATTGAGGAAGAGTAAACATAGAAAAGTTTTACCTGAATATAAGAGGAAGAAATTGACCCTCTAATACAGCTAACCACGTTTTATTTAAACTTAAACACATTTTGAAAACATGTTAAAAATCAGCCTCCAGAAAATTAGCCATTACTGCCAATCTGACAGATTGGTCAACTTTGAGCATATTTTACAGGCTGCAAACGTTCGAATTCAAAATAAGGTATATAGGAATAATTTGTAGATATTTAAGTCTTATTTTTAATGCAACTAAAAGCAACTCAATATCAGTTTGGATGAGAAAGTTATCAATAAAATACTGACAGGTGTCAAAACAGAAACTGTAAGCTATTTCAGAACAAGAACAGAGTTCAACCAAATATTGGACATCTTTAAAATTTGAATCTGAAAATGATTATTGAATAAGAAATTTAGATCTGAAAGTTATCTTTGAAATGCAAGTTGAATCATATTATTTGAATATAAGAATAAAAAGTTATGATAAGAAAAGTAAAAAGGTGTCAACCAAATCAGCAGAACTAAAACTGGTTCAAATCAAAAACCCGATATATGTACTTAAAATCCAAAACCGATTCAATCAAAAACCAAACGTATTGAATTTATGTGTGTGTATTTGAGCTTCAACCTATCCACTATTCTTTAACAAAACTATAAAACTAAAAACAAAACTAATGAAGTCTCTTGAGCCAAACTGAAGTCTTGAGCCATGCAATGTCATGCTAGATCCTTTTCTTCTATGAACATTCCTTCTTGTGCCATTTGCCTTATTTGCTTTATGAACCTAGAAAGTCTTGCAAAAGCTAAACAATGGCCTTCAAATATTACTAACCTGAAACTCATCTTGAACAAACTTATTAGTACCAATATAGCTCTTAAGTGTTTTGTTATCATCAAAACTCTAAACAAATGGAGAGTGTAACCTTTTGGGCCAACAATCTCCCCCTTTTTGATGATGACAAAACAAATAGGCTATATTATCAAGATATAAAAGGGATATAAAAACTCCCCCTCAAATGATACTCTATTTTATCAAGTATAAAACATGAAAGCATATACATATATGAATATGTATAAAAACATGAAACCTACATATACATATATGAGATAAACATGTACAAAATATGAAACCAAAACATGAAATCACCAATACTTCTCCCCCTTTTTGTCATACATCAAAAAGGGTTGGAAACAACCAATAAATAATGACAATGCATAGATATGCATAAAACAAGCTTTTAATACTAAAATAAATTTTACATGAACATGTTCTGAAATAATGCTCTTGATACCAATAAAAAATCAAACTAACCAAACTATGTTCTTGTATAAATATGCATATAAACTTAAATACTTCTCCCCCCTTTTGTCAATCATCAACAAAGGGGTCCAAGTAAGCAATAAAACATATTCTTCCAAAAAAAAATATCAATATAAGTGAATCATGATACCAATTGAAAGATAATCAATATATAAAAATTCTTGTTATTAATAAAACAAAAAACAATAAGCGATTTATAAAAACAACAAAATACTTCTCCCCCTTTTTGTAAATAAACAATTAAAAATCATGCATCTTGATACCAATAGAAAGTAAACAAATAAGCATCTTGATACCAATTGTAAGTATTTTTCATATGATACCAAATTAAAATCCATATTAATTTTCCTTTAAATCATTTTTCATCATAAAGTATGGGAGTGGAAAACAAAGGTAAACCAAATATCAATTGAGAGATAAAATACGAATTTTCTCCCCTTTATGAAATACCAATTAAAATGATGCATAAGCTTGTATTAGGATACCAATTGAAAACTAATCAATTTAAATATGATATTCATTAAAAATCAAGTTTGGCAAAACTAAAAATTGTGATATTATTGAGTACAAATTAAACATATATGAGTATACAAAAAGAATGTCAATATTGATACCAATTGAAACGATCCAATAATACCAATTGAAACAATAATAAGATCAAGTGTATACCTCATATAACCTACCACCCATTTCATGCACATGTTTTAAAATGATTTTCAATAATAACATACAAGGCATGGTCGCCCAACCAACCGCCCTTAGATGGTAGGGTTTTCAAAAATAGGTTTGAACATAAAGTATGTTTGAAAAACTCTACCAAAACGAAGAATATAGCAACTAGTTAAATGGAAAAACTTGTAAACTAGTACGAAATCCTTCAAGTAAGGAATAAAACAAACTTGTTTTTCATGAAACACATGTAAATCACATGGCACTAAAAACACTCAAAATCTATATAGCACATATCATACTCATGAAAACAAAATCATGAGAAACCATCAAATAAGGAGAGTGTACAAGTGTAATGTGAAACACACTATCATGAAAACATGCACTTAAGCTCAATTAAGGTATTCCTTTAAACATGAAAACATGAGACTCATCAAAACTAAATTTTCATTAAACCCAATTCATACTTCAAGGCATATGTATGTTTTGACAAAACAAGAAGTATACATACATATCCCTAAACACAATTTAAGTCCATAATAACGATTTGCATGAAAAGCAAATGACTCAAAGGGTATACATGTATATCTTAAAGTTTGACAAAATAGACATATACATGAAGTTAAAATACAAGATCATAAAACATATCCAAAATAGGGAATACAAGTTAGAATGCATGAATCATCAAAACTAGACTATACTATCACATCTAATGGGTACAAAAGAGCGTTCAAGCACAAACATATAATGATTTATTTGTGGCCCATAATATGTACAAGTATATATCCTAGTTTTAATGAAAACTAACATCTAAACAATTAATCAAATCATGTAGCATAAAATGGGACATAAATCATCATTACAAACATAAAACAATCATTATGTAAATCCACATGCTATTAGAACTATGAAAGACACGATAGCTAAACAAGGGTGAGAACACAACATATGTGTCAATATAAACATTGGTGAACTCAAAAGCTATACATGCATGTCAATGGTCTAATAATCATGGCATTTAACATACTAATCAAAACATGAAGTATCAAAACAAAAATCATAAACATCCGTATGATCATTATGTATATGCATGTACATTAGATCTAGGACATACATATTAGTTATAAAAACAAAGTGAGAACACAATGATATAAGTCCATTTTAAACAAGAGTGTCTCAAATAACTAACAAGTATATCACTATTCTAATAAACATGGCATAGGCATAATGAACAATAAAACATGACATGTTATAAATCAATGACATGAAAAAAAAACATGCAAATATAAACGGGAGTTAGAGATTGATACCAAAACTGATGAAGGCACCTCTCTAGTTCTCCAAACCAATGGTGGTCCTCTCCACCAAACTCCCCTTGAAAGTGATGCATTCAAATATTTTTCTTTAGGCACGGAACGCATCCACTTCAAGGTATCGCCACTCTCACATGATGCAAGAGCCCACACCTACATCAAAAAACCATAGGGGTGATCTTTGGTACCCATTTTCTTTTGGGTCCATAGGGGTTAGTACCTTTCCTAACCCAAACAACATTATTTGCTAAATTTTCATAATATATACGATCATAACAAAATCTAGCAAGGTGGCCCTTACGTCCACAATGTGTACATGTGTACACATGAGCATACATGTGATGGTGGTGACCGTGGAAGTATGTGTATGCCATGGAGGGTGTGCATGCAAAGATGGAACTTGTTTCTTTCGAACCAAGGATTCCAAGCGTGTGTGGTTCATGGCACAATGGCTCAAAGTGGAGCCCAAACAATCAACACTTTTCTTTAAAATATTTATATCATTTTCAATAGTTGAAGATAAAGTGGAGCATGCAATAGATGTGCTAGATGAAGAAGCTACACTAGCATGGCAAACATGATTATCTATATCCTTTTTCAAAGATTTATTTTTATTTAAAACAAGATCTAATTCTTTAGTAATGAAATCAATTTCATTTTTCAAAGAATGGTTATCTTTTAAAATAAAATCCAATTTGAAGATAAAATCTCATTATTTTTCACAACATCATCACAATCATTTTTGTTTTTCAAAAATTCATTTTCTTTAGGGCAAGGTCAAGTTGAGATTTAAGTGAGTCACGTTCACTAGCAATCTCTTCTTTCTCTTGCAAAATCAATTCAAAATTTGAACACAAATCCTTCATTTCTTCTTTTAGTTCAAAATTTTTCTTTTTCAAAAGATCATGTTTTTCTAAAAAAATTTCAAGCTTTGTAGCAAGTTCCATATTTAAAGTTTGAACTTCTAAACACCCATAACAATAGGAACTAGAGCTATCATCTAGTTGAGATTCCGATTGTACCTCAAGGGAGTCATTCCCTTGGACCATGAGGCAATGCTCGTCGGACTTGTCTCTCCTAGATCTCCTCAACTTATTGATGATCCTTGGTAGCTCGGGAGAAGCCAAGATGCTCCAAACTGCAAAAGCTGAATCATAGTGAGCAAATACATGTAATAGATCTTTATTAAGAGATGCTCTAAGTGTCTTAAGGGCTAATGCATTGGCCTTTCTATGCTTGCTATCATTGGGGAAGGATTCTTTGGTAGTGGCTTGAAAAATTAGATGTCCTAGGCTTTTTAAATGACAACTCATCTTGGCCTTTCAAATATCATGTCTAGAAAAGTCAAACATAGGAGGGCTATCCATGAGTGCAAACTAAATGTGTGCAAATGAAAATGCAAATGTAGACTAGCAAACCAAGATCTCACTCCTAGGCGGTTAAACCTAATATCAGGAGCGTAGGCTCTGATACCAATTGAAATCACCTAGAGGGGGGGTGAATAGGTGATAATGCTAATCTAGTGAACTTAATGTGGAATTTAAAAATTAATTGCAATTACATACAAGCAAGTAATTTAAGCAAAGGATATAATGCAAGAGATAAGAGCAAGTAAATCAAACGCAAACACCGAGAATTTTCCGAGGTTCGAGCACCCAGGATTTCTAACCACTATAACTTCACAAAGAGTTACAATCACACCGGAGTACCCAACTCTACAATCTCGAACACAAGTACTTCTTGGTGATCAAAAGACCACAAACTCTCTTTTGCAAAAGCCTCTTTCCCTTACAAGAACCCTGTAGAACAATGGTTAGAATTGAAGCTCAAATATTGTAAGTGGAAAAAGAAAATGAAATTCAGAGAGTTTAGAAAATAAAACTTCAGCGATGAGAGATTCTTCAGCACAAAAACCAAGGACCAAACTTTTTTGAAAGCCTTTGAAAACTTTGAATATTTTTGCCAATGCTTGTTGTGAAAACCTCTACCCTAATGACCCCTTTAAATAGGATTGAGGAAGAGTAAACATAGAAAAGTTTTACCTGAATATAAGAGGAAGAAATTGACCCTCTAATACAGCTAACCACATTTTATTTAAACTTAAACACATTTTGAAAACATGTTAAAAATCAGCCTCCAGAAAATTAGCCATTACTGCCAATCTGGCAGATTGGTCAACTTTGAGCACATTTTACAGGCTGCAAACGTTCGAATTCAAAATAAGGTATCTAGGAATAATTTGTAGATATTTAAGTCTTACTTTTAATGCAACTGAAAGCAACTCAATATCAGTTTGGATGAGAAAGTTATCAATAAACTACTGACAAGTGTCAAAACAGAAACTGTAAGCTATTTTCAGAATAAGAACAGAGTTCAACCAAATATTTGACATCTTTAAAATTTGAATCTGAAAATGATTATTGAATAAGAAATTTAGATCTGAAAGTTATCTTTGAAATGCAAGTTGAATCATATTATTTGAATATAAGAATAAAAAGTTATGATAAGAAAAGTAAAAAGGTGTCAACCAAATCAGCAGAACTAAAACTGGTTCAAATCAAAAAACCCGATATATGTACTTGAAATCCAAAACCGATTCAATCAAAAACCAAACGTATTGAATTTATGTGTGTGTATTTGAGCTTCAACCTATCCACTATTCTTTAACAAAACTATAAAACTAAAAACAAAACTAATGAAGTCTCTTGAGCCAAACTGAAGTCTTGAGCCATGCAATGTCATGCTAGATCCTTTTCTTCTATGAACATTCCTTCTTGTGCCATTTGCCTTATTTGCTCAATGAACCTAGAAAGTCTTGCAAAAGCTAAACAATGGCCTTCAAAATATTACTAACCTGAAACTCATCTTGAACAAACTTATTAGTACCAATATAGCTCTTAAGTGTTTTGTTATCATCAAAACTCTAAACAAATGGAGAGTGTAACCTTTTGGGCCAACAAATATGTGTGATAAAAATTCAATACATATTTTAAACAATTTGAACCATTTTGTGTTCTTGAAATTTTGCCTTAAATAAAAAATCGTATTTTTCAAACTTAGATTTTTGAAATGGAAATCAGATTTTTTCAAAACACATGTAAATACAAAAACATAATATTTAAACAACTTTGAAGCATATTGTATATGGATAGAATCTAATATACATATAAAGAATTATATCTATGTTTTTGACATGAAATCCAATATTGGTTAAACCGAAAACCAAAAACCAATAAACTTAAAAACTTGTGTGTGTATGTGAACTTGAGCATATCAACACTATCTAATCTTTACACAAGATCTAAACACAATCTTAAACTAAACAAACTGATATCTTCTTGTAGAACTTCTTCTCCAAGTTGACTCGATCCAAACGTGATTCACGAGCTTGACTCCAACTGAGTGTTAGATGCGATCTTGACGCTCGAGCTCTTGAATCAACATGTGATAGCTCCAAAATACCTTTTTTGAAGCTAATCGCCTACTAATATCTTGGTTAAATATCTGAAAGTAAATATCACAAGATTATTAGTAAACTATAACTACATGAGTTAATCATCATCAAAACTAGAGTGAAGGGCCTCTGGGCCAACAATCTCCCCCTTTTGATGATGACAAAACTCATTGAGTTATATATGCGTGGATTAAAGTTAAGTTTCATAGAAGCTCCCCCTTAACTCATGCATAGTAATAAACATAAAGATATGTAATGAATGCTCAATATACATATGCATAAACATGCATAAAATAAGGAAATGACACAAACATGAACTTTGACACCAATGAAATAAACATGCTTTTGATACCAATTTTAAAATAAAAATGTTCTTAAAACAATGTTGTTCTTGATACCAACAAAAGATGCTCTTGATATCAATGGTAAAACATAACAAATCTAAATAAACATACATATTAAACATGAAGTAAACATGCATATATAAAACTCCAAAATATCTCTCCCCCTTTTTATCAATTCATCAACAAAGGGGTACAAACACTAAAGGCATAAATAATATGTTTCTTTCTTTTTGCATAAATCAAACAATAAAGGTGTATATACTATATTCATTCATGAAGAGGAGAGACGTGAAGTTAACTCTCCCTGCATACATGCATTTATATGAAAAGAGATGACTAACCCTAAACACATAAAGCATAATATACAATGTATAAAAGGAGATGTAAAGTTCCCTCTACACACGTTTACTACATACAAAGAAAGGTCAATGACTTCAACATGACATACACTCAACATGAATATATATATAGAGAAGATGTTAGTCTTCTCTTGCATATAAGCAATAAATATCAAAATATTTTGATACCAAATTATGATACCAATAGATACTGAAACACGATACCAATAAAAAAAACATAAACCAATCTTTTTGGTTAAACACTAAAATCATTTTGCAATAGAGATACCATATAGAGAATAATATCAATTTAAGATTCTTGATAACAATATTGAAAATGAAACATATACCAATTGAAATAATTTTCATTAGGAGCATAGGAAACTAATTGAAAACTAAGATATCAATTAACAAATATCCTTTTTCAACATAAAGAGTGGGAGTAAGATACCAATTGTAAACAAAACCGATTGAAAGGTAAAACATGAATTTTCCTCCCCCTTTATGAAATACTAATGAAAATGATGCATAAGCTTGTATAAGATACCAATTGAAAAATAATTGTCATTAAGGACTAAATCAAAGTTTAGCATAATAAACTTTGCGCTCTAAGATATAGATATATAGTAAGCACAATCAAAACACATATATGTATGAAAAATTAAATACCAATCAAAATTGATACTATTTGAAATTTGAAGCATACATATATAGAAACAAATATGAGTATACAAAATAAATATCAATTGTGATATCAGTTGAAAACACAATGAGAATCAAGTGTATAACTCACACCTTTCACCCTATCATGCACTTGTTAAAAAGATTTTCAATTTGAGCATACAAGGCATGGTCGCCCATCCAACCACCCTTTGATGGGTAGGGGTTTTCAAAAATAGGATTGAAGATAAATTTTATATTTTTGAAACTCTATCAAAATGAAGAATAACGCGATTAGTTTTATGATAATCTTGAAAACTAGTACGAAATCCTTCAAGGAATAAAACAAGAATATATTTCATGAAACTTGAAAATCACACAATCATCAACACTCAAATAGCGATAAAGCACATATAATCTCATAAAAACAAATCATGAGTAAACTTCAAACATAGAGTGTACAAAGTCATGTAATCAACATCATGGAAATAAGGCATTTAAGCTCAATATGAAATTTCTTCTCAAAAACATGAAAATCATCAAAATTTAATTTTCATTAAAACAATACTAACTCTTAGGCATATGTATGTTTTGTCAAAATTAAAGGCATACATACTTATCCAAACACAATTGAGTCCAAAAAGAAATTTTGCATGAAACGCAAATGACTCAAGGTTATACATGTATATCCAATAGTTTTGACAAAATTAACATATACATGAAGTTAAACATATATTAATGAAAACATGTACAGAATTGGAAATACAAGTCAAAATGTATGAATCATCAAAATTAGGTTATACTAGTACATCTAATGGGAACAAATGAGCAATCAAGCACAAACATATAATAATCAATTTGTGGATCATTAGTTGTACAAGCATATGCACAAGTTTTAATGAAAAATTACATCTAAACATGTAATCAAAATATGAAGTGCAAAATTAAAACATAAACCAACATGATTAATATATACATGCACATGATTTAGAATTATGATATACACAATAGTTAAACTATGGTGAGAACACAAAAGTAATAATCCATATGAACATTAGTGTATCTCAAATACTATACATGTATGTCACAAATCTAACTATCATGGCATTTAACATAATAATCATAAAAACATGACACGCTAAAATTAATTATGAAAGCATGTAAATATAAATGGGAGTAAGAGATAGTTACCAAAACCATTAGGGCACATCTCTATGTCTCCAAATCATGGTGGTCCTCCCACCAAACTCCCTTGAAAGTGATGCATCCAAAATATTCACCGTTTAGCTCGGAACACATTCACCTCAAGGCACTAATGCCCTCACGTCAAGCGAGAGCCCACACCTACATCAAATACCATAGGGGTGGATTTTGGTACCCAAACTCTATTGGGTCCATGGGGGTTAGCACCTTTCCTAACCCAAACAAATTTATTTGCAAAATTTACATTGTTAATCTTATCATAACAAAATTTTGTAAGGTGGCCCTTACGTCCACAATGTGTACAAGTGTACACTTGAGCATACAAGGTATTATGTGTATGAACGTGGGAAGCATGTGTATGCCGTGGTTTGTGTGCATGCATATGTGGAACTTATTTCTTTCAAAACATAGATTCCAATAGTGTGTGTGGTTCATGACACATTGGCTCAAAGTGGAGCCTAAACAATCAATACTCTTCTTTAAATTATTTATTTTATTTCCAATAATAGAAGAAGAGGTGGAGCATGCAATAGGTAAGCTAGAAGGTGAAGCTATACTAGCATGGCAAACATGTGTAGATAATTCATTTTTC
The DNA here is from genome assembly GCA_038442645.1 of Agave tequilana. Taxonomy (NCBI): domain Eukaryota; kingdom Viridiplantae; phylum Streptophyta; class Magnoliopsida; order Asparagales; family Asparagaceae; genus Agave; species Agave tequilana. The sequence continues at coordinate 172,182 of JAVJIF010031686.1, forward strand.
AAAGTTTTATTTTCTTTAGAAATTGAATCTAGTTCTTTGAAATAGAAATAATCATGTTTTTCGAAGAATCATTTTCTTTTAAGACAAAAATAAGTTTTGAAGATAAAGCCTCATTTTTCTTCAAAACAATTTCACAATTATTTTTATTTTTCAAAATCTCATTTTCCTTTAATGCAAGGTCAAGTTGGGATTTAAGTGAGTCACGTTCACTTGAAATCTCTTCCTTCTCTTGCAAAACTAAATCAAGTTTTGAACACAAATCCTTATTTTCATTATTTAATTTAAAAGATTTCTTTTCAAAACTTGGTATTTTTCGAATAATTTTCACAAACAATTGATAGTTCTTCATTTAATGCATCGGCATCAATATGATCATCGCCAGAAGAACTAGCACAATCATCTAGTTGAGTTTCCAAATGTACCTCAAGGGAGTCATTCCTTTGGACCATGTAGCGCGCATCGTCGGATTCATCCTCACTAGATTCCTTCTCCACTTGGTTTGGCAATCGAAGCTTTGGAGAGGTCAAGGTGTTCTACACTGCAAAGGCGGAATCACAATGAAAAACTAAACACAAATATTCTTTGTTAAGTGTGCTCCTAAGTGCCTCAAGGGCTTGTGCATTGGCCTCTATATGCTTGCTATTACCAAGATAGGATTTCTTGGTAGCGGTAAGGAAAACATGCAAACCTAGAGTTTTGAGGTACATGGACATCCTAACTTTCCAAACAATAATATTGAAAGTATCATACAAGGGAGGGTCATGAAGTCCATGAGTGTGTGTAAACAAGTATGTGCAAATGCAACACTAGATTAGCAAACCAAGATCTCACTCCTAGGTTGTTAAACCTAATATCAGGAGCATATGCTCTGATACTAATTGAAAGTACACCTAGAGGGGGGTGAATAGGTGTAATGCTAATTTAATGAGAAATAATGTGGAATTTAAAAACTAATGCAACACACTTAGTGTAACCAAAGAGTGTAGCCGAATTCCAGGTGAGGGGCTCTGAACTATCTCCTCTAAATTCCTCTAAATAAGAGTTGAGGTGCTATATGAAGCTCTGTTGGCTGAACACAAGTGAGGCATACAAACAATCAACACAAACATATATATATAATATGAACAATATGATGCAATGTAAGGCACAATATAATAGAGAGAGTTAGAGATAGTGGATCAAACGCAAACACCAAGATATATTTCGAGGTTCGAGCACCCAGCTCTACGTCCCCGCCTTCACACAGAAAGATTTCCACTATAGCGTCCATACAGGACTTACCACACAGGGAACCTCCACTGAGGATTTGGGCAAATACAACTTGAAAGTACACAAATCCTCTCTCAACAAATACAACCTCTCACTAGAGGTAAGGTACAAAGCCAACACAATATCAACCTCACAATTAAGGGATAGGCACAAAGCCAAACAATAATCTGAAAGTACACCTAGAGGGGGGGTGAATAGGTGTACGGCTAATCTAATGAACAAAATGCGAAAATTAAAATGAAATTGCAACACACTTAATGTAACCAACGAGTGTAGCAGAATTCCCGGTGACGGGCTCTGGACTAACTCCTCTTGATTCCTCTGAATAAGAGTTGAGGTGCTATATGAAGCTTTCGTGGTTAAACACAAGTGAGGCACACACAAACAGCACAAGCATGTATATGATATGACAACATGAATAGATGCACAAAGTAATAGAGAGAGAGTTAGAGAAAGTGGATCAATCGCAAACACACAGATATGTTTCGAGGTTCGAGCACACAGCTCTACGTCCCCGCCTTCACACAGAAGGATTTCCACTAACTTGTCCACACAGGACTCCCACACAGGGAACCTCCACTGAGGATTTGGGGTAATACAACCGGAAGTACACAACTCCTCTCTCAACCGAATATAACCTCTCACTAGAGGCAATGCACAACCAACACAAATACCACCTCACACAAGAGGGGTAGGTACTTAGCCAACAAATCAATCACCTCACACTTGAGGGATTCCAACACAAACTCCACCTCTCACCAGAGGGAGCCAACCAACAATCTCCACATCTCACTAGAGGGAGCCAAACACCACTTCCACAATCACCTCACAATAGAGGGATACCAAATCAATCACCTCTCACTAGAGGGATATCACAAAGATGAAAGTTTACAACTTGGTGGTCTATCTCAACCACAAACAATTTTCCTACAAAACAAAGATCCTATAGAGAGGAGAGAATGATAAGCTCAAGTGTGAGAAAACAAAGTGTTTTGAACAAAGAAAATCACTTAGGAAATCTCCAAATAGATATAGAATTTCTAGACCAAAAACAAATTCCCAAAAGACTATTTTCTTTGAAATAAAAACACTTTAAAAACAATTGAAGATCAAATCTTTAAAGCTCTAAAACTCTTTTTTTAAAAACTTGTAAAAACACTAGAGAAGCTCTGAAATTTTGCTCTTTGAAATCTTGGCCAAAACAGCCAAAGATTTGGGGTATATAAAGGCCCCAACAAAAACTAGCCGTTGGCAGCTGACTAGGCCCAGAATGGCCTTCCGGTCGACCGGCCGGTCGACCGGCCAATGGTCAAAAAACTGACCGTTGAGCCTTCCGGTCGACCGCCCGGTCGACCGGGCCCTGAACCAGAGAGCAACGGCTCTCTGGCCGGTCGACCGCCCGGTCGACCGGGGCAACCCGAGAGTGGGTTGCCTTCAGTCGGTCGACCGCTCGGGCGACCGGCCAACTGATATGGTCATGTGCACGTTTTGTGCACATCCGGTCGGCCGCTACGGTCGACCGGCTCCTGGTCCGGTCGACCGCCAGGGCCTGGCAGAAACATTTAGGGATTAGAAAACTAGGGTTTTTATTATCCTATTAAATCCCATAAAATCTCTAAAAATTAACAAAAATAGTTTCAGTATAATACTTTGATATATAAACATGTGTGGAAAAATTCAACACATATTTCAAACAATTTGAACCATTTTTGTGACTTAGAAATTTTGCCGAAAACTAAAATTCGTATTTCCAAAACTTGAATTTTTGAATTGAAAATTCGTTTTGTCCAAAACTCATCCAAATACAAAAACATGATATGTGAAACAACTTGAAGCATATAGTATATGGATAGAATCCAATATACATGAAAGATATATATATCAATGTTTTTGACTAAAAATCCAAAAATATGTTTGGTTAAAATACCAAAACACCAAACTCATGAAATAGACTATCAAACTAAGTTTGTTTAATTAGTTGAAGCATACATGTATATAGAACAAATCTAATATACATTAAACCATGTAAACTTGTTTTGATTCTATCTATTCATGAAAACCAAGATCGGTTAAACCAAAAATCGAAAACCAAAACCAAAACATGAAACGTGTGTGTGTTGTGAACTTGAGCATATCACACTATCTAATCTTTAACAAATGGATCTAAAACATAAACTAAACTATGTACCGAAGTCTTCTTGTAGAGCGCCGTCTCCAAGTTGACTCGATCCAAACGTGATCCACCGAGCTTGACTCCAACGAGTGCTAGATATGAACTTTGACGCTCGGGCTCTTGAATCACCATGTGAAAAGCTCCAAAACACCTTTGTTGAAGCCAATCACCTACTAATATCTTGGTTAAGTATCTGAAACTAAACATCACAAAATTATTAGTAAACATAACTACATGAGTTAATCATCATCAAAACTAGAGTGGAAGACCTCTGGGCCAACATAATCACCTCACACTTGAGGGATAAGGCACTTAGCCAACATACAAACAATCACCTCTACACTTTGAGGGATTCCAACACAACCTCCACAATCACCTCTCACTAGAATGATATCAACACATTCACCTCTCACTAGAGGGATGTAACAAAGTAAGGAGGGTTACAACACTTGGTGGTCTCTCTTAACCACAAACCAATTTTTCCTCAAAATAGATCCTAATAGATAGGATAGATATGATAGGCTCAAGAGTGAGAAAATAAAGAGTTTGGAAATCAAATACACAAAGAAATACTCTTGGGAAAAATTCTAAATTGAAATATAAATGCGGATCAAAACAACTTCCTAAAGTCTTTCTTTTCTTTAAAATTCCAACCCCTTTTTAAAACAAATAAAGATAAAATCTTTTGGCTAAAACTCTTTTAAAAACTTGTATTTAAACACTAGAAGAATGAGGAATTTGCTCTTGGAAAACTTAATCAAAACAGCCCAAGGGAATGGGTATATATAGCTCATTCATAAAACTAGCCGTTGGGCCAAAACAGCAGAAAATTTCTGCTGTCGGTCGACCGCCCGGTCGACCGGGCCTGGATACAGAGAGCAACAGCTCTCTGCCGGTTGACCGCCCGGTCGACGGGGGCCATTTCCAGAGAGCAAAGCTCTCTGGCGGTCGACTGGCCTACTAGCTAAAAGGGTTTGTGCACGTCTGTGCACATCGGTCGACCGGACCGGTTGACCGACTTCTGCCGCGGTCGACCGTCTGGTCGACCGGCAGAACAGCCAGTCAAACTTTTGGGGATTAAAAACTTAACTTTTTGACTTCTAAAAAATCTCATAAAATACACATAAATTCCACAAAAATATGTTTTTATTATATCTTTGTAATACAAATATGTGTGATAAAAATTCAACACATATTTTAAACAATTTGAACCATTTTTGTGTTCTTAAAATTTTGCCTTAAACCAAAAACCGTATTTTCCAAACTTAGATTTTTGAAATGGAAACCCGATTTTTTTTAAAACACATGTAAATACAAATACATGATATTTAAACAATTTGAAGCATATTGTATATGGATAGAATCCAATATACTTATAAAGAATTATATCTATGTTTTTGACATGAAATCCAATATTGGTTAAAATGAAAACCAAAAATCAATAAAATTAAAAACTTGTGTGTGCATGTGAACTTGAGCATATCAACACTATCTAATCTTTACATACGCTCTAAACACAATCTTAAAGTAAACAAACCGATATCTTCTTTTAGAACTCCTTCTCCAAGTCGACTCGATCCAAACGTGATTCACCGAGTTTGACTCCAATTGAGTGCTAGATGCGATCTTGACGCTCGAGCTCTTGAATCAACATGTGATAGCTCCAAAACATCTTTGTTGAAGCTAATCACCTACTAATATCTTGGTTAAATATCTGAAACTAAATATCACAAGATTATTAGTAAACTATAACTGCATGAGTTAATCATCATCAAAACTAGAGTGAAGGGCCTCCGGGCCAACACACTCAAGACTGATAAGAGTCTTTTAGCTGAGCCTAGAGCTATCCGGTCCATATTTAGTTTTGCTCATCAAGTATGGTATTCACGATTGCTTAGTTCTGATTCCTTTTGGTTTCAGTATCAATAGTTACTATATTATGTATTTTATTTCTTGTGAGTGTTGTATTACTTTTGTGTCAATCTAAGTACTTACTTAGTGTACTATAGTAGAGAGTGACGGCCAGGGTCCTCTCCCATCTCTATAGTTATCTAGGAATAGTATTGAAGAGTAGCCTAGCTAATCTGTAACATATGTACTTAAGTTTTTTTTTTAATTTATCAATGAAACCATTTTACCTTTCAATATATATATATATATATATATATATATATATATATATATATATATATATATATATATATATATATATATATATATATATATATATATATAGGGGTTATTGTACCTCAACCGACGGCTGAGAGAGTTTCTCAGCCGGCGGGACGTGGCAACATAATAGCCACGAAATTGACATTAATTTTTGCGGACAAAGACCAAAGAAATCCTGCCCGACTTACTATCAGTCACTTCAACAGTGGCTTTGACGAAAATACCCTCCCTCATTACTTTTTACTGTATGTAAAATATTTCCTTTCAAAAAAATTTACAGATCTAAATTTTAAGTTGATCATTCTGAAGAGATTAGTGCTACTGTTTCACAATATATCTTAGTTTTTTAAAAATATATTTGCTACATATGGCGCCGAAGAAATCATCCGCGGAAAAAGGTAATGGGGAAACAAAAGCAAATTTTTTTTAGGGTTTGTAAATTTTAATATTTATATTTTTTCTTCCATTTCTTTCATTTTTTTTTGAAAACTTGTGACCATGGTCACAAATAAGAGAGAGATTCGCAAACTTGCGATCATGATCGCTTTTTAAATTTATAAATTTTGTAACACAGCGACAAAGGTTCAATTTTTTCTAATTTTTGAACCTGGGTCGCAGTTGTTTGAATTAGCGTTGTAGATGTATGCGCCTTGGTCGTAGCGTTTTAAAAATTACTAATTTTTTCATTACCTTTTCTGTCGACCTGGGTCGCAGTTGTTTGAATTAGCGTTATAGATGTATGCGACCTTGGTCGTAGCGTTTTAAAAATTATTAATTTTTTAATTATTTTTTCTGTCGACCTGGGTCGCAGTTGTTTGAATTAGCGTTGTAGATGTATGCTATCTTGCTCGTAGCGTTTTAAAAATTATTAATTTTTTCATTCCCTTTTCTAGCGACCTGGGTCGCAGTTGTTTCAATTAGCGTTTTAGTTGTATGCGACCTTGGTCGCACAGTTTTAAAAAATATTTGTTTTTTCCTTCCTTTTCTGACGACCTTGGTCGCAGTTGTTTGAATTAGCCTTCTAGATGTATGCGACCTTGGTCGCAGAGTTTTAAAAATTATTTGAGATGTCTCAATGTTGTCGTTCAACTAAATTGGATTAACTGGCCACTAATATATTACACAGCGATATAATTGGTAAATTATTTTGCTTAATTAGTAAATTGCGACCGTAGTCGCAGTGTAAAATATCAATCTACCTAGATCGTAGTGAATTATAATTTATTAAATTCTGTTGCGACCAAGGTCGCAATCTTATTTTCTTTTATTTTTTTAAAAATATTAAACTAATGTTTTTAATGTTTCTTCATCTATAGGTAAACAACAAGTGAAGGTTCGTCCTCTGAGATCGAGCCTAAAGCCTATGTGCGAATCATTAGGAAATTCAAAAAGCACATTCATGGCGATTTCATAGATGCGATGAAGAAGACCCCGTTTGGCCCAATCTTCATGGCCTTCTACAATGAGGAATTTGGAGGTAAAAAAGGTCAAAAATCAAACATCAGTGTACTGAGAATTATAGATCAGTATGATAGGGATACAAGGACCTTTAGAATCGGGGGCAAACAAATTGGGTTAACAGTGGAGGATGTTGCCCTAACTTTTGGTCTACCTATCAATGGGACAGATTTTATTATGAATAAGACGTGTACAATGAAGGACAGAGGGGTTATAAAACATTATTTTCCTAATATAAAGAAGATCAAAAAAGTATCCATTGAAGAAGCTTTGGATGATCTTCTGGTCAAGAAAAGAAGGAGTGAATTAGATGTGATCAAGGATGAACAGCTTGAGCAGCAAGTGACTTTAAATGAAATTATAAGAGACAGACAAAGACTTGCAGCTCAAGACTTTACGATAATAATCATCCTATATATGTCGGCCACTCTATTCTTTTCTGGCAGTAAATGCACGGTGCCGTGGTATATTGTGAAACAGATTGCCAATATGTAGCTGATGAGGACAGTATGCTGGGTTAAAACTGTTTGACAATTCCTGATTGAGTCAATGGACATCTTCAGGCACACCACGTATGAGCTGCAAGGATGCTCCGTGCAAATTATTGTAAGTATGAATATCATATTTGACAAACATTGTATGAAATTTCCTTATATATTGTGAATATTTGTGTAAACTAATGTAATTATGCAATTTACAGTATTGGCTCTGTGAAAGAGCTCTTATTTTTTAGCCGAGGTCTGGTTTGGAGGACAAAACCCCACGGGCAGTAAGATGGGACCTCCAAAACATTAGCAGAGCTCTGCTTGAACTTGATCTAAATGAGCTTGACACACATATCGTAAGTTTTTAAATGTTAGCGACCATATACTGTTGATTAAAATTTTATACATTAAAATAGAGTGCGACCTCGGTCGCAGTTCAATTTATGTGCAGCACAATGGTGTGCGACCATGGTCGCATTTCCTTGATAAGTCGTTGTAAATAAACTGCGACCATGGTCGCACTTATATTTATTTCATTGATATGTGCTGCAACCATGGTCGCAGTAAGGATTTATTTGTCTGATTTAATGCTTATAACTGCGACCTAGGTCGCAGTTCCTTGTTAGCTATTCTAATAAATGTTCCATTCATCTGCGGTACTACTATAAGATTTCAGTTTATTTTTTATTTCAGATTTTGTGTCAGATGGCCGACATTTCTAATGATGAAAGAAATATGATTGGTCTTCCTGTTGAAGGAGAAGAGGTAGAAGAAGAAGAAGAAAAAGAAGAAGAAAAAGAAGATACACATAATGAAGCTAACATCCTGGCGGAAACGGAACCAGAACCGGTCGAAATAGTTGAGGAACGAACGAGTGAACAGGAACCAACTATTGCAGGTTATTTGCCAGCACCACGGGATGAACAAGCTGAAGAAATTGAACTTTTGAGGAATGAAAATCAGTACTTGAGAGCATATGTTTATCAGCTAGAAAGAAAAATTGAAAAAATGGTGACTGAGAAAACACTCAAGGCTGAATTAAAGAAAAAAAGAAGAGAGAGAAGAGAAAATTAAAAAATCAGCAGAGGAAATTAAAAGTGAAAGAAGAAGAAGAAAAGCTGCTGAGAGCAGCCGCTGCTGCAGAGGAGAAGGAGAAGGAGGGAAGAGGAGGGAAGAGGAGGAGAAGGAGAAGAGGAGGAAGAAAGAGAAGGAGCAAGAGAAGGAGAAGAGGAGGAAGGAAGAGGAGGAGCAGGAGAAGGAGAAGAGGAAGGAAGAAGAGGAGCAACAGAAGGAGAAGAGGAGGAAGGAAGAGGAGGATAAGAAGAGGCAGCTGAGGGCGCAAGAGGAGAAAAATCGTAAAATTCTTGAGGAGAAAAGGAAGAAAGAGGTGGAAGAGAAGAAGGAAAGGATGAAAGAAGAGGAGAGGAGAAGGAAGGGGGAAGAGGAGAAGAAGCTGAAAAGGATGAGGGAGCAGATGGAGAAGCAGGCAGAAGAGCAGAAGAAAAAAAATGGAAGAGGAGGAAATCAAGGGTTCTGAATTTAAAGTAACTATTGCTGGGGAAGATTTCCCCACTTTTTCTTTAAATATAACTCAACAGATACTTGAACTCCAAAAAGACAGCTTCTGAAGAAAAAATTCAAGAATAGACTCCGGCTCGGAAACAATCCTTAAAAAGAAAAGTTTTGGATTACTCTAAAGGAACGATAGAAAGGGGAGTCAAAGAACGCAAGCGGGCTGAAAGAGATCGCGATGACTCCGACTTCGTTTATCCAAAATAAAGAAAGAAAATTAATGAAGATCCTCTTCCACAACCTGCGGCTCAGACTTCTGTCACTGGTTTCGGCCATGAACAGATTTCTGACACTCAGCCAACAACCAGGGAATTGACTGAAACCACTGCGTACAGAATTCTGCAGCACATCAACAGGCTCTCATCAAAAATTTCTTGGACAAGGCATTCTCTGAGTAAGTTAATTAATTTTATGTAAAATCATATCAAAAGAAAATTAGATATTTATATTAGAACAATATAATTATTAACTTTCTTCTTGCAGTTCTACTATATATCAGGATACTGACAACGGAATAATTGTTGCAAAAATGACATTGAGGACCTCATGTTCAGTAGAGATTTAGATACCAATATAATTTATTTCTACATGAAGCATCTAGAGAAAAAAGGAGGATTAAAAAGTATATTCTTTCGAAGCGAAGTTTGAGTAAACATCTATTTTCTCCTTTACAGTTAATTGAAATATCAATTTTCTAATTAATTTAGTAAATTAAATTTTTGAAGGTTAAATATTCTTCTAGTCGCCTTTACTGTCGATAAGGCATAACGAATGTATTGCGACCTAGGTCGCAGTCGAGGATATTATTAATCCTACGAATATCAATTGAGTAATAAAGGTTGCAACCTTGGTCGCAGTTGTAGGCGACAGTCTTAGTCAATAACAACACTGCGACCTTGGTCGCAGTGCATGTTAATATAACCGACGGGGTTGCTAAGGATTCCTTAAAAATTAAACATGGATACCGATGATGGCGATCAAGGTCGCAGCGTAAAGTATATTAACCAAAAAATACTGCGACCAATATCGCAGTCTGTTGTCTTATCAGAATAACATCTGATTTTCATATTGTTTTTTATACTTTGTATTCATTTTGAATTTAATTTTGTTGTTCACAGCACGGTGTTGTATCTAAAAGCAGAGATGTTGAAGATTATTTCATCAAGCAGTTGTTGAAAAACTGGACAATTGATGTGCAGTACATGTTCTTCCCGATCAATCACAAACACAGTGCCAAGGAACTCGGATTTCACTGGACCTTGTTGGTATTTGATTGCCATACACAAGAGTGAATTTTTACAACTCTTTGGTCCCAGCTAAAAAATCAAGTAGTACATTAAAGCTTTATCAAACAGATGCAAGAACAATGGCGAGTTGATTTTTAATATTGCGATGACTAAATGCTTGCATTTAATTTGATTAATATTGATATTTTTTCTATTGACATTGCAGAAAGAAAGGTTATTACAGATTTTGAAATTGATTTCAATAAATTAATGAAAAACATATCTAAAATACGCAAGAAGCCCCCAACAAGCAAACAGGTATTTTTTTTTTGTGACATTTACCTAATATATTTTCTGATTTTTTTTAGTACAAAAATCTAATTGAAAGTAAACCTAGAGGGGGGTGAATAGGTGTACGGCTAATCTAAAGAACTAAATGCGGAAATTAAAACTTAATTGCAACTACACTTAATGCAACCAACGAGTGTAGCCGAATTCCCGGTGAAGGGCTCCGGACTAACTCCTCTTGATTCCTCTGAATAAGAGTTGAGGTGCTATATGAAGCTCTCGTGGTTAAACACAAGTGAGGCACACACAAACAAGCCAAGCATATAAAATATGAATGAGCAATATGAAATGATGCAAGGCACAATGTAAAGAGAGAGTGAGAGAGTCAATGGATCAATTGCTAACACACGGATATGTTTCGAGGTTCGAGCACACAGCTCTACGTTCCCGCCTTCACACAGAAGGATTTCCACTAACTTGTCCACACAGGACTCCCACACAGGGAACCTCCACTGAAGATTTGGGGCAATACAATAACGGGAGTACACAACTCCTTTCTTTACAAACACAGCCTCTACACTTAGAGGTTAGGCACAAAGCCACCACAAAACTCATTCAACCTCACAAATGAGGGATGGGCACGAAGCCAACAACCAATCAACCTCTCACTAGAGGGATAGGGCACAAAGCCACCACTCCAAAATCAATCTCTACATAAGAGGGATAACACAAAGTAGGAGGGTTTACAACTTAGTGATCAAAAGACCACAAACCAATTCTTTTCCCACAAAAATAAAGATCCTATAGAGAGGATAGAATGATAAGCTCAAGTGTGAGAAAAACCAAAGGAATGCAAAATAAATACTCAAAGAAAATCTTTGGGGAAAACTAGAAATAAGAATGAAGAAGTTGAACCAAAAACAGTTTTCCCAAAATCACTTTTCTTTGATTTCCAAACCCTAGAAAAACACCAAATCAAGTGTAACTTTTAGAGCCCAAAACTTCTTTTTGATTGCTGCAAAAACACTAGTAAGATCAGAAAATAAGCTCTCCAAAAACTTGTTGAAAACTATTAAGAGAAAGCCCAATTTACAGCCTCTTTAAAAAAGTAGCCGTTGGCAGCCAATTATGGTCAGATTTGACCATCCGGTCGACCGGCCGGTCGACGGCCAACGGTCAAAATTTGACCGTTGCCAAGCTCTGGTCGACCGCCCAGTCGACCGTCCTTACCCGAGAGTAAGGATGCTACAGTCGGTCGACCGCATGGTCGACCGACCAAACCAAATGGCCTTGTGCACGTTTGTGTGCACGTCCGGTCGACCGTTCCGGTCGACCGGCTCCTGGTCCGGTCGACCGGTCGGTCGACCGCCAGGGCCTGGCAGGAACAATTTTAGGACTTGAAAAACTTGGTTTTTGATTATCAAATAAATCCCATAAATTCTCTAAAAATTCACAAAAATAGTTTTAGTATAATACTTTGATATACAAACATGTGTGAAAAAATTCAACACATATTTCAAACAATTTGAACCATTTTTGTGTTATGAAAATTTTGTCGAAAATCAAAACCCATATTTTCCAAAACTTGAATTTTTGAATTGACAATTCGTCTTGTTCAAAACTCATCCAAATACAAAAAACATGATATTTGAAACAACTTGAAGCATATAGTATATGGATATAATCCAATATACATGAAAGATATATATACAATGTTTTTGATATTAAATCTGAAAATATGTTTTGTTAAAAACACAAAACTCCAAACACATGAATAGGCATATCAAAATAAGTTTGTCTAAGATATGAAGCATACATGTATATAGAACACATCTAATATACATTAAATCATGTAAACTTGTTTTGATTCTATCTATTCATGAAAACCAAGATCGGTTAAATTAAAAACCGAAAACCAATAAACATGTAACTTAAACAAGTGTGTGTGTTGTGAACTTGAGCATATCACACTATCTAGTCTTTACAAATGGATCTAAAACACTAAACTAAAACATTGTATCGAAGTCTTCTTGTAGAACTCTGTCTCCAAGTCGACTCGATCCAAAACGTGATCCACCGAGCTTGACTCCAACGAGTGCTAGATATGATCTTTGACTCTCGGGCTCTTGAATCACCATGTGAGAAGCTCCAAAACACTTTTGTTGAAGCTAATCACCTACTAATATCTTGGTTAAAAATCTGAAACTAAACATCACAAGATTATTAGTAAGCATAACTACATGAGTTAATCATCATCAAAATTAGAGTGGAAGGCCTCTGGGCCAACAATCTCCCCCTTTTGATGATGACAAAACTCATGGAGTTATATATGCATGGATTAAAGTTAAGCTTCAAAGAAGCTCCCCTTAACTCATGCATAGCAAGAAAAATAAGATATTCAATGAATATTAAACATGAATATGCATAAACAAATGTATGCAACAACTAGGAGAGAGAAACATGCATAACACAAACATATGTTTCAAAAACCTTCTCCCCTTTTTGTTTAAACTCTCAAAATCCTTTTCTCATAAACTCAATATATGCAAAAACAAAAACACACATATGCATATATAAACTCAAAATCTTTCTCCCCCTTTTGTCAATCATCAACAAAGGGGTCAAAGAAAACAATATTCTCCCCTTTTTGTCTTAAACAAAAAATATCAATAAAGGGTGAAATCGAAACAAAACATTATGATACCAATTTGAAAAAAAATATATCAATTGAGTGCGACATGATATCAATGAAATATACCAATTAAAAGTACATAATGTGGTACATAAAACAAAATGTTTTTAATATAGATTTAAATACCAATTGATACCAATTGTAAGTAAATAAATCATTTTGAGCAATTCAACCAACAATTTTGATATCAATAAAACATATCAATTGAAAGTAAAACTTGTAGGTAATCTTGATACCAATTTGAAAAGATTAGTACCAATTGAAAGTAATTTTTCATTAAAAGCATATGATACCAAAAATAATCAATATCCCTTTTTTTAATCATTTTTAACATAAAGTGTGGGAGTAGAATAACGAATAATTGGAAGGTGAAATACCAATTGAAAGTAGAAATATGAATTTTCTCCCCCTTTATGAAATACCAAATAAAATGATGCATAAGCTTATATATGATACCAATTGAAACATAATCAGTTGAAATAAAATAGTCATTAAAGAAATCAAGCTTAGCATAACTAAAATTTGTGCTCAAAGATATAGAGATATAGTAAGCACAAATAAAGCATATATATGTATGGAAAATTAAATACCAATCGAAATTGATACTATTTGAAGTTGAAAGCATACATATATAAAAACATATATGAGTATACAAAAAGGAATGTCAATAGTGATACCAATTGAAAAGATCCAATGATACAAATTGAAAACACAATAAGATCAAGTGTATAACTCATATTACTTACCACCCATTTCATGCACATGCTTAAAAGGATTTTCAATATTAAGCATACAAGGCATGGTCGCCCAACCAACCGCCCTTCGATGGAAGGGGTTTTCAGAAATAAGTTTGAAAATAGTTTAGTATAATTGAAAACTCTTCCAAAATGAAGAATACGAACTAGTTAAAAGAAAATTTTGTAAACTAGTACGAAATCCTTTAAGTAAGGAATAAAACAAAATTATATTCCATGAAAAAAACATGTAAATCACATGATCACTAAACACTCGAAATCTATAAAGCACAAATTATACTCATGAAAACAAAATCATAAGAAAACAATAAATAAAGTGAGTGTATAAGGAATATGTGAAACACATTATCATGAAACTAGTCAATTTAGCTCAATATAAAATTCCTTAAAATAACATGAAAATCATCAAAACTAGAATTCTTCAAGGAATATGTATGTCATGTACAAACTAAAGTATACATACATATCCAAAACATAACGAGTCCACAAAAGTATATGCATGAAGGCAAGTGGCTCAAAGGATGTATATGTATAGACAATAGTTTAGACAAAATAGACATATATATGAAGTTAAACATAAACATGAAAACATGTATAAAATGGGAATACAAGTCAAATGCATGAATTATCAAAATTAGGCTATACTAGTACATCTAATGAGTACAAATGAGCGTTTAAGCACAAACATGTAATAATCTATTTGTGGCTCATTAGTTGTACAAGTATATATCCAAGTTTTAATGAAAACTAACATCTAAACATGTAATCAAAACATGAAGCATAGAAATCAAAACAAAAACTCATATGATCATTATGACAAATGCATATGCATTAGATCTATTATGACTTACACGATAGCTAAAACATGGAGAGAACACAAAATATGGGTCCATTTTAAACATGGGTGATCTCAAATACTATACATGTATGTCATAAGCCTAATTATCATGGCATTTAACACAATAATCAATAAACATCAAAACATGCTAAAATTTATGATATGAAAGCATGTAAACAATAAATGAAGAGTAAGAGATCGTTACCAAAACCGAGAGGGCAACTCTCTATGTCTCCAAAACAAGGTGGCCCTCCCACCAAACTCCCCTTGAAGGTGATGCATCCAAATTGTTCTCTTTAAGCTCAGAACGCATCCACCTCAAGGCACCATCACTCTCACGTCATGCGAGAGCCCACACCTACATCAAATACAATAGGGGTGGTCTTTGGTACCCATACTCTTTTGGGTCCATGGGGGTTAGTTCCTTTCCTAACCCAAACAAATGTAGTTGCTAAATTTATATCATGTATCTTATCATAGCAAAATTTAGTAAGGTGGCCCTTACGTCCACAATGTGTACAAGTGTACACATGAGCATACATAGTGTGATGGGTGTGTACGTGAGGAGCATGTGTATGCCGTGGTTTGTGTGCATGCAAAGATGGAACTTGTTTCTTTCGAAACATAGATTCCAACTGTGTGTGGTTTAAAGCACAATGGCTCAAAGTGGAGCCCAAACAATCAACACTCTTCTTAAGCATAGATATATCATTTTCAATTATAGAAGAGGTGCATGCAATAGGTAAGCTAGATGATGAAGCTACACTAGCATGGCAAACATGTGTATCTAAATCATTTTGCAAAGAAATATTTTTCTTTAAACAATCTTTCAATTCTTGTGAAATCAAATTTATTTTATTTTTTAAAGAATTATTTTCTTTTAATACAAAATCAAGTTTTGAAGTTAAATCCTCATTTTTCTTCAAAATATATTCACAATCATTTTTACTTTTCAAAATTTTATTTTCATTAAGTGCAAGATCAAGTTGGGATTTAAGCGAGTCACTTTCACTTGAAATCTCATCCCTTTCTTGCAAAACAATCTCAAGTCTAGAAGATAAATTTTTATTTTCTTCTTTTAAACCAAGACTTTCCTTTTTCAAAAGTTTGTATTTTGAAAACAAATTTTCACAATTTTTAGCAAGATCTTCATTCATGGCTTGTGCCTCTAAACACTCATTGCAATAGGAACTAGTGCTAGCATCTAGTTGAGTGTCTGAGTGTACCTAAAGGGAGTCATTCCCTTGGACCATGAAGCAACGTTCATCGGACTCGTCTCTCCTAGATCTTCTCTTCTTATTGATAAGCGTTGGTAGCTCGGGAGAAGTCAAAATGCTCCATACTGCAAAAGCGGACTCATAGTGAGAAAACACATGTAAATATTCTTTATGAAGAGATGCTCTAAGTGCCTTTAGGGCTTGTGCATTGGCCCCAATTTGCTTGCTATCACTAAGGTAGGATTCCTTGGTAATGGCAAGGTAAACTTTATAACCTAGGGCTTTCAAATGATAACTCATCATAACCTTCCTATATCAAGTCTAGAGATATCAAACATGGGAGGGCTATCCATTAGTGCAAACTATATGTGTACAAATGCAAATGCAAATGTAGATTAGCAACCAAGATCACACTCCTAGGTGGTTAAACCAAATATCAGGAGCGTAGGCTCTGATACCAATTGAAAGTACACCTAGAGGGGGGGTGAATAGGTGTACAGCTAATATAAAAAACTAAATGTGGAAATTAAAACTTAATTGCAACTACACTTAATGCAACCAACGAGTGTAGCCGAATTCCCGGTGAAGGGCTCTGGAGTAACTCCTCTTGATTCCTCTGAATAAGAGTTGAGGTGCTATATGAAACTCTCGTGGTTAAACACAAGTGAGGCACACACATACAAGCCAAGCATATAAAATATGAATGAGCAATATGAAATGATGCAAGGCACAATGTAAAGAGAGAGTGAGAGAGTCAATGGATCAATCGCTAACACACGGATATGTTTCGAGGTTCGAGCACACAGCTCTACGTCCCCGCTTTCACACAGAAGGATTTTCACTAACTTGTCCACACAGGACTTTCACACAGGGAACCTCCACTGAGGATTTGGAGCAATACAATAACCGGGAGTACACAACTCCTCTCTTTACAAACACAACCTCTACACTTAGAGGTTAGGCACAAAGCCACTACAAAACTCAGTCAACCTCACAAATGAGGGATGGGCACGAAGCCAACAACCAATCAACCTCTCACTAGAGGGATAGGGCACAAAGCCACCACTCTAAAATCAACCTCTACACAAGAGGGATAACACAAAGTAGGAGGGTTTACAACTTAGTGATCAAAAGACCACAAACCAATTCTTTTCCCACAAAAACAAAGATCCTATAGAGAGGATAGAATGATAAGCTCAAGTGTGAGAAAAACTAAAGGAATGAAAAATAAATACTCAAAGAAAATCCTTAGGAAAAGTTAGAAATAAGAATGAAGAAGTTGAACCAAAAATACTTTTCCAAAAATCACTTTTCTTTGATTTTTCAAACCCTAGAAAAACACCAAATCAAGCGTAACTTTTAGAGCCCAAAACTTCTTTTTGATTGCTGTAAAAACACTAGTAAGATCAGAAAATAAGCTCTCTAAAAACTTGTTGAAAACTATTAAGAGAAAGCCCAATTTATAGCCTCTTTAAAAAAGTAGCCGTTGGCAGCCTATTATGGTCAGATTTGACCATCCGGTCGACCGGCCGGTCGACCGGCCAAAGGTCGAAATTTGACCGTTGCCAAGCTCCGGTCGACCGCCCGGTCGACCGTCCTTACCCGAGAGTAAGGATGCTACAGTCGGTCGACCGCACGGTCGACCGGCCAAACCAAATGGCCTTGTGCACGTTTGTGTGCACGTCCGGTCGACCGTTCCGGTCGACTGGCTCCTGGTCCGATCGACCGGTCGGTCGACCGCCAGGGCCTGGCAGAAACAATTTTAGGACTTGAAAAACTTGATTTTTGATTATCAAATAAATCTCATAAATTCTCTAAAAATCCACAAAAATAGTTTTAGTATAATACTTTGATATACAAACATGTGTGAAAAAATTCAACACATATTTCAAACAATTTGTATTTTGTAGATTAGCACTTTTAAATTTGTATTTTGATTTTTATAAATATATAAACCTGTTTTGTAATGTTAATTGTGTGAATTATAATTTTTATTACTTAATCTTGGTTCAACTGCTGTACCTTTTTCACTAATTTTATTCATGTGGTAGACGCAACATGGAACTACGGTGCCAAGTTCTAAGCTATTTATTGTCGAAGTTTTAAGTTCATTGACAAGTATGAACTGCGACCATGGTCGCAGTGTTACTTTATGTTCAGTGGACTAAAGCACGACATAGGGCAAATTGTCAAATTGGATGTTAAAATTAAATAAAAAGGGATACACTGCGACTATTGTCGCAGTCAAAAAAAAAATAGCGTGAGCCAACTGCGACTCTGGTCGCAGTTATGAAACTGGTGTAGACTTCGAGAAAGTTGACATTCAAATGGGCAAATATGAATGCGACCATGCTCGCAATGTCACTTTATGTTCAGTGGACTAAAGCACGACATAGGGCAAAATTGTCGAAATGGATTTTGAGCGAAAAATTTCAACTATATTCAAATGTTATAATAATACCAAGAGACGGGGGATAGTTGAAAAGCAACAAACCAATTTCCGTGCAATGAAACACTACGACCACGGTCGCGATTATCCCCATACACTGCTTATATTTGCGACCAAAGTCGCTGTCTATGTCCAATGAACTAAAAGGTAAACTATATAGGCCAACATTATCACAGTGAAACTCTAAAGTACAACTGCTTACAAAAAGTATAGTAGATGTGAAAAAGGATATAAAAATCTACTTATAATGACACGCAGGTCGCAGTATGCGACATGAATCTCACTTCACTGTGCGACCATGGTCGTAGTTGATGACTGAAGCTATTAAAATGAACACTTTATTCGTTCTAGGTAGACGCAACATGAAACTACTTCTTCTGCAATTAAAAAGGAAAAGTAAGAATTTGAAACATAAAACTTTAGAAAGAATTATATAACAGGTTTAATTTAATACCAATAATGGACAACCAGTCCTGTAATGGCCCAGCTCTTGACAGTTTTCACATCTTTGATACTTCACTTCCTTCTGAGATAGAGAATCTTCAAAACCAGACTTAAGCCTGAATGCAGCTCTAGGCCTCCCCTTGGTTGGTACAGGACCAATCGGATCGCGTATAGTCAATTCTTCACCATCTCGCAGAACAACGACGGATCCATTGGAACCAATATTAGTTTTAGACTGTGATGATTGATAATTTACTGACATGGCTTTGTATTCATTACTGGTTTCTTCAGCAAATCTTTTCAAAACTGCGTTCAACTTTGAAAGATGGATATCAGAATCGGCGACCATGTCAAAAATTGCATTAAATTTAGAACGAAGTGTCCACAATCTAGCCGTCCCTGGAGTGCCTTGACTGGGAAAAGGCCTAATGCCATTTTCAATTGCAATATTTTTGTAACGAGCATCCAACCTCCATCTCTGAAGTATATATGATTCTGGTATACGTGTAACGTGATTGCGCCACAAGATACACAGAATATGTCTACAAAGGATACCCTCTGTTTCGAATAATGAGCAACTACAAGACACATCAAGTTTATCAGGCTTCTCATAACTGACCTTTTCCCAGCTGCCTTTTGATTCTGAAAAATCACCAACCAGATATTTTGATCCAGGTCCATCGTGTTCCAACTCTTCTGAAAAGAGTGTCGTTACAACTGCCCATTTCTTTTGGAACAACTGAAAAATCTTCAGGGTATACAGCTTCGAAACCTGTATCTCATATGGATTCGATGTACAGTTGGGCACAAAATTTAAACCCTGAAAGTCTTGTTGAGATTCAGAACTACGACAGGTAGCAACAACTTTATTATATTGGTGTACAAATTCTACTAGTTTCGTGTTTGCATTCACAAAACCATCAAAGAAAGAATTAATACTCTCAGACCTCTGGCTGGTTGTCATTCCAGCATAGAAAACATCCTTGAAATATGCATTAACCCAGTGTCCACGCAGTCTGTGCATGTTCAATAACCAACTGTCTTCTTCTTCTTCTAAATGATATTTTTCATTCATCAGTTGTCATCGCTCCTCGCATGTGCTTATATCACGGGAGGTGTACAATGATGAAAATCAGAGACCATATCTTCTCCATACTTGTTCGTCATCGGGATATGTTGCTCAGCAATATGTTTCCGTACATGCCAGAAACAGTAGCGGTGCCGAGTTGTAAGAAAAAACCATCTTGATGACATCACCGATCTGGACATCCTGATCAGTAATAATCAACTTCGGTGCAACTCCATGCATGCACTTGAGCCATTTTTTGAATAGTCACACAAATGTATCCCTCTGCTCATCCGCAAGCAATGCACAGCCAAACAAAATTGACTGCCGATGATGATTTACTCCAGTGAATGGAGCAAATGGCAAGCTCAAGTGATTAGTCTTGTATGTTGTGTCAAAAACGATCACATCACAGAACCTCAAATACAAGGAAATAGCTCTTCCATCAGCCCAAAAAATGCTTCTAAGTGTGCCCGCATTATCAACTTCACTTGCAAAGAAAAATTCTGGATTGGACTCGGCTTTCTCTTGGAAATATTTGATGATCGCAATAAATTCATGGCCAATATTATTTCTACGTTGACGAGTAAAATCAATAACTTGTTGTGGGCTTACTTCTTCACAACCTTCTCCGTGGCTCATTGCATTGACAACACGGGAAATATTTGAAGGGTGAATTCCTACATCAACCAAATTGCTCATAATGCTTTTGCTAATTTTGATCGATGTGTCTGGTGAGAGTAATGGTGATGTACCTTATCCAGGCTTGACAATTCATGTGAATGAGAATCAACAAACTTGGTGACAACCCAATATCTTCTGTCAAATAAAAAACGAAGACGAACATGCATCTCAGCAGGACACGCTACTCTTGTGTCAATTCGACAGTGGACTGTAAGCCCATCTTGTCTTTTGTCACACAACTTCTTCACATCCTCCTTGTTGCAATAGAATTTTCTGCAAATAACTTCATAAGGAGGCCTCAGTGACTTATCTATTTTTTGTCTTCTCACGCCAAAACCTCTATTCCTTGCATAAGAATTGTAGAAATTGTATGCTTTCACATCCGTGAAAAACTGTTTCCCTACAAAAATATTTGAGCTTCCAGACATTTCTCCATGTGCATTCAGATCCTACAAAACAAATTGACGAACTACATAAAAAAAAATAACTGAATATCACACGTCTGAACTGTAATTACTAAAACTGCGACCAAGGTCGCAGATGTAAACAATCTATAACTTCTTATTAACAGACTGCGATTATAGTCGCAGTCTTCCGTATGAGCAGATTTTTTAAAAAGCTGAATAATAACTGTGCAACTCTCTCATTAATATATACTGCGACCTTAAGTCGCATTCTTAAGATTTAGTGTATAAACTAGATATAATTGACATTGACACATGTAAGAATTATAAAAATAAGGACTGCAACTTAGGTCGCAGTTACAAAAATAGCTTTACCGCAGTAGATTGTTTTAAAATCAAACTGCGACCGTGGTCGCAGTTCTTAAATTTTAGAACAAGTGATTATTTTGTTCTGTAAAATAAAATATAGGTCGCAGTTTCATATACGCTACAGAGAAATCTTCTACATTTAAGAAATTGCGGGAAAAATTGACAAAATAAAAACCTCTTGATCAGCATGCAAAGATGTCAACCCTTCAATACTTTCAATATTCTGAGAGAAAGTTGAACCAGATGATATATGGTCCTTATTTAGATCGGGAGATAGAGATTGCTTACGACTGCGACCAGAATTGGCAGGAAAAGTGGACTGCTCCGACGTCGACATTAAATAAAAAGGAGAAAAACCTGATCCGAAAATCGCTATTTTCAGAAAAAACTTTATGGCATGCTGGAAAGGAGAACCAAAAATTTGACAACGAGCGGTAAAAAAATAGGGGAAAAAATAATAATAAACAATAACCTAAAGCTGACAACGAGCGATAAAAAAATAGGGGGAAAAATAATAATAAACAATAACCTAAATCTGACAATGAGCGGTAAAATAATAGGGGGAAAAATAATAATAACGGGGAAAGTACCTTTTACCGAGGGGTATTTAGTAATTTAACTTATTCCAATAAGCGGGCCGCAACTTAGTTGTGTGGCAAATATTATGCCACGTCACCGCAGGCCGAGAGAGTCTCTCAACCGTCGGCTGATATACATTTTTCTCATATATATATATATATATATATATATATATATATATATATATATATAGTGAGTTGATCCCCTAAGAACGGTTCTCACGAATTCATGTGAGAACTTTCACGTGGGCCGTCGGATCTGATAGAGATCTGGTTTTATTTGATTTGATCTATCAGATCCAACGACCCACGTGAAAGTTCTCACAGAAATCCGTGAGAACCGTTCTTAGAGGATCAGCTCCCTATATATATATATATATATATATATATATATATATATATATATATATATATATATATATATATATGAAGATAAACTTGTGTCATTCCGGAAGGATTTGAGGCCGAATCATTCCCACTCAAATACAACCCTACGGCAATCGAATACAAGAACCATTCTATTGAAATCGATTTATATTATTTTAAGTATTTATAAACAAAAAATCAAGGATTTTTATACTTTTTTCTCATCCATCAAGTAAGAAAAAACGGACGGCCTAAATAGTGAGTTAGTTAGTTTAACAGTGTCGAACATTTAAAACCTAACAAAAAATAGTTTGTAGGGGTTTTTAAATGTTTAGATCATGATCAAATGGCCGGATCGAGAATTTGTATGTCTGAAGACATAGATCTAACCAACTCACTACTTTTGGCCGTCCATTTTGTGCTGCTTGATGGATGGGCATAAAGTATTCAAAACACTTGATTTTAGATTTTTAATTACTTTAAATAATATAGATCAACTTCAACGGAGTACTTGATTTTAGATTTTTAATTACTTTAAATAATATAGATCAACTTCAACGGAGTGGATCTTGTATTTGAATATCGGATGTTGGTATTTGAGTGGAAGGGTTCGGACTCGAATCCTACTGTATCATTCTGGAAGGATTCGAGTGAATCTTGTATTTGAATGTCGAATGTTGGTATTTGAGTGGGAAGAGTTCGGGCTCGAATCCTCCCGAATGACACAAGTTTACTTGTCTCAAGTCTACTTGTGTCATTCCGAAAGGATTCGAATGAATCTTGTATTTGAATGTCGGATGTTGGTATTTTATTGGAAAGGATTCGGGCTCGAATTCTTCCAGAATGACACAAGTATATATCTCTCTCTATATATGTGCTACTACTAATAATAAAACGAGATAGACTTGTGTAGTTCCAGAAGGATTCGAGCCCGAATCCTTCCCTCTCAAATACCAACATCCAATATTCAAATACAAGATCCACTCCATTAAAGTTGATCTATATTATTAAAATAACTAAAAATCAAGTGTTTTGAATACTTTTTTTTCCATCCATCACGTAGCACAAAATGGACGGCCGAAAGTAGTGAGTTGGTTAGATCCATGTCTTTAGACATACAAATTCTCGATCCGGCCATTTGATCATGATCTAAACATTTAAAAACCCCTACAAAGTATTTTTTGTTAGGTTTCAAATGTTTTATACTGTTAAACTGACAAACTCACTATTTTAAGCGTCTGTATTTCTCCTACTTGAAGCATAGGCAAAAAGTATTTAAAATATTTGATTTTTGGTTTATACATACTTGAAATAATATAGATCAACTTCAACGGAATGACTCTTGTATTCGGATGATGTATGGTTGTATTTGAGTGGAAAGCTCGAATCCTTTCAGAACTACACAAGTCTATCTTTAAAAGAACTATAGAAGTTTTTCCTCAAAAAATAAATTAAAAGTCACACCAAGAAAGTTTATGATGCACCCTTTTCAAACTTAACCGTCCGTTGGTTTGTAGAATATGCATTAGTTTTGTGACCAATTTCTGGCTAGAAATGTTATGGTCACACTCTGAGAAATTTCCTTCCAATTGGAAAAAGAATGTCTGACTGTGTGTGTATGTGTGTGTGTGTGTGTGTTTATATGCACATGCATGTGTGTGTTTGTGTGCATGGTGCATGCATGTGTGTGTTTGAGAGAGAGAGAGAGAGAGAGAGAGAGAGAGAGAGAGAGAGAGTTACACCAGTAGATTTCATTATCGTTGAGAGGAATAATACCAGACCTTTTTCATGTGAAAGGAATTAGTTCAAACCCAATTTTCAACCCATGTCCTTCTTTATAAACAGCCAATTCCCGAGCAGCTGATCGGCCGGAATCAATGGGAGACCCAAGTCCCAACCATTGCACCACCACAGACTGCACTCCATCACAGCCAATCAACACTTTCAAATCAATAATGAATTGTGTTTAAAGAGGTTGATAGTAGAGTTTGAGTTAGTACAACGTGACCTATCAGTCCAATAGCATATGAAAAGTAACAAAAGCTCGCTTATTAATTGTTAAAGTACCTTCATTCTGATAATTGCTCCATCCTCTAGATTCAAAATGGTAGCAGTCGATGATGAAAGTTTTTTTTATAGATAAAACGGTGATGTAAGAACCCACCAGCATTTCATAGATAAGAACTTAACGAATCTCAAGATAGAAAGATATAAACTTGTATGGAACTCATACACAATTTGATTCGTCAAATGAAAAAAAAAAGAAAAAAATGAAGCCACAAAAAACAATCTTAGCGAAGTCGTGGCTTCTCCCTCCACCGCAATTGCGGCTTCTGCAGCTCAGACACGTCCAACCCTTGTCCGGTTATCCACCATTACCGGCGCGCCATCTGTAGCTCAGATCCTGTCAAATCCGTGGCTGGATCCCGCACCATCGAAGTCGTGGTATCTCCCTTCTACAGCAGTTGTGGCATTCGCAACTCAGAATCGGTCATTTCTTGGCTGATCACCATCGACACAATATCTGAAACTCTGATCTAACTATCCTGTAACTAGGTCCCCATCACCAAAATCTTGGCATGTCCCCACCACCGCAGTTGTGGCATAAAATCCGACCAACTCTAGCTGGTCAGCTCAGAATCGGCATAACAAATTGTGTTATGCTAAGCTTGATTTACTCCTTAATGTCAATTATTTTTTAATTGGTATCTTATACAAGCTTATGCATTATTTTATTAGTATTTCATAAAGGGGGTAAAATATTCGTGTTTTATCTTTCAATCGGTTTATTTTCAATTAGTATCTTACTCCCACTCTTTATGATGAAAATGCTTTTTTTTGGTATATGCTAACATTCTCAATATTGGTATCAATAATCTTAATTGGTATTATTCTCAATTTGGTATCTTTATTGCAAAATGATTTGTATTTTTAAAATTTTGGTTTATATTTTCAATTGGTGTTTACTTTCAATTGGTATCAAAATTTACAATATATATTTCAATTGATATCAAAAACGTACAATGTCTCATTTTCTATTGGTATCAAAAATTTAAAAGATATTTTCAATTGGTATCTTTAAGTATCTTAAAAATTTTGTTTATTTTCAATTGGTATCATAATGTTTCAATATATATATATATAACTTTATCATAAATTGGTATTTTTTTCAATTGGTATTTTTTGATACGTATTGCTTATATGCAAGGGAAGATTAACATCTTCTCTCTATATATATATTCATGTTGAGTGTATCTCATATTGAGGAGCTTGACCTCTCTTCTCTCTGTCATATACGTGTGTAGAGGGAGCTTCACATCTCTTTTTATATTGTATATTATGCGTTATGTGATTAGGATTTAGTCATCTCTTTTTCATGTAATGCATGTATGCAGGGGGAGTTAACTTTACGTCTCTCCTCTTCATGAATGTATATCGCATATATATTTTATTGTTTAATTTGTTTTCGCCCCTTTGTTAATGAATTGACAAAAGGGGGGAGAAGAATTTTAAGAGTTTATATATGTGTGTTTATTTTATTGATTAAATGCATATATGTTTTATTTTATGCAAAAAGGGGAGAAGTATTTATGCAAAAAGGGAAGAAGTATTTGGAGAGTTTTTTTATGTTTATTTCCTCATTTATGCATATATGTGTTGTTTGGTTTATGCATTCATTGAATATCTTTATTGTTTATTACTATGCATGAGTTAAGGGGGAGCTTCTATGAAGCTTAACTTTAATCCATGCATATATAAATCTATGAGTTTTATCATCATCAAAAAAGGGAGATTGTTGGCCCAGAGGTCCATCACTCTAGTTTTGATGATGATTAACTCATGTAGTTATAATTTACTAATAATCTTGTGTTTAAATAGTTTCAGTGATTGACCAAGATATTAGTAGATGTTTGACTTTAACAAAGGAGTTTTGGAGCTAACACATGTAGATTCAAGAGCTCGCGCGTCAAGATCGCATCTAGCAGTCGGTTTGAGTCAAACTCATTGGATCGTGTTTGGATCGAGTCGACTTGGAGAAGGAGTTCTACAAGAAGACCTCGGTTTGTTTAGTTTAAGATATGTTTAGATCTTGTGCAAAGATTAGATAGTGTTTATATGCTCAAGTTCACACACACACACTCAAGTTTAAAGTTTATTGGCTTTGGTTTTAGTTTAACCGATTTTTGATTTCATGTCAAAAATATAAATATATATATCTCTACATGTATATCGGATTCTTTCCACGTACTATATGCTTCAAATTTGTTTCAATATCATGCTTTGTATTTATATGAGTTTTGGAGAAAACGATTTTTCATTTCAAAAATTCAAGTTTTGAAAAATACGGTTTTGTTTAAAGGTTAAATTTCAATATCACAAAAATGGTTCAAATAGTTTGTAATATGTGTTGATTTTTAGTCACACATGTTTGGTATTCAAAGATCTTATAAGAACTTATTTTTATGAAATTTATATGATTTTATGAGATTTTATAGAATTAAAAAGACAAGTTTTCAATACCCCAAAAATCCCAGCCAGACTGACTGGCGGTTGACCGAGCCAGTCGACCGGACCAGTGGTCGGTCGACCGATGTGCACGAGGGACGTGCACATGGCCAGCCACAAAGGCCGGTCGACCGCGCGGTCGACCGACTGAAAGCACCCTATTCTCGGGTGCTGGCCAGTCGACCGGGCGGTCGACCGATGGCTTTGGCCGGTCGGGAGTGGTCGACCTAGGCTTAACGGTCAGAAAAGTGACTGTGGGCCGATCGACCAGCCGGTCGACCGGAGGGGCAATCTGGGCATTCCCAGACTACAACGACTATAATCTTTGAGAGGGTATAAATACCCATCACTTGGGCTGTTTTATACCAAGATTTTAAAAGAGAAAATTTTCTATCTTTCAAGTGTTTTTTAGCAAGAGTTTTTGTGGTTAAAAGTTTTATTTTTATTTGTTTTAAAGGGTTGGAAAATCAAAGAAAAAGAGAAGTCTTTGGGAATTGTTTTTTATCTTCATTTCTATTTATCCTAGAAGTTTTTTCAAGTATTTTCTTTGTGATTTTGATTTTCAAACTCTTTATTTTCTCACACTTGAGCTATCATATCTATCCTACTTTTTAGGATCTTTGTTTTGTGAGAAAATTGGTTTGTGATTTAGTGAGGCCACCAAGAATTGTAAACCTTATTTTATTTGGGTTTGTTGTTATCCCTCTTGTGTAGAGGTGATTGTGGAGGTTGTGTTGGTATCCCTCTAAGTGTAGAGGTGATTGAGATTGGACTTTTGGTTAGTGCCTTATCCCTCTAAGTGTAGAGGTGATTGTTGTTGTTTAGCTTTGTGCCTATCCCTCTAGTGAGAGGTGATTGTGTTGGCCTTATGCCTATCCCTCTATTGAGAGGTTGATCTTGTGTAGCTTAGTGCCTTGCCTCTTGTGTAGATGTTGTAACTGTTTGAGAGAGGAGTTGTGTACTCCAAACTTGTATTACCCAAATCCTCAGTGGAGGTTCCCTGTGTGGGAAGTCCTGTGTGGACGTCTTAGTGGAAATTCTTCTGTGTGAAGGCGGGGACGTAGAGCAGTGGCTCGAACCTCGAAGCATATCTTTGTGTTTGCCATTGATCCACTATCTCTAAACTTCTCTCTCTTATATCTTGCATTGCATCATATTGTTCGTATCTTATATACGCTTGGTATTGTTTGTGTGCATCACTTGTGTTGAACCAAGAGAGCTTCATATATCACCTCAACTCTTATTTAGAAGAATTTAGAGGAGATAGTCCAGAGCCCGTCACCGGGAATTCGGCTACACTCTTTGGTTACACTAAGTGTGCTGCAATTAGTTTTTAATTCCACATTATTTGTCATTAGATTAGCCTTACACCTATTCACCCCCCCCTCTTGGTGTATTTTCAATATCGGTACTGAGCTTGCAAGAGTAGATTACAGTAAAGACTTCACTACGTTTGAAATTTTGAAAGTCGAGAGACGTTGATAAAATGGGCACGAGAAGCTGGAATGGTACAAGGATTTTTCATCATTGTGAAGAGATCTGATGTCTCTGGAATGCGAAAAAATGGAAGGGTATTCTAAGTTATGATATAAAGGGAACTTACAGAAATGGAAATGCGAAGATTCAAGATAAAAGGGGGGCAAGGAGTATAGGAAGTAAGAAATACGGTTGTTCGTTCCTACTGAAGGACAAGGAGTTGCCCAATGCAGCTGAGTGGGTTCATATGGTTGTGTGTGATATTCATAACCATTATCCGACGAAAAATTTGGAAGGACATTCCTTTACTGGTAGACTTTCAGAAGAAGAAGAGAAATTGGTTGTAGATTTATCGAAGACTCTTGTTCGACCAAAGACATCTTGAATACATTGAAATAAAAAAACAATCTCAATGTTAGCACATTAAGGACAGTATACAATGCAAGGCATAAGTTTAAAGTCACAGGGTATGACGAAAGGTCATGAATGCAGCAACCACTGAAGAATCGTTTCGAACACGGATATATTGAGATTCACAAATGTTGTCCCGATATGGATACTGTGAAAGATATAATTTGGGCTCACCCAGCTAGCATTGATTTGTTACATGCATTTCCCCTGATCTTGATAATAGATTGCACATGCAAGACCAATAGGTATATATTACCATTGATGGAAATCGTTAGGGTTACAAGTACCGAAATACTTTCTCTATTGCTTTTGCCTACCTGGAAGTCAAAGGAGAAGATAATTTCAATTGATGCTTAGATAGACTGAGTTCATTGATGCATGGTTCGCAAATACCATCTTGTTACTGATAGAGATTTATCATGCATAAATGTCATAGAGAAAATATTCAGAATCTCGTCATTTTTTATGCAGATGGCATATAAGAAAAAATATTCTTGCTCAATGCCAAAAAAAAAAATTGACATTAAAGAGAGATTTGACCTCTTCGAGGCTTCATGGAATCTAATGATAATGGTCGATAGCGAGGAGGAATTTTCACGATTGTGGGGTCAGCTTAAAGAGGATTTTCATGATTTTCAAAGGTACTTGAATATGTGAAGACTATAAGAGAGATTTATCGCATGTTGGACTGACACAGTGATGCATTTTTGAACTACCACAACCAACCGGTATGATTTGATCACTCTTCTATCTAATGTAATGAGTTTGTTTTCTCAATATGATGCTAATGTCATTAATTTAAACTTTTTAGGGTTGAGAGTGTACATGCGAAACTAAAGAGATATCTTTGCTCATCGGTTGGGAATGTTGAGACTAGTTGGTCCAAGATACATGCATTGTTGGAGTTGTAGTATACAGATATAAAGGCCTCATTTGAGAAGAACCGTAATGTTGTACTACACAATTTTAAGCCATCTCAATTCAAACTTCTGCGTGGTGTTATGCCTATTGCTGCATTGAAAAAGATTGTCGATGAATCCAAACTAATTAGCACCTTCGGCGTGGATGCCGAAACTTGTAAATGCTTATTGAGAAAGACGCATGGCTTAACATATGCACATAAGCCGGCCGAGTATGGTAGAGTCAACATGTACATCCCAGTAGTTGCATTAATCATCAATGAAAGAAGCTGGACATGTTACCATCAGTACCCAGTGATCTTGAAGCGGCAAAAGAGTAGATGAGTTCGAGACGATCAATCAACATTTTTCTAAGGCATGCTATTCAAAAAAATTAATATTGTTGAAGAGTGTGCGCGAGTTGATTGTACCTGCTACTTTATCTCTTATGAAACCTGAGGTGAAGAATAGAAAACACAATAAGCATTTCTCAAAGCATGAAGTATCAAATCGTCGATTACCATCTCAGTTCGAGCTCATAGAATCCGCAAAAGATAGCTGCTTGACGCCAACTTCTGGAGCTTTGATCTTATTATGCCCACAACCTAGCAGACGGCCAAAGCAAAAGGTATTTCATTATATAGATGTAAGTTAAGGTGAAAATTTTGAGTAATTATTATATACTATTCACCTCAAATCTTTCTATGTCGTAGGTTGTAAGTTATTTCATACAATTTCCTAAACCAATGCACTCATTCATTATTCATGTAAAGGACATGCAAGCATATAGAAATTGTGGATATCGAGCCAATGCGGATTTGCTCGATTTTGGGAAATATGGATGGGCTCAAGTAAGACGTGATATGCTACAAGAAATAAACGCATGTGCACACTTATATTTAGGTGTTTACGAAAGTGTAAAGCGTGTAGAAGAGATCAGACAATCACTTAATAATTTCGAAGGCGGAGCTCCATATGCCAAGTGGTTCATCATGCCTGATATGAAATATCTTGTAGCATCTTGCTATAATGTGGTGTTCATATCATTATCACTCAAACAGTGTCTCACTTTCTTACCGCAAAAAACTGAGCCAGTCCCTCAAATTGCACGTTAAAGCATTTCAGTGGGTTTTGTCAACAAAAACTATTTTGTTTGGGTTAGTAAAATATTAAATAAATTCATACAAGTGTCCCATTTTCTTGCGTGAATTTAATAATTATTTGTTCATACGAGTTCCATTTATATGCAACTACATCTATGCAACGAGCATCTACTACCCCTGATGCCATACAAGTGGCACCAGAAATGATTTTCAATTGCTAATGCATGGATGGTGGCTACGAAAAATAACTCCATATTTATTCAGATTTGTTTGCACTAATATTGATGGATGTACAATTAAAATTGACTAAATTTTGACTGTGTTGTAATATATAATTAGATAAATGAAAATTTGTTGAAGATTTTTCCTAAAAAAACAATAATTTGTTGAAGATTTTGTTGACACTCCAAAAAAAAACAAACTCTCATACAGCATTTCAACCAATCCGAATGATGTCAAATTCGTTAACACTCCCAAGAGACGAGTAGCAGACAAGCTGGCGACCAGTTCCTGCCCATCCTCGAGGGACAAAGCAGTGATTTGAACCCTACTGATCCAATGAAGCAGACAGCAGGCCAATAATTGCTTTTGAAGAGGCCTAAGCAGGCCTATGAGGTTAAGTTAGGTTAACACTTAGCCTCGGATGAGCCCAAGGGGCTAGCTCCGCAGAGAGCTAAATTACTTAGCTTCGCATGAAGCTATACACAATGCCGCAGAGAGTTAACTCTTAGCTTCGCATGAACTAGCTTCTCCTGAAGCTTTATCTAGCTTCGCCTGAAGCTTAGAACAACTCTATTGAGAGCTAACATCTAACTTCGCCTGAATGTTAGTGATTAGCTTCGTCTGAAGCTTTTCCTATCTCTGCTTAGAGTTTTAACCCTGCAGTGAGATAGCTTTGGATGAAGCTTTGGGCTTACTCTGCATGAAGCTTTGGGATAGCTTCGCCTAAAGTCTCAAGTTAGATCCGCATGGAACTATACCCTCGCAGTAAGGCTAGCTTCGCATTGGATAGCTTCGCATTAGATGAGCTCCACATGGAACTATAGCCTCGCAGCAAGGCTAGCTCCGCATGAAGCTTCACGTCATTTGACCTTTTAAAATCCCTAAGCGAATTAAAAGGGAATGTTTTTTCTATTTAACCGCCCCACTAATTTAGTGGGGCTGATTACCCCCTTTTAGTGGTTGGTTACAACAAATCTCTCATTTAAAGGAGAAAATCAAGAGATTCAAATTTCTTAGTTGGTTACAACAAATCTCCCATTTAAAGGAGATAATTAAGGGATTCAAATTCCTCAACAAGTCAAATATCTCTATTAAAAGAGATAATCTTGGGAAAGCGGTGCACGAAAAGTATATGTTTTAAAGTCATGAGTTAAAAGTGTGTGCTTTGGCTTCCTCGATACTTCCGTTATATCATGAGGCTAAAACAGGTCGAATCCACAAGGATGAGACGCGATAGAACCTTTCACGGTATGTTCACGTGTGTGTTAAAGTTTATTCAACGTTTTAAAGAATCAAAAGAAAACAAAACAAAAGGTGGAAAGAGAAGGATACGGTGAAAACAAAGAAGTGGGAAACATAGAAAAAAATGTATTTGTGATTTTTGGTATATTTTTAAAACAAGATAAAAAGAAAAGAAAACACATGGCTACTAACTACTAATGGCTCCACTAATCATGCTAACCTCTTAGTGATAGTTGCCTCACATGTATCCTGGCCATCACAAGTCCATGGTTCAAGAACGTTTCAAAGCACGACCCGTAAGATAACTCATCACATCCAAATTCAGCAAACAAGTGTAAGCTACACTTAAGCCATCAAAACTAAATAAGAGTAAGCATGAAAAAAGTAATGTTAACTTGTTAGAGAGTTAGACTGCTAGAGTGTTAGAATCCATCATCATAAGCCATCAATGGCTCTTGCAAGAGCAAGACCAAGTAGAGGCTATTAGATTCATGTGGATTATTAAGTAAGGAGTAAGCAAGTTAGTAGTTAGTAGTTAGTTGCCATAAGAGAAAAATAGTTAAGCATGTAAAAAGAGTTAGAGAGAAGAAAATAAGAAAAGATAAAGAGAGAATCTTTCATAAATTGTCGCCTTCCATTACAAGAACTCTTGCTTTTCACCTATGCTACGCTCTTACCCTATTACAAGATCTAGAAGAAATGAAAAATACAAAAGAGAAAGAAGAAAAACAACTAACCTAAACTACTCTAAAAAACTACATGCATGAAAAAGAACCAACCCTAAAGCTCTCCTCCAAACTCCTCTCCCTTCAGTTCTGCTCATACTGGACAATTTATAGGCCAAAGGGGGCACCAGGGACAGTGTACGGAGCCGCGCATCAAATCACGACGCGCGGCCCCAAGCTATGGCCTCGTTTCCGCCGTGATCGGGGAAAAATCGCGCACGAAAAGTGTATGTTTTGAAATCAAGATTTAAAGTGTGTGCTTTGGTTCCTCGATACTTCCGTTATAGTATAGAGGCTAAAATGAGTAGAATCCACAAGGACGGGAGGCGATAGAAGCTTACACGGCATGTTCACGTGTATGTTAACGGTTCTTCAATGTTTGAAAAAATGAAAAGAAAAGAAAATAAAGAATGAAAAGAGAAGAATACGGTAAAACACGAAGAAGTGGAAACATAGAAAAAAATTCTTTGTGATTTTTGTGATATATCTAAAACAAAGTGAAAAAGAAAGAAACTCATGGCTACTAACCACTAATGGCTTCACTAACTATGCTAACCTCTTAGTGATAGTTACCTCACATGTATCATTAGCCATCACTAGTCCTTGGTTCAAAAGCATTTTAAAGCATGACCCATATGATAACTTTCACATCTAAACTCAACAAAACAAGTGCAAGCTACACTTAAACCATCAAAACTAAATAAGAGCAAGCATGGAGTAAAATAATGTTAGTTTGTCAGAGAGTTAGGATGTTAGAGTGTTAGATCCATCATCATGAGCCATCATTAGCTCTTGCAAAAGCAATGCCAAGTAGAGGTTATTAGATTCATGTGGATTATCATATAAGAAGTTAGTAAGTTAGTGGTTAGTAGTTAGTTGGCATGAGAGAAAATTAGTTAAACATGTAAAAAGAGTTAGAGAAAAGAAAAAAAAGAGAGGTAAAGAGAGAACCTTTCATAATTTATCACCTTCTATTACAAGAACTCTTACTTTCCAACCATGTATCACTCTCTCTCTCTTATTACAAGATCTACAAGAAATGAAAAATATAAGGGAGGAAGAAGAAGAACAACTAAGCTAAACTACCATACACTACAACACGGAGAAGAAACAACTAAAACTATCCTAAAAATTACTCAAAAACTCATCCCCTGGGCTCTAGAAAATCCCAGGGTATTTATAGGCAAAATTAGGCACCAGGGTACGGGTATAGAGCCACGCGTCAAATCCTGGCGCGCGGCTCCACACCAGAGCCGTGAATACGTAGCCCAGGCCGCATTTTCGCGGCTGTACCTGGGCGACGCGCACAGCGCCTCCTACTGCACGCTGCCCGTTGTCCCCCTGTCGGCTGCATGTCCCAGCTTCTGGTTTGGGCCCCTGGTTTTGACGAAACCATCCTCCAAAGTCAATGACTATCTTTATAGGCTTTTTAATCACCAATTAAATGGTGATTTTGAGTCTTCTTCTTCATTTCATGCCATGGACCTAGAAATAATAAAGAGAGGTATTATTAACAGAATTTAATATTAAACAAAAATGAAGATGTGGTATAAAATATGCAGTTTTAGAGACTAATTACACCCCCACACTTTTGCTCGTCCCGAGCAAAACAAAAACTAAGAAAATTATTTCACCACTTCCGCAGGTGACGCGATTGCACTGAGCATGTGCAACAAGCCGTTAAACCTCTAGATTTTCTCTAGAGGAGGAGTTTTGTCTCCTGAGAGTTTTCAGCGGATTACACCCACAAAATCCATAAGAAAAGAAATCAAATGTCAGTATTTTTGAAATCGCATTTTGAAATAAAAAAAGTGTTGAAGTATTTTTGCAAAAATATAAGTAATCTAAGGTCATAGGTTAACCAGAAATCATTCTTCCTTAAGCTAAGTCGAAATGCAAAATCTTGTTAAAAATTAAATGTAAGAATTTAAAATTGATTTAATTCTCTGATCTTCCATAAAACTCTTAGAACATACGTACTTTGTGAACTGTGAAGATTTTTGGGATATCCACTCTAACTTTCATGCCATTTATTTATATTATTTATTTTTTTCTCTTTTTATTTCCCTTAGTTTTCTTAGGCTTTCTTATTTATCCGGCTAGTGAGCCTTTAGGCGGTATCTCCCAAACTAGATAGTTTTAGGGCACCAGATAAAAAAAATTCCTCATACTTAAGGACTCGAGTAAACAAGGACACAAAATTAAAAGTGATTATTTTATTTATTTTTGTCCACCATTAGGTCTAAATAATCATGCTTCCTGAGGCATAATTACCTAACTTCAATAAGTGATTTTATCATCATTTTTTATATATATTTTTTAGCATTTTGTTATGGCATTCTCTGTCTTTGTTTCAATCCCAAAAAATTACGTAAGTGTGAAGTGCATAATCTAAGATAAAAAATTCAAGATCAAATTATCTTTTCAATCTTACTTCCTTATCCTAAAATTTAAACAAGATCTATTATTTTGACTCGGTTAAAATTTTATAATTTTGGGTCTTTCTAATTCCCAAGATAATCTTAATTTTCTTAAAAATAAATCAAAACTATTTCCCTTATGTCAAAAAATTTTGTAAAAAGAAAAGAAAAGAGTTTTATACAAAAGAAAATTTTAAAAAGTTCCTAAAAAGAAATGTAAAAGAAAGAAAATTTAAAACTAACCTACGTTAGTAAACCCTCCCCTACACTTATCTCATGCATTGTCCTGAATGCATCGTGAATGTGTATATACATAAAACAAATGAGAAGGAAGGAAAATTACCTCATGGTGGTGGCTCCGGTGGTAGTCTGATTAGGCCAAGCGTTGTGACTCAATCAAAAAATCGTGGATCGTGCAGAAACCCACCAGTGACCTCTTTAATATGACCCAGTAAAATATTAGAGAACTGTGTGATCTTATTGAAAAAATTTACCCCATCCAATTTTCAATTTTCAAAAATAATTACTGAGTCATTTTCTTCAGCATCCTTGTCTAATAATGAAGTGTGATTTTGGGAGATGATTGATTTAGACTCAAATGGAACGGAAATAAAAATCGATACTGACTCGGGAATTTGACTCAGTCAAGTTGATATTCAACAATGAGAGTCGAAATTGGTTAAAAAATAGGGTCCAAATCAAAGAAGTGATGTTCACACACTTTCCCCATCAATGAAGTGTGATCATAAGATATTGGTGATTTTATTTCACGGTGTACTGGTACAGAATTCAATGTTGACTCCGGAATAGAGAAAAAAATCTGGTTCAGATACCGGAGTCATTATTGAATCAAAAAGTGAAGTAGAATTACCAACTTGAGGTTCAAGATCACTTTCAAGCTCAAGTTTAATTTCGAGAAAAGAATAACTTGTTAAAAGTCAAGGTGGTTCTCAAAATTTTGGGCAAGTTCAAAAGGATGTAAGGAAATTGAATCTTGATTTTCATCCACGGAAGGAATGTGAATGGGTGAAATGATCGATTCAGTTTCAAGAATTATGGGAATCAAAACTGGCTCAAGAACGTTACTTAGTTCAGGTAACACTACAGGAGTCGATATTGATTCAAGGATTAGACTCGAATTGCTAAATTGAAGTTTGGGTTCACATTCATCTTCAAGCAGGAATTGGATAACTTGTCAAACTATCAAGAATTTGATGTTGGTCAAGTTCAAGTTGGTATGATGAAATTGAAGCTGGATTTTCAAAATAACATGATTCTTGAGTCATATGAACATCTGATGGACTTAGGAACTTATTCATATTTTGTATTATTCGCTCGGTCTCTTGCACGAATTCCATAGTTTTTTCCTATAATGATTTTTCTTTGATTGGTTCTGAAAAAAAAACTATATAAATTTTGCAAATTTGTGAACATGGTGAGGCCATCATGTTTTCAAATTATTTTTGGGCCTCTATCGCTTCTTCTAAAGTCCTTTACAATGATGATTTTTCTTCAATTGGTGGTTCAGAAAAAAGAGGATATGAAGCAGAATCGGGTAATGAATATTGTGAAAATTGTGGACTATGTGGTTGAAAATTTGACTCGGGGGAGGTGAATCTTCATGAACTCTGTGAAGAGTGAAATTTATTTTAAAAATTATAGTCATAGGATTGGGGATATGGGTTATATTGAGTCGGATAATCCCAACTCGGTATATATGTTGGTTCATGTTGTACATAGCCGGGTTGGAGTTATCCGAGTCAAATGAGGTCGGGGTGAAATATACATAAAAGAAAACAAACAAACAAATGAACAAACAAACAAAGATAAGGAAAAAGAAAATAAGCCTATACTAAGGTTCACTTAGACCTAGATGACTCCTAACTGGTTAGACTGTCCAGAGGGGTACATTGTCAGAATCTGACCACAAGTTAATCGGCCAGGTAGGGACAAAAGCAGTGGGAGGTATTCGTGCCGGAGCAACGGGCCTAATTATGTCAAACCAGTGTTCTTCGAGGTTTCGCCTCTCAATCCCCAACTTTAGATACTGATTTGACAAGAGTCAAACTCTAACAACTTCCCTCTTAGGTCAATCTCCTAAATGAGTCTGAGATGTCCTAGGGGCCAATGTCTAGCAATTTTATTTAGACTTGAGTTATGTGAGTGGGAGGTGATTTTTGGGCTAAGGAAGGGTAATGACTTTCCCATTTTATGTTGTATTAGGTTTTGCTCTTAAGTTCAATTCGTGTAAGGGTGCAATATAGATAAGAACGAACACACAAAGCGAGTAAATCACCCACGTGTTTGTCCTACCTATATGCAATGCAATAAGTACATCTCCGTCAAGGTCACAACAACACAAAAATAAAATACAGTATATTGGAATGAAAATTGACACGTGCCGAGATGCAAATGTCTAAATCATTTTTAAACATCCAATTTTCGTATTTTAGTTCTTAAAATTATTATAGTGCAGAGGTTATAAACAAAAAACAGAATATAATAATATATAAGAATTCAAAAGCAAGTGTGGACTTCTGCAATGCTAAAGAATTTGACCTGCACACCAAAAAACAAAGAAGAAAAGTTGACAAAAACGTGAAATCAAACCTGCCCATCACCGGCAACGGCGCCAAAATTTGATCGGGGAAAAATCGCACACGAAAAGTGTATGTTTTGAAATCAAGATTTAAAGTGTGTGTGTGCTTTGGTTTCCTCGATACTTCCGTTATAGTATAGAGGCTAAAACGAGTCGAATTCACAAGGACGGGAGGCGATAGAAGCTTACACGGTATGTTCACGTGTATGTTAATGATTTTTAAAGTTTGAAAGAATGAAAAGAAAAGAAAACAAAGAATGAAAAGAGAAAAATACGGAGAAACCGAAGAAGTGGAAAACATAGAAAAAAATAGTTCTTTGTTATTTTGTGATATATCTAAAATAAAGTGAAAAAGAAAGAAAACTCATGACTACTAACTACTAATGGCTCCACTGACCATGCTAACCTCTTAGTGATAGTTGCCTCACATGTATCATTGGCCATCACTAGTCCTTGGTTCAAGAGCGTTTCAAAGCATGACTCATATGATAACTTTCACATTCAAACTCAACAAAACAAGTGCAAGTTACACTTAAACCATCAAAACTAAACAAGAGCAAGCATGAAGTAAAGTAATGGTAGCTTGTTAGAGAGTTAAGATGTTAGAGTGTTAGATCCATCATCATGAGCCATCAATGGCTCTTGCAAGAGCAAGGCCAAGTAGAGGCTATTAGATTCATGTGGATTATCATATAAGAAGTTAGTAAGTTAGTGGTTAGTAGTTAGTTGGCATGAGAGAAAATTAGCTAGAGTTAGAGAGAAGAAAACAAAGAGAGGTAAAGAGAGAACCTTTCATAACTTGTCACTGCTATTACAAGAACTCTTGCTTTCCAACCATGTATCACACTCTCTCCTATTACAAGATTTACAAGAAATGAAAAATACAAAGGAGGAAGAAGAAGAACAACTAACCTAAACTACCCTACACTATAATATGGAGAAGAAACAACTAAAACTATCCTAAAAACTACTCAAAAACTTCTCCCCCTAGGCTCTGAAAAATCCCAGGGTATTTATATGCAAAATTGGGCACAGGGTACAGGTATGGCAGCTGCGCGTCAAATTCTTGCGTGCGGCTCCACACCAGAGCTGCGAAAACGCGGCCCAGGCCACGTTTCTGCTGCTGTACCTTGGCGGCGTGTGCAGCACTGCCTGCTGCGCGCTGCCCGTTTGTCCCTCTGTCGGCTGCATTCCCGATTTCTGGTTTTGGGCCCCTGGTTTTGACGAATCAGCTCTCCAAGTCAATGGCTATATTTATAGGCCTTTAATCACCAATTAAATAGTGATTTGGGTGTTCTTCTTCATTCATGTCATGAACCTAGTGCAAGCTACACTTAAACCATTTAAAACTAAATAAGAGCAAGTATGGAATAAAGTAATGTTAGCTTGTTAGAGAGTTAGGATATTAGAGTGTTAAAATCCACAATCATGAGCCATCAATGGCTCTTGTAAGAGCAAGGCCAAGTAGAGGCTACTAGATTCATGTGGATTATCAAGTAAGGAGTAAGCAAGTTAAAGGTTAGCAGTTAGTTGCCATGAGCGAATTAGCTAAGCATCTAAAAGGAGTTAAAGAGAAAAAAATAAGGAGAGATAAAGAGAGAACCTTTCATAGATTGTCACCTTCCATTGTAAGAACTCTTGTTTTCCACCTATGTACTACTCTCTTACCTATTACAAGATCTACAGGAATAAAAAATACAAAAGAGGAAGAAGAAGAGAACAACTAACCTAAACTACCCCAAAAATTACATACATGATAAAGAAACAACTCTAAAGCTCTTCTCCAAACTCCTCCCCTTCAGTTCTACTCATACTAGGCAATTTATAGGCCAAAGGGGGCACAGGGACAGTGTATGGAGCCGCGCGTCAAATCACGACGCGCGGCTCCAAGCAACGGCCGTGGTGCGGCCACAAAGGCGTCGCGCGCGTGGCACCGCTTGCCACGTGCTGTCAGTTCATCCCCCTATCTACTGTACCTCCTGGTTTCTAAATATGGGCACCCAGTTTTAACAGATTCACCCTCCAAAGTCAATGGCTATATGTATAGGCTTTAAATCACCAAATAAATGGGATTTTGGGCTTCTACTTTATTTCATATACCATGAACCTAGAAACATACAAGAGAGGTGTTATTAACAGAATTTCATTTTTAATAAATGTGAAGATGTGGTACGAAATATTCATATTTAGAGACTAATCACTCTGCATGAAGCTTCAGATCGTTTTGACCTTTTAAAATCCCTGAGCGAATTAAAAGGGAATGTTTTCTCTATTTAACCGCCCCACTAACTTTGTGGGGCTGATTACCTCTTTTAGTGGATGGTTACAACAAATCTCCTATTTAAAGGAGATAATCAAGGAATTCAAATTCCTCAGTTGGTTACAACAAATCTCCTATTTAAAAGAGATAATTAAGGGATTCAAATCCCTCAACAAGTCAAATATCTCGTTTAAAAGAGATAATCTAGGGATTCAAATTCCTCATATAAAGAAGAAAATCAAGGAGAATAACTCTTTTAATTGTTTACAGCCTGGCAGGCTAGCCTGGCCATATGCTAAACTAGTCTCGCCATTGGCTAAATAGCCTCGCCCACGGCTATTTTTATCTTCATCTGAAGACTACAACAACTTATTTACAGTTGTTAAATTGATTTTAGGGATTTTCTATCCCTTACCTGGTCTATAATAGCCAGAGCAAGCACACACAGAGGGAGGAGCCTGCAGGCAGAGAGAGCTAAAAAAAAGGCCACACAGAGAGAGAGAGAGAGAGAGAGAGAGAGATCCTCCTCTTCATTAACAAGAACTCACGTTCTTCATTAGCGTAAAGTTTGCAACAGCGACACGCTTTCCTATAGTCTCTGAACTAAGCAATTGCAACACCCTAATTCATCTGAACTGATCAAGACTTCTCCTTACATCAAGGAAATTCTCGAATCAGGCGAGAAGAAATTCTCAGGCGGTAGATCCGAGATTTGATTATCCGTGTGATCAAAGGGACAAAGTGGTCGCGTACTGACCAGACCCCTATCGACACACTTTTTCAGAAACTCTAAGAAGAGAGTTCTTGTAAATTTTCTTTTAATTATTGTAATTCTATTCAAATATTTTGTAAGTTTTCCCTTTGCAAATAAAGAAAAACAGATTTGTCCTCAAAAAAATATGTAAATTTGTCGTGAATTTAATCAATTGTTCTTTTCTGCATGCTTCCTTGTTGCTTGTTGCTTCTGTAATGGAAGTGGAAGCAGCCATAGTTGAAGTGTTGAAAATGTGAAATAAAAAATTTTGGTTGTGGGAAAAGAGACCGTGACATAAAATCTCTATCCATTGCTTCTCACAGCTCTTACTGTTCACGCCAGAGAAAAGATATGCCATTAGAATTTGGTTATGTTCAGTCGTGCACAGCTGAATTTAATCAATTTGTTCGGTCATGCTCAGCTGAACAAAACTACACTGTTTGGCCTTAAGCGGTCCGAACAGTATAAAAATGTTCGGCCATACAAGGCCAAACAGAATAATTTTGTTCGGCCCTGCAAGGCTGAACAGAGACTTTGACGCTTTCGTTTAATATACAGTCATACTAAACAAATTTATATCTAAAATCGATTTGAACACAAAAATATACGTGAATTAATTCTTTCAAAATATTTAAAATTGTATAAACACAAACATTTGAAATTTATTTTACACAAACATCTCCATATTTGATCTAATCATGTCTAAATTTACTTCTACGCTCGCCACGTCGTGCCTCCCTCTGAGTCCGCTCGGACTGGCCCGTCTCACTGCCCTCAAGTGTATCAACTGTCTCACGCAACGTCTGGTATAGGGTTGGCACAGTGTGTGGTGAAGATGGCCCCAGTTGTAGTACAAGGTGCGAAAATCTCTCTGCACGAGCTATTCGCTACAGTCAAAACATATAACAGGTTAATAACAAGTTACTAAATGGGGTTAAAATAAGTAGTTTTATATGTTTGTAAGAAACGATATATTTTACTTATGCAAGCATAAAGGCATCAATGTCCTCACCACGTGTATGCCCAGGAGCCAAAGACCTATTAAACGGATTTTATATGATATGATGAGATATCTATCGAAACCAGTTTATATATCCGTCTACAATGTCCCATTGGTACCTCACTTCTACGCTCCTTTTTCGTACGTGATAGTATATGGGACTGCAACCTACCCCAGTAATTGTCGCTCCATGTATAAGATATATGATATTTATTTGCAGTCGACCCTCTCCTAACCTTCTCCGGACTAAGTAGTGAGGCCAGGATAATCTGGACCCATCACATTGTATAAAACACCTTTTCTGGATGGTAGAGTTCGACTACATCGATGCACTTTCGACACCCACTGAAAAAACAGATTGGATGCAGTGGATGATGATCTCTGGACTCTTGGTATGGATTACATACCACCTACAAATAAAAACAAGCATCGTTAATATAGTTCGCATTCAAAAAACATTACAAGTATGTATGAAATAACTTACCTAATGCGTCTGCAAGCAATCAAGTGACTCACGTGTTGCTTGCAGCTTAGCAATGAGCTACTCGCCTACCTATACCCACTTGCACGCTCGCGGAAGATCATTTGTATAGCTTATGTTATGAGGGGGACGCAAGCTGGGAAAGCACTTAATATCCATGTCTGTTGATCAAATCACATTAGATTCATATAAAATATTCTGTCCATCAAATGTGTGAAAAGTTTACTAATACCTCAAGAAATGACAGATATCTAGCAATATGCTCAACTCCATCTCTTGAAGGATACCCTAGCTACCTGTATAGGTATGCTAATGCAACGGCTTCCCGAGTATAGGATGACACCTGGCCGAGGTCCTCAAATAATTTTAGGTAGTCGACGGAAATCCTCATTCCAGTCTTGTCACTAGAGAGAGTGCAGCCGACCAAATACAACAGATAAGCTCTGGCAGCGCACTGAATACATCTATCTGATGTAGAATCCGTGACATTGAAGAACTTGGATGGGAGCCATTCAATCGAACTGAGGTACCCCGGACCATGCCTAACTCATCATCTGCTTTTTGAGGGACACCCCCAAGTAAACTAACCAGCATTTCTTAGGCATCCGTTATTCTCTAGGGCAGCGTCACAGAACCCATCACAGGTATACCTACAAGGTGGGAATATCGTCCAGTGTGATGGTCATTTCACCGAACGACATGTGAAATGTATTCGTCTTCGATTGCTACTGTTCCACGAATGCGGAGATAACAACCCTATTTCCCCTCCGGTAGGAAATGCTTGTCAACTCTAGCGTCCGAATTGTTGAATGTGTAACACCCGACTTAAATAAATCCGGATTAATGCCTAAATAATTTTATTTAACAGCGTGACAATCATGTTTAAATTTAATCAAAAAAAAAAATTAGAAAATATTAGAAATAATGAAATATATATATATATATATATATATATATATATATATATAATATATATACATTAGTATTCTCCTTGGTACATTTTAATAATATGTATTTGATACATAATTAATAAAGGTATAATAGTTGTAAATACTAATACCTAACATCATATAAATACCTAAATAAATTTTTTCCAAAAATATCTAACTTAGGGGTGTGTTGGCAAGTTTGTGGTGCACAAGAGGAGTGAGGTATCAAATTAATAAGTGATGTGTTGGCAATCTAAAGTGTCTTGGAAATTGAAGGGGTGATGTGTCAAATTATTAGCAATTAGGGTAACTAATAAAATTTTGGAAAATAAACCTTCCCAAAAATATAACCAAAACTTTTTCCCCAAATTTCTCTTCTTCTTCTCTTCGGGCCCTCCAATTAATATATAATATTATATATATATATATTATATATATATATTATATTCATACACATAATAATTTTCACCGTCTTCCCCCTCCTACCGGTTCGCACTCGGCCCCTTCCTCCAAATAACCTATAAATATACACAAATACTAAAATAAAGTTATCACCGTCTTCCCCTTTCTGCCGGTTCTCACACGGCCCTTCCTCCAATAATATATACATATATTGCATAAAGCAAATTTCACCGTCTTCCCCCTCCTACCGGTTCTCACACGGCCCCTTCCTCCGAATATAACAATATACCACACATTTAACTTAACATACAATTTCACATAAACATTTCATATACTATAAAAAGAAAGCAACTATACACTCGTAGGAGTTAACGTTTATATAGACATATCCCTCTCTTAATGTACCCAATTATGCTTTTATAATGAAAGTGTTACCCACACCAAAGATGTACATGTCGTGTACATATATAAATTGACACAATTTCATCTTATGATTCCATGAGAAACAAAACCCCCCAAAAATTCTTTCTCCATTTGACCCAGACTCTCTCTCTCTCTCTCTCTCTCTCTCTCTCGCGCTCTCTCTCTCTCACTCCCCAGCCGCGCCAGCAAGGGGCGGCGGCCAGGGAAGCCCCTCGCGGCGACGCCGCGCGCGCTCAGCAGCCGGGCGCGCGGCCTGCGACAGGGCGCAGGCGACGCAGGGGAGCACGGGCGGCGCTGGAGGGCTCGCGGCGACACGCGGCGGCGCTGGAGGGCGCGCGGGCGGCGGCAGGCGGCACTGGGAAGCGCGAGCGGGCGCCGGGCAGTGCGGACGGCACTGGTGAGGAGGAGAAAGGGGGGTTTCGAGTTGGGTTCCGGGGAATCCGCGAATCGGATCGGATTCAGAATTCTTCGAACAGAAACTAATTGAGGTAAAAAGATCTATAAATCCCCTAAATTAGATTGTAAATTGTGTCATGGATTAATCTTAGGATTTATTGAATTAGGGCTCAATTCGG
Source organism: Agave tequilana (assembly GCA_038442645.1). Lineage (NCBI taxonomy): Eukaryota > Viridiplantae > Streptophyta > Magnoliopsida > Asparagales > Asparagaceae > Agave > Agave tequilana. The sequence continues at coordinate 217,114 of JAVJIF010031686.1, forward strand.
TGGGTGAAAGAGGCGGTATTCTTCGCGTGGGCTTCCATCAAGCAAGGTGAGTAGACTAAAAAATGTTATCTATTAAAAATTGAAGTTCATAGTTGTGGATAAATTAAAGAATTGATAAGAAAAATTGAAATCAAATTTGTATGTAAATTGCTAGATACAATGAAAGAATAAAAGATTTCATGTTGTAGAATTAAAGGAAAAGTAGGAGAAATCATAGTATGTATGAATTAGAGATTATAAAAGGTGCGCTACTTAGATTAATTACATGTTAGTATATGGAGGAACTTGGGATAATTTTTGTTTTGATTATCGGTTATGTGAATTAACATAACACGGGAAATGGTTTAAATTACATATGATGGTGATTGGCACTAAGTCTTTTGTATATGAATATGGTTATACCGTTATTTAACTAGACACTATAGATGTGCCATATCGGAGGGGCGAGCCGGAGCAACGGCAGGAGGGGGAAGACGGTGATGATTATATTCATTTCTATTATGTGTTAAAGTGTGATAATAATAAGCTTTATTAAATTTTTCATGGTAGTTGAGACATCTAACTTAAAAATGGGAATATGTAATAGCACAGTGGAAACCAACTTAGTAAACTTCTGTATCAACTTAAATCCAATTGGCATATGAAATGTTATTGGTAGATTTTAGATGGTTTACTCACTGAGCTTTCCAGCTCATGTATATTCATGTTGTAAATTTCAGGTTTGGACAAGGGTAAGAAGCCAATGTAGGTTCTAAAATCTTTTGGATATGGAGTGATCGACCCTTTCATGTAATGCTTGTGATTAAAATCTACGTCATATTTTGTTTACTTTTGTAACTGATTATTATTTATATATATGTGGGAACTTGATGTATTTTCAATTTTGAAAGTTGGGAATGTATGTATAACTCTGTTGTGGGCTATTTGAACATGGACTTGGTAAGTAACTTTGATTTCATGTATGGAAAGACTTGGACAATGTTATGATAATTATAATGTATTTGTGGGAAAGGAAGTTGTGATTCCTTTGGTGTTTGATGGGTGAATGCAATATTTTGTAAGGAGAGTTTATTTAAATTTTGTTGATAAGTAGGCAAATTGTGCCGAAATGTTTTGTTGGAGATGTTATGTCCATTGTGGACATTATATGTAGTGGTGTATATTGGCATAGTCCATATTTTAGGGGAGATGCTGCCGAAATTTTGAAGAAATATTATTGGATTTGTTCTATATTATAAGAAAGTACTGGGACCGTTACAGTTGGTATCAGAGCAAAGGTTTTAGTCTAAGGATAGACAAATTGTAGGGTTGTATGCACACTTTACATGTTTGTTGGTGGGAAAACTAGGGAGATTAGTATTAGACCATGAAAATTTAAGTGTGTGGGTTCCCTGAAATATATGATATTTGCCTGTTCTCCTACGTTCCAATTCGGGTACCCGCATACCCTAATTTGAACGGATCCTACGAGAGATGCGGGCCTATTGTGTAGATCTCCAGTGGTATGGGACACTGAGACTGGAGAGTAAGTAAAATATCAGATAAATCAGGGGTAACTCGAAATTGGTAAAATAATTACAAGTTTTTCTATGGATATATTTGTATAGATATGTGTGATTGATCTATTATATTTAAGGATTGGGAATGAAAACAAGCTAATATGAAACTTTATCCTTTCAGATGGGAGATCCTAGCACACCCGAGCTGTCGTCAGAAGGCTCAGAAATAGAAAGTCAGAGTTGGACCGCAAATAGTATGGATTGGGACTATGAGTCCGACGAAACGGATCCAAAGACTATTTTTAGTGGACCCAAGGGCAGTCCCAATGTGACGAGGGTAGCAAAACGCAACAAAGAGAATAACATCCAGGATGCCGAGAGTATTATAAGGAATGTGACAAGAAGCGAGGACCAGGAAGATGCACCTGATGCTGAGGTGGAGTCCCCTGGGAGGATGTTTTATGGGGGTATTTGGTGGAATTCAAGTTGGATTAAAGACATGGATCTATATGACGATAATGAAAACTGGAGATGCGGAGATGATAGTATAATGGAAGAAAATCCAGAAGAGGATCCTGAAGAAGAAGAGTATCCCGAAGAAGAAGAGGATTCCGAGGAAGAAGAACCCGAAGAAGACCCCGAGAAGAGGATCCAGAAGAAGGAGTCAATAAGGGAGAAGCCTCAGCCGGGGACAGCATGGACAAAAGTTTTTCAGACTCTAATACCACTCCATGAAGTCGGGGAAACTAAGACATAGCATTTTGGGAGGATAAATATTTGGACTTCCATGTTTAGGATTTTTTTTTTTTGTTTTGTAAGGGTCTTGTATTTTGTAATCAAATGTGCAGAAAGGACATATCTTAGTTTGCGTGTTTGTATCTTTTGTATGAATATAAGCATTGTATGTAAATCTTGTAACCAAATCTTTTTGAAGTTATAATGTAGTAACATTTTGTATATGAAACTTCGTGTCTCAAAGAATTTTGTTTTGTTAAATTTTCTAGGTAGTAATGGATCTAAACTTTTCTCCGCCAAATACAAATTCTGAGGAGAACGCCCCACCCCACAGTACAGTTGGGAGTGTCCATCCTCCGACCCATCAGGAGATTTCAATGGATCGATTCAATACTGATCGGAGAGCCCCAGACCGGATACCGGATTGGTTGATGCAGTTAACCACTGTAAATAATCCACGCAGGGCCTTGGAGCAATTTCAAAAATTGAATCCTCCGCCATATAAAGGAGGAGCGGACCCAATTCAAGCAGAGGAGTGGCTTCGTCAAATTTGTAAAATACTAGATGTGATGGAATGTACCGAAGATCAGAGGGTATCATTCACTTCTTTTATGTTCCAGGGCGAGGCGGAACATTGGTGGGAAATGGTTAAAACAGGAGCCAAATCCCTAGGAGAAGAAATTTCTTGAAAATTCTTGGTCAAAAAGTTCAATGAGAAGTATATACCCGGAGTAGTGAGGGATAAGCTTGCGATGGAATTCCAAGAATTAAAGCAAAATCTATTGACGGTGAATCAATATGAAAACAAATTCACCCAACTATCAAGGTATGCTGGTAAGTTGGTGTCTGAAGAGGAAGACCGGACAAAAAGATTTGTACGAGGTTTGAGGCCGGAAATCAGGAGCCAACTAATTCCATTTCAACTTCAGATTTACAGTCAGGCGGTGGAGAAGGCTTTAGAAGTTGAAAGGGACCTGCAAGAAAACCAGGATATAAGAACCAGAGAGTTTCCATCTGCCAAACGCTTCCGATATCTCAGCACACCAAGAAGTGGATCCACCAACTTCAGGTTCGGAGGAGGAACTGGATCTTCGTCCGCATCAACTCCAAGAATGATGGCAGACTCGTGGCCCCGGAATGCAGGATCTTTTCAAAGCTCGCCACATGCATCTTATCCGCGTCAAAATTTCGTGGGAGGAACGTGGTGTCTTAGATGCAACCGCAATCACACAGGAAGCTGCCAGGTAAACAAACAGTGTTTTGCTTGCGGCCAGATAGGCCACATGAGGAGGGATTGTCCTACACTTCGAGGACCTACTGGTGCTATTAGAGGAACAGGCAGGCGGACCGCAGGCATCGCTCCGACAAATGGATCATCAGGAACTTTTCGGCGGTCTGGCAATACGTTTCGACCAACCATGACGCAGGCTTCAGTACAACAGCCCAGGGTTCAAGGAAGGATGAATGCTTTAACCCAACAAGAAGCTCGGGCGTCTAACTCAATGGTGGAAGGTACTATTTATTTATCTGGAGTAATCGCTCGAGCATTATTTGATTCTGGTGCCACACATTCGTTTATTTCCTCATCTTTTGCCTCAAAAATTAATAAGATACCCGAACCCTTGAGCTTCCAACTGGCGGTATCCACACCTGTAGGCACAACTTTGATTACTGATGTATATTATAAGGGGTGTGAAATTATCATAGGAGAAATGAACACACAGGCAGACTTGATCAAATTAGGAGAGATGGAATATGATATCATCTTAGGAATGGATTGGTTATCAACACATCATGCACATGTAGACTGCCATCAAAAGAAAATAATCTTCAAAATACCAGGGACCCCAGGATATGTGTTCGAAGGGACAAGGAATAAAATTAGCCTTCCTGTGATCTCAGCCTTAAAAGCCACCAAACTATTACGACATGGATGTCAAGGATTTTTGGCAACAATATTAGCCAAGGAGAAAGAGGAAGTGAGAATAGAAGACATAACTGTTGTAAGAGAGTATCCTGATGTGTTTCCTGAAGAATTGCCAGGCTTACCTCCGGACAGGGAAGTAGAATTCTCTATTGATCTTTTACCTGGAACAGGACCTATATCAAAAGCTCCCTATAGAATGGCACCAGCAGAGATGAAAGAATTAAAGGAACAATTAGAAGAATTATTAGACCTGGGATTTATTCGGCCAAGTGTATCACCCTGGGGTGCTCCTGTATTATTTGTAAAGAAGAAGGATGGAAGTATGAGACTGTGTATAGATTACAGGGAGTTGAATAAAGTCACTATCAAAAATAGATATCCACTTCCGAGGATAGATGATCTTTTTGACCAACTTCAAGGTGCAAGTGTATTTTCCAAAATGGATTTAAGATCTGGATATCACCAATTAAAAATCAAATCAGGGGATGTTCCTAAAACAGCCTTTAGAACCAGATATGGACATTATGAGTTTCTGGTAATGCCATTTGGACTGACCAATGCCCCAGCCGCATTTATGGATCTAATGAATAGAATCTTTCAGCCATATTTGGATAAATTTGTGGTGGTATTCATTGATGACATTCTAGTCTACTCAAGAAACTCAGAAGAACACGAAGAGCATTTGAGAATAGTTTTGCAGTTATTGAGGGAAAGGCAACTTTATGCAAAATTCAAAAAGTGTGAGTTCTGGCTAGAAAAAGTTGGATTCCTTGGTCATATTATTAATAAAGAAGGAATATCTGTGGATCCAGCAAAGATAGAAGCAATTGAGAATTGGCCCAGACCTACCAATGTCTCCGAAGTACGGAGTTTCTTAGGACTGGCTGGGTATTATCGAAGGTTCGTGGAGGGATTTTCCAGGATTGCGGCACCATTGTCACAATTGACCAAGAAAAATCTCAAATTTCATTGGGGGAAAGTCAGGAGGAGAGTTTTCAAGAATTGAAGAATAAGCTAACTTCGGCCCCAATCCTAGCCATGCCCTCTGGGACTGAAGGATATGTTATTTACAGTGATGCATCAAAGTCGGGACTGGGTTGTGTATTAATGCAGCATGGAAGAGTAATTGCATATGCCTCCAGGCAACTTAAAAACCATGAGAAGAACTATCCCACCCATGATTTGGAACTGGCTGCAGTTATATTTGCTCTAAAAATTTGGCGACATTATTTATATGGTGTGTCATGTGATATATATACAGACCATAAGAGCCTGAAGTATATATTTACTCAAAAAGAATTGAATATGCGCCAAAGAAGATGGTTGGAACTAATGAAAGATTATGATTTAAATATTCACTATCACCCTGGGAAAGCCAATGTAGTAGCAGATGCGCTTAGCCGCAAATCAGAGGGATCTCTAGCTACACTACTAACTCAACAAGCCAATTTGTTAAAGGAGATATAGAGGATGCAGATTGAGGTTCAACCAAGGGAGATCATCAATAGAGATAGTCAGATGAATCAGGTTAGAGTGGAATTTGATCTTTATGACAAGATCCATCAGGCACAACAAAATGATGAACAGTCAGTTAAGAACTTTGAGAAAGTGTTAAAGGGTGAAACACAAGACTTCATCATTGATAAAGGGTTTCTGAAGAAGGGAAACCGGGTATGTGTACCTTCCAATTTCGAACTCAAGGAACAAATTATGAGGAAGCTCATTGCACTCCTTACACAGCTCATCCTGGGGCAACTAAAATGTATCAAGATCTGCGAACAAATTTTTGGTGGGAAGGGATGAAGGATGACATAGCAAGATTCGTGCAGAAATGCCTAATATGTCAACAAGTTAAAGCAGAACATAAGAAGCCCCCGGGACTGCTAATGCCACTACAAGTTCCTGAATGGAAATGGAATCATATTACTATGGATTTTGTGTCAGGACTTCCCAAATCTCCTCGTGGACATGATGCTATATGGGTGATAGTTGACCGACTCACTAAGTCCGCACATTTCCTACCCATTCGGTTGGATTACTCAATGGACAAGTTGGCACAAATCTATCTTCAAGAGATAATTAGAATTCATGGAGTGCCTGAAACCATTGTGTCGGACCGAGACCCTCGGTTCCAGTCCAGATTCTGGATCAGTTTAGCTAAAGCTCTGGGAACCAAGCTTCACCTTAGCACAGCAGCGCACCCGCAAACTGATGGGCAGTCTGAAAGGACTATTCAAATCTTAGAAGATATGCTGAGAGCTTGTACATTAGATTTTGGGGGCAATTGGGAGAAGCATCTATCATTAGTGGAGTTCGCATATAACAACAGTTACCAGTCCACTATAGGAATGCCACCCTTCGAAGCCTTATATGGAAGGAAGTGTCGATCACCCATTTGTTGGGAAGAAGTGGGAGATCGAAGGTTACTGGGTCCAGACATGGTCCAAGAAACTACAGAAAAGATCCGGACAATAAGGAAAAGGATGAGTGCAGCTCAAAGCAGACAAAAAGCATATGCAGATCAACGTCGGAGACCCCTGGAATTTATGGAGGGAGATAAGGTTTTCTTGAAAATATCTCCGATGAAAGGAGTAGTGCGCATTGGTAAGAGAAGTAAGTTGGGACCCCGGTATGTTGGACCTTTTGAAGTATTGGAAAGGATTGGACCATTGGCCTATCGGTTAGCCTTACCTCCTGAGATGGAAAAAGTGCATAATGTGTTCCATGTATCACAGCTAAGGAAATACATACCGGATCCCAACCATGTCCTCAAATATTCGCCACTACAAATTCAAGAAGATCTGTCCTATGCAGTGGAGCCAGTGCAAATTCTTGACCGTAAAGAGAAACAATTGAGAAACAAGGTGATTCCCTTAGTGAAAGTTTTGTGGAGAAGTCAAAAGCTGGAAGAAATTACTTGGGAACCGGAGGAAGAAATGCAAAGATCTCATCCGCAACTATTTCAAGGTATGTTAAGTTTCGGGACGAAACTCTTTTAAGGAGGGTAGTATTGTAACACCCGACTTAAATAAATTCGGCTTATTGCCTAAATAATTTTATTTAACAATGTGACAATCATGTGTTAAGCTTAATCCAAATTTTTAGAAAATATTAGAAATTATTTGTATATATATATGTACACTTAAGTACCCTCAAATTCACCTTTTTAGGACTATGTATTTGGTACATATGTAATAAAGGTATAATACTTGTAAATACAATTACCTAATCAAAATACAAATACCTAAATACAAATTATTGTCAAAAAAAAAAAAAAAATTAAAAGTAGTGAATTGTTGGCGGCATGAGGGCAAAAGAAAGATGAAGTGGAGACTTTAGAGGAAGTCTTGGAAATTGTAGAAGAGAGGTGTCAAAATTTGGTTATTAGGAAAACTTCTTAAATAGAAAATTTATTATTTCTATTATAACCTAACTCTAATTTTTCCCCAAATGGTAACTTCTCCTTCTCTCTTTCGTTTTCGTTGGCTGAGAACGAGACCCAATACTCTCTCTCTCTTTGATTCCTGGATCTCTCTCTCTCTCTCTCTCTCTCTCTCTCCCACCCTTTGCCTTCCACCCCAGCCGCAGAAGGGAGCAGCGGCCAGGGCGAAGCTGGTGGGCGCGCGCGCGAGCAGCAAGGGACGCGGGCGGCGCCAGGGGACGCGGGCGGCGCCAGGGGTTGCGCGGCGGCGCGCGGGCGACTCCGGTGGACGCGCGGGCGGCGCCGGGAAGGGCGGCCGACACTGTGGAGGAGGAGGAAGGGGTTTTCGAGTTGGGTTCCGGGGAATCCGCGAATCGGATCGGATTCAGGATTCTCCGAACAAAATTGGGGAAAACAGCAACTAAATTGAGGTAAAAATCTATAAATTCCTTACAATTTGTGTCATGGTTTAATTTTAGGGTTTTATTGAATTAGGGCTTGATTCGGTGGGGGAAAGAGGCGGTATTCTTCGCGTGGGCTTCCATCGAGCAAGGTGAGTAGACTAAAAATGTTATCTAGTTTAAAAATTTGAAGTTCATAGTTGTGGATAAATTAAAGAATTGATAAGAAAAATTGGAATCAAATTTGTATGTAAATTGCTAGATACAATGAAAGAATAAAAGATTTCATGTTGTAGAATTAAAGGAAAAGTAGGAGAAATCATAGTATGTATGAATTAGAGATTAATAAAAGGTGCGCTACTTAGATTAATTACATGTTAGTATATGGAGGAACTTGGGATAATTTTTGTTTTGATTATGGGTTATGTGAATTAACATAACACGGGAAATGGTTTAAATTACATATGATGGTGATTGGCACTAAGTCTTTTGTATATGTATATGGTATACCGTTATTTTAACTAGACACTATAGATGTGCAATATCGGACTAAGTATTGTATCATGGAATCATAAGATGAAATTGTGTCAATATTATATATGTACACGACATGTACATCTTTGGTGTGGGTAACACTTTCATTATAAAAGCATAATTAGGTACATTAAGAGAGGGATATGTCTATATAAACGTTAACTCCTACGAGTGTATAGTTGCTTCCTTTTTTGTAGTATATGAAATGTTTATGTGAAATTGTATGTTAAGTTAAATGTGTGGTATATTGTTATATTCGGAGGAAGGGGCCGTGTGAGAACCGGCAGAAGGGGGAAGACGGTGATAACTTTATTTTAGTATTTGTGTATATTTATAGGTTATTTGGAGGAAGGGGCCGAGTGCGAACCGGTAGGAGGGGGAAGACGGTGAAAATTATATTATGTGTATGAATATAATATATATATATATATTAATTGGAGGAAGGGGCCGAGCGAGAACCGGCAGGAGGGGGAAGACGGTGATGATTATATTCATTTCTATTATGTGTTAAAGTGTGATAATAATAAGCTTTATTAAATTTTTCATGGTAGTTGAGACATCTAACTTAAAAATGGGAATATGTAATAGCACAGTGGAAACCAACTTAGTAAACTTCTGTATCAACTTAAATCCAATTGGCATATGAAATGTTATTGGTAGATTTTAGATGGTTTACTCACTGAGCTTTCCAGCTCATGTATATTCATGTTGTAAATTTCAGGTTTGGACAAGGATAAGAAGCCAATGTAGGTTCTAAAATCTTTTGGATATGGAGTGATCGACCCTTTCATGTAATGCTTGTGATTAAAATCTACGTCATATTTTGTTTACTTTTGTAACTGATTATTATTTATATATATGTGGGAACTTGATGTATTTTCAATTTTGAAAGTTGGGAATGTATGTATAACTCTGTGTGTGGCTATTTGAACATGGACTTGGTAAGTAACTTTGATTTCATGTATGAAAAGACTTGGACAATGTTATGATAATTATAATGTATTGTGGGAAAGGAAGTTGTGATTCCTTTGGTGTTTGATGGGTGAATGCAAGATTTTGTAAGGAGAGTTTATTTAAATTTTGTTGATAAGTAGGCAAATTGTGCCGAAATGTTTTGTTGGAGATGTTATGTCCATTGTGGACATTATATGTAGTGGTGTATATTGGCATAGTCCATATTTTAGGGGAGATGCTGCCGAAATTTTGAAGATTATAAGAAGTACTGGGACCGTTACAGGAGGAGCCGCTGGAGGGAGAGGGGAGGAGCAGGCCACAAAAAGAAGAAGTGCTCTCTCTCTTTATCTCACGCGGACGGACGGACGGACGGAGAGACGGACAAAGTTTGTGGAGAAATCACGAGAGAAAGTCTCGCTTCGCTCGATTCTGATATGCTGATTGATTATTAAACATGAAATAGATTTGATTATACGAGCTTTATAAAAATTTATTAAGTTTCTTGTGAAGAAGCAACAACAAATATTTATAATGTATATTGCGTAAGCACTCTAATTTAATGATTTTTTAGTTAAATTTAAATTCTACTTTGACCGACATTACATGATTTGTAATTCTTAAAAAGAGATTTATTCTTCTTTCTTTCTTTTGCTAATTAAATCCACTGATATCGGGCTCGAATTGAGGACCTTGAGAAACAAACTCAAGACCTATCCAGTGGCAGACATCGGAGAATAAAATGCTCGCACGCCACGGGGTTCGAACTTGGACCGTGGGAACTTTGGAGGTCTAATCGACCCAAGCTTACAAAGGGGACACCCACGGGGCAAAAGATTTACTCTTTAAGACAATGACGAATCACCTCTACAATACGAGTTTCACATGTTTAGGAATCAGTTTATTATATATATATATATATATATATATATATATATATATATATATATATATATATATATATATATATATATATATATATATATATATATATATATAGAGAGAGAGAGAGAGAGAGAGAGAGAGAGAGAGAGAGAGAGTTGTGTCATTCCAGAAGGATTCGAGCCCAAATCCTTCCACTCAAATACAACCCTCCGATATTCGAATACAAGATATACTCTGTTGAAATTGATTTATATTATTTCAAGTATTTATAAATCAAAAATCAAGTGTTTCGAATACCGTTTGCTCGTGCATCAAGTAGGGGAAAAACGCACGGCCTAAATTAATTAGATATATTAAAAATATAATATATTAAATATTAAAAAAATTAAGTAAATATTAAAATATTTAAAAATAAATATATTAAATAAATAAAAAATAAAATTAATCTAATAATAAAATGTCATTAATTTGTATTAAATATTACTAATTTATAAATAAAGTAAGAATTAAAATTAAGTGGAATATATTATATTAATTTAGTAATTAAAAATTAATATAATATTAAAAATTTATAATATTAAAAAATATTAAATTATTAATAAAAAATTAATCTAATAATTATATTTAATAATAATTAAAAAATTTCTCATAATTTAAAAAATTAATCTAATAATCATATTTAATCTAATAATTAAAAAATTCTCTTAATTTAAAAAATTAATCTAATAATAAAAAAATATTAATCTAATTACAATTTATTGATACAACACAGATTTGCCTGAACACAAAATTAATTGTTTGTCCTGTGAGTGGACTGTAAGTGGGATTTGTATGAGCAGAAAATTAACTGTTTGTATTGCAAGTAGATCGTAAGTGAAATGTAAACGCATTTTATGACTTATGACCCAAACAAACATTGTAAGTCGTAAGTCGTAATCACCACTTGCGATTACGAACCTTTACTGCAAAACAAATACGCCCATGGATTAATAATTACGTGAACAATAATATTCCTGAATAAAAATTGGTATGAAGAAATTGGACAGAGCATATGCATGAAATGCAATTTATAAATCAAATAAAATTGTAAACCCATCATTCGTACATTTCATTTTTTTACTTGGTAGTCTCAGATACATCTCCAATGGGTCCTTCACACGTCTTGGATGCATTGCAAAATTTTAGAATATATCCAATAGCATAACATGTCCATTAAGTATTGAAGTAACTTAGAATTGGAAACATACAGCATACAAGTACATCCTTGTTTTAGTTATGATTCCCATTTTTTGAGGCCCTAAAGTCTTCTTATTGATGTATTATTCTCAGTACTTTATAGATACCTGACACCCATGGCATCAGCCTCATTGGAATCCCAGATTGGTTTTTGGAAAGACTAAAGTGATCCCTGGGAAACAGTGAGAACAACTGAGGGTCTTAGACATCAGGACGGCTATTGGCATACAAAAAATAATTATAGCACACACTAATTAATTACAAGAGAGCTGTTATTTTTCTGAGCACTTTTATCTTCAGTGAAAAATTTAAAGTATCTTTTTTTCCTCTTTACGCTTCCTCCTCCTCCTCCGGCTCCTTCCGCGACGATCACCAGCCTCTTCGTCATCCGCTTTTTTTTCCCCTCCCCCGCGAAATCAATCAATCAACCGATCAAGATGCACGCGACTCAACGGCTTCTCGAAAAGACTATCAGGATGGCCTCCATCCTCGAGCCATCAAAACCCTTACGTCATCTTCTCTTCCCAGTCGCAAACTAGAAATTAGACACATGGTCACAGTTAGATCTAAAAGTCATCTTCCTTTTTTTTTCTTTCTTTTTATTCCACAGCACATCATGACGGGCAGAAATAGAGGAGAAAATTTAAATTTAACACACACACACACACACGAAAGAAAGAAAAAACAAATGAGAAAAAGAAAGAAAAAGTAGCGATGATTTGCAATCTGGTCTGAACTGTTTTGAGGGGGGCTAAGAGGGGCTCATCGGCGGAGGAGCTCGCGGGGGAGGAGGCATTTAGGTAATATTTAAAAAATTAGTGTGTGTCTTAATCATTTTCTGAGTACACTAATCTGGTGTGTGCCTTAATCAATTATTTGTGTGTTAGTATCCGTGCCTTTATACATCACATACTTCCTACTCAACTTGAAAATTGGATAGGCATCCTATTTTATTGATATAATTGTGCTGGTACCCAAACTTATCAGTTATTGATGTTAAAATTATGATGTGAATACATCGTGAAGGTTGATTAATGTCGGATTTGACAATTTTCATTTTTGGATCTGTTTTGAGTCTGAGTTGGATTCAAGTTTCCTTTATTCAGATTGAAGGTGTTTTGAGTTAGAGCTGGATTCAAGTTTCCTTTATTCTGATTGAAGGTGTTTTGAGTTAGAGCTGGATTCAAGTTTCCTTTATTCTGATTGAAGGAGTTTGTTTAAAAATAGAAGAATTCTGTGGTCTCTAAATAACCCTTAAGGGTGACCTTTAATGTATTTCAAGAGAATCCTATTAATTTATAATTCTTAAGGGTGTAATTCGATGAGAAATTCGTGAGAGAAGCTTAGCCGCAAGGGTTCTGTTCTTGGCGGCCATCAAGCGCTAGTAACTTCTCAATGTGAGGTGTAAGTTCTTATTATACTCTCTCAAAGTTTTAATAAAGTTTCTCTCCTTTCTTTCGTGGACATACACACGATCTGTTTGATCGGTGGCACCACGTTATATTGTGCATTGGCTTTCTATCTATTTTAGAATATCTTTTTCTTCTTTTCTTCAAGTTGCCTTAGTAGATCCTGTGGTTCGTATCTGTTGCGCCGCCCCAGTCGATCCGATCGTGAGGCGTCCTTCTTTGAAATCACAACAAATGGTATCTGAGCATACAGATTGTTTCCCAACAATTGATACTTGTTTTATCTTTGATCAACAATTGATACTTGTATTACCTTTGATCATCAAAGATCCCCTTTCCACAGTTCTCAAAGAGTTCCATTTACATTACCACTTCATAGCTTATTCTTCGATTTTTTTTTTCCGGTTCTGGGTTATTAATATGATATTTTATCTTGGTGAAATGCTTATTTTTGGTTCATTAATTTCTGTAGGCACTTGTTTGTACACTTGTAACCTGCATTACATTAGCTGCGATGTTTTTGGTTCGAGCATTACGATAACTAATGCGCAAGCAGCAGGACAGCGTTCTTTCTCTTTCGTTTGTTTGTTTTGCCAGGGAAATTTCTTTATTCCCTACTTGTATGAGGCAACAGAAGGCGATAAACTGACATCCTTTATTTTTTTTTTGAGGTTTCTCTTGCTCTCCTCTTTTGTATTTTGTAAAATTATTACCTCTTGTATATTTAGAAAACAAACATTAATTTTGTGGTTACAACGTAAAATTATCTTCTCATGCTGAATTTTTTTTCCGGCGGTTTCTCTTGCTCTCCTCTTTTGTATTTTGTAAAATTATCACCTCTTGTATATTAATAAAACAAACAGGTTACAATGTAAAATTATCTTCTCATGCTGAATGTTTTTTCCGGCAAAATTTTTCTAACAAGGAGTACAGAGGCCTATAATTTGCTCAAAAAGTGTTGTAGTTATAATAACAAAGATGGTACTAAAGTTTTTCTAAATTTATTTAGAATTTCTAATTATGTTAGGATTTAGTTCAAAGTTTTCAAGACTTCTTAAATAAAATAAGTAGCAAAATAGGAATTCTTCTATATTCTGAAGATCACAATCAACACATTCATGCCCTCTTCCCCCATCATAAACCCTAAACCCCGACTACTTCCTCTTTGCTACATCCATAGCGAATTGCGCACAACATCTCGCAGATCTCGCTCTCGTACTCCAAAACCTCACCGTCTCTGATCGCCTCCATTTACGACTCATGGCATCTAATCATCAATGAAAAAAAATTCACTGTCTGATACAAGCTGATTTTTCACTAGAGCCGGAGGCGAAGACTTGGAGAGCGTTCTTTTCGAAAACTTCATTTATTTTACGGACAACCAGTTCAGTTCAGGTTCAATCATATAATTTATTTCCTTCCATTCTATTAAATACGACGGAGCTAGGTGAGGGCCCATGAAGAAAATCAAAAACCACTTTCAATTTTAATTGTTACAAAAAATTCAATAAACTTTTAAGCAAATATTATAGCGTTCGCACACACTCTTGGTTATGTTGCTGGCTCCATGCATTGCAGGAAGACATACCTAAAAGACATGTACTCAAGATATGGATCGTGAACTATGATAGAAAATCATACATTAGTACATTAGCTACGATAATATTTGGGTCATAAACAGATTGACCGCCTAATCCATACATTAAACCGGTCGAGTTTGAGTTTTGATTTGGATTTCATCTTGTTTAACCAAACTCAAGTAGATTTATAAAAAGGAAAAATAATATGGGGCCATGGATGTTAAAACTTTCACCTGAGGTTGAATATTGGGAAAAAGAGAGAAATTAAAAAAATGAAAAGAAATTAGGGAGGTATGCATAACTGTAAAGTTTTGTTTTTATTAATTTTTAGAAAAATGAAAAAAAATTCGAAACTCAAAAGCAGTGTCTACTTTTTTAAATTTTTGATTGTTGATGCATTTTAAATTTGTGTATTCCTTTTTATGTTTCATATTTACCAATCTTGTTTTTCTTATAATATTAACAAATTTTCAAGCTTCCTATGTAATTAAATGCAACTCGTTATAAAAAAATTTAAATGAATTATATAATATAAAAGTTGTAATCACTCACTGTTAAACTAAATAATTTTTATTGGTTGCCCCCAATATCTCAACAATTACTTTTATCTTTTCCAATAGAAACACCCTGAGATCGATTTATTTGATAACAATATAAAATAGATTTTTTTTTTTTCCATATACTGAAAATTTTCACATCTGAAGACTGTTTAATTTAAATGATAAGCCATAGAAGTAGTGACTCCTAATTAGCATACAATTATTCCTCATCTTTGAGACTATTAATATGTTTATATATATTTCTACAACTCATTCAAATGCATGAATCCTTTTTTTGGACATCAGATTCAAAATGTATGAATCTAACATGGTTTTTTTGTGAACCTCTGTAGCTGGAGGAAAAAACAGGGCGTGGTACAAAAGTTTTGACAGGATTCAAGGCCAGTTATGATCACCCATTCGTAGTGAACCCAACTCCATCACCTTCACTCTAGATCCAATTCACCTTTTAAACACAGGAAGCAACTCTTGTTCTGTATGATCAGCAAATTATTATTATTATTATCATTATTTTTTCTGCACATAATTAATCAGCAATTGAAATGACAAACGTTAAACTTGAACGATATATCACAAATACACAAAAAAATAAAAATTGTCAAATGAATTTCATGAGGAAAATCTTATGATGATTGTACCCAAACCGAAAATTAAAAGTAGCTGATCTGCAGGTCCAGTAAAAAAACAGAAATATCACATTCCATCTTTACATAGTTCACGACAATTGATTGGGGCATGCTTTTGATTTGGGGCATCATTTACGGATAAGCAACTTGCAACGCCTCCTGATATCATTTTTTTTTTTTTTGGGGTGGATTTAAAGCATCATTTACACCTAGGGGCTGTTTGGATTCAAGGGATTGGGTGGAAGTGAGGAAGTGGGAAGTGTCTTTTCTCATTTCCACTGTTCATCCAAACACTGAAAAAAATTCTTTTCCTTTTCTCTTTTACAGAACCATTTTCTCACTTCCAGAGTGCAACAGTTAATTTTGTGGTCATGTAAATCTCATTTGTAATAAGTTGTAACACAAAACAGTTAATTTTTTTCTCATGTAAATCTCACTTGCATTCTAATTACAGTCCAATTTTATTTTTCTTAATTAATTTTTATTTTAATATTATTTTGCGGTCAACTTTGTGATCAACTTTTCCACTTCCACTTCCACATTATCATCCAAACACTGGAAAAGATATAACATTTTTCAAATCATACTTCCCAACAACATTCAAACATTAGAAAACTTACTAGCTAATTCCCAAGTTCCAAAGAGAATTATTACCACTTCCTCACTTTCACCCTTAACCAAACAGTTCGCGCCTATAAGAAAATAAAAATGAAAAGAAAAAAAAGTAAAAAGTCCAATGGTACTTAACCTTCTAAAAATTTCCTTTTTAGTGCCAAAAGTTCAAGTTCTATACGTTAGAAATATGAAGTACAAATCAGCACAAAAATAAAAAGAAGTATAAAGTACAAGATTTTCACGCATAGTAACTGAAAGCCATCAGCGCGTCCTGAACTTTGACACAACATTCAAATAGATGCGCATAAATTTCAGTTTGATAAATAGCTCTCACTTGGCCCATGCTTATGCTTAGGGAAAAAAATCAGGAACCGAGAGAGAGGACCCTGCGACTGAGGCCAACAACCACCACTGCCCCCATCGTGACGCCATCGAAAAGCTAAAAATTGTCACTGGCGAGGCCAATGCTGCAATCACCGCTGCTCTCACACCAGATGTGTCGTTGCAAGAGCACCATGACGCTTCATATGTGATCGCGAAAGGGAAAAGAGCCGTACCTGTGCATCTCCAAGCCGACAATGAAATCCTCCATGCAATTCAAGTTTATTGTCAAGACAACCACACCAGGTCAAATTATTTTCTTGCTGCTCTACTCGGTGTATCTTTAACCTCTGCAGAAATCGAAAAGAGATTCAGACCGTCAATTGGCGGTAACTAATCGTCTCCTTTTGTAAATTTTTTTCCCCTTGTTTGCCTATTAAAAAAAAAAAAGGAAAATCAAACTTCCCTTTATGTTTGAATCAAATCAACAATTGCATCGAGAAGTACTCTCAGAATATACTCAACCACAACTCCAGATGTACCTTCAGTCTCTAAAAAATCATTCCCAGTATTTCCTTTGCGGAACATTACTCCCTTGAAAACTCTAAAAATAAGTAATCTGTAACAGAATACCACCAAGCATCAAGATGTTTTTAGAGAATGATGCGTTGTTTTGTATGTGAACTTCTTTTTTCGGCTTTACATTCATCCATGCAGTTGGATTGAGCCCAATAGAGAAAAATCATGTAACTAATTTTTTCTGAAACGGACACTAGAAAGATCCTAGTAACTTGCAACTGCTCAAGGAGTTAAATTACAAGTGTGCTATTTTGAGCGAGGAAACAAACATATACACCATGAATTTTTTAGTTGCAGCGCAAATTTTCAACCATCATCGAACAAATTTCCAACACAGAATTCATATATTATAAAGAAAGAGCTTTTCACATACAAAGAATAATCAGCCTCCAAAAGGCGGCTGCTAGTGTCATTACATTACAAACATGACAAAAATACACAACTTACAGCTGCAGAACCATTTTAAGGCAACCTAAAGAACGAGCAAGCCCTATTAGTTTCAGGTCATAAAAGAGACCTGGACATTTTGAATAACTCGCTCTTAAAAAATAAAATCAATCAAAAAATCAAAATGAAATAAAAACTAAAATAAAAACTATATTTTGATATTGGGTTGGCTGGCTGAATCTGTAGGCGCAGAATGATATATAATGTACAAAGGAAGGAGGTGAAATTTATGCACAGGTTGCAGATAAGCTGAATGGAAGTGCAGGAAACGGATGAGCGAAGCCTGAGGATGAGTTGCGAGGTGCCATTGCATTTTAAAAAAAAATACTAGTCCGTCCGCTGCAGCAAGAACGAAAATCCTGAATTTTCACGAATCAATGGTGGTGGATCAACATCTGATGCATCTATCTGCGCCATTGATTTGGATATATCATCCACCGAGAATGGTATGCTGCATCAATTACAATGTGAAAAAGTAAGAAAGCAGCTATCCAGAATTCGATTAAATTGTTAATACCTTCACAAGAACTCTCACTAGGAGAAGGTTACCTGGAATCATCATCCAACAAGAAAGAACTGCTGACTGCATTGTTCGAGTCCTCAGTCATTAAGACTCTCATACTTGAGATAACCTACATGATGATAGAGGGACCAGATGATATTGCAGGACTATCTTTGTGTCATCATATTAGTATAATTCCCGAAAGACTTGCGAGGAAGCAGTAAACCAGATCGAAGAGAATTTACCTCTGAAGACACACTATGTGTGCCGTATTTATCATCCCAGTACATAGTACTGATTCTATACAATTGCTGTATGCTAAGCACCTGATGACAATTAACATATACAAAAAAAATCAATTTGGAAACAAATATCAGATTCATGTGTTTTCTTATCCTTTCTGAAAGCATGAGCTTTAAAGCTAGAGCTACCCACCGGGCACAAATCATTGGTTATCTCCTTCAGCGTCTTCTTTGGCTTCTGATGTATAACCTGGGACAACAAAGGGAGATGGATCAGATCATGATATAAAAGAAAGGAATCATTGAGTTCCAACCTCATAAATGAAACAAACATACCAAGAACCCAACTGCCTGCCTGATATGCTTCAATTCATCCCAGGCTAAACCTGCATACTGTGTAAGCAGTTGCATTTAGGTAAAATCCTTTTTCCAAGTGCAGTGGAATTGACAAGGCTGGTGCTTACCTCTTCAGTTGCATCAAAGCACCATCTTTCTAATTCACCCAATCCAGCTTTCACGTATTCCCCATTGCTAAATGAACAACACTCCCGCCGCAGCAGAAGGCTGCATAATAGGAAAAGCAAACATTTTACATTGTATTGTAATAAGGAATATTACTTCATTTTATGCTGATGTCTGTGTTAGATACAATTAGTAATTTGTTTCATCTACATCTTCATTAATTCTGAAAAGAACTATAAAGTATAGTTACAGTAGAACTAGAGCTATAAGCAATCCTCTCCTCATGTAGAAAACAAAACCAAATCCTACTCAAATATTACTCTCCTAATACTACTAGGACTCTATAAGACTACAAGTATTACTAGGATTCTATAACAAACTATGAATTATATCTAACAAGCTGCAACAAATACACATTAGAAATGAGCACCTGTTAAATAGCTGAACGTTTATAAAGGAGAATATTTGGGTAAACACCTTCCGTACTAAGTATGGTGGAACCTGTAAAATTGTCATGTCAGTAGCAAATTTCTTATTTAGTTGGTATATGATGAGCAGTAATAGAAAGCTTACGAAGTTGGCACGCAATGTTCTCAAATAGTTATTTAGGCTTTTAACAATGCTTTGCCAGTGTGCAATGAGAGCTTGTTGGGCCATGGCATTTGCTTGGGAACGTCCTTTAACCAAACTTGCACGGGAAGTCCTTGGTGCCTGCAACACAAAACGGAATTATAATAAATTACTTACTCAGTGTATAATTACTTATTGTATAATTTTAGTGTATAATTTAACAGATTCATACACAACGGTTTGAGAATATTTCAAAATCAGAAGATTAAGGTTTTTAAATAGTTTTGCTTAAACATTCATTGAACATACAGAAATTGTAATACCTGGATACACAATCCAAGCAATGGGGATATCTCCTTCTTTAAGTTATCTCTTATCATCCCATAAATCTTCTCAAGGAAAGCTGTAAGTTGTTGCTTAAAGAGCAACGCTGGATATTTGGCTTCCACTTGACGCAAGTCATTCAAACCACTAAGCATCCTACCATTAAGGAAAGGGAGCCCAGCACTTTGAGGAGACGCTCGGAGGCCCTGAAGATATATATTAAAAAAAGGGGTATGGCAAATGAATATGGGTCCGCTGCTACACAAGAAAACATCTTCATTTGAACAATCTACAAAGCAAATAACAACAGTTAGCTTTCTTTACTTGAGACATCCTCCCAAACAATGAAGCTGAGGACGGTCTTCGCCTTTGTGGAGTCAGGCTAGCTGCACCACTTGCTTTCAAAGTTCTTTGGAGGAGCAACAGTAAGGTGGAAGAATTGGACAACCAGTAGGATAGTACATCATTGTTATCCTGTGTCTTGAAAATGAAAGATATAGCACAATCAGAAACAGACAGAAACAACAACAATAAGAAAGTTGTCATCAAACATACTTCTTTCTTATTTCTTGTATATGCTATTTATACCTAGAAAAACAATCTCAAATGCAATCTTGGAGGCAAAAGTTACCTCAATAGCAGAGCCTATTGCTTGAATAATTCGGTCAAAAACACTAGTTCTTTCAACTTCAAATGATCTCCAGTGAAGAAGGCATTTGTAAATGACACAAGCTGCATTAGGCCTCCCATTAGAGAAGCCAAGGTCTTGTGAGATGCACTTAATCAGCAAGTCCTGGTTTTCCTGTACCGTGAAAGTAATAGTAAATAGACAATGACGGGAACCAAATCAAAAAACGCACATGGAAACATTACAAAAATACAGAAAAATAATTGTGACATGTCATCTCTGACATGTTTTCCTATCACAAATCTTATCAAATTCTCCATGCTTCTAGACTCTTCTTACAGTTTCTTCCGAGTCGAGAATTTTTCGGGTTGCTCCTTCAGTGCTTTAGCTTAAACTGCATGACTACGAGGAACTCCGGAAGGTTCCCTGGCACCAATTGTCCATCTAGGTTTTATGCCAGATTTCTTTCTTGCCCATAATTTGATTGGGGTTCAGCATCGAGACAAAAGTTGGCGTCTGATTGATATACTTAAATACAGAGTCTTTTGTGGGGCCTTCCTGGTTTAGAGTTGTGCGCCATAACCAACTCCACTTTGATGGAAAAGGTTTTGATGACAATGGTGCAGTGCGGATAATAATATTCATGGTTTCAAATATGTGCCGATTTCAACACAAATAGACAATATCATATCGGGGTTTGAGGTACCCAACACAATATTAACCCTATAATATCGGCCGATATACGATACAATGCCGATATGCCCGATATTACCAATATTGGCGATATTGATATTAAAATCATTGGCCGATACCGATACTGATACCGGTACCAAGATTTAAAACTACGATAATAATACATCTTCCTGGAAAGTGTTTTGAATTGTTATTACATTGGTCAGGAAGGCCACAACACACCTGTTGCTTCTCATTGAGAGACTTCTGTGGCTTCTCCTCACTTTCAAGCTCCTTGGGATTGATAGCAGGAGGAGTCATGTCCTGTAATATATGTGGAAGCAAAAGCACCACAAATTGTTATTTCACCTGTAAAAAAAAAGAAGATAACAAGAATGCATTGCAAAACTATGTATCCGCACTTACCAATGCGAGTTTTGTCTCACCATTCAAAAGATTCCCATTCTCTGGAGTCCTCTGTTAACATGAAGGGGACAAAAAAGAGCTAGCATACACTCACAAGAACAGATGACAAGAATCCAAAGTAAAAGGCAAGCGATGTAGTAAAAGAAAGACCTGGACAATAGTTGTTCTAGCGCGCGCAGATAAAGCTCTGCTAGTAGGTGAAATGGCAAGTGCCTGTTGACGTAGTACTTGATTCTCAGACTCAAGGTTGGAAAGTTTCTCTTCAAGCCTGTGTACACGGAGAAATGATAGTGTTACTTCAAGAAGTTGAGAGGCCGACACGAACAAGAAGATTGTAAGCAGAATTGGTTGTGTTATGGATTCTATTATCAATGACATTTAACTTCCAAATATTAAACAAAATGTTTGCAAAGACAAGGATTGAAAGAAAAGAACCTCTGAACAGAATCTTGAAGCTGATCAACTTTGGATTCAGCATCTTCAAGTTTCTTCATGAGTTCACTGTTTCTACCTTGAGCTTCAGCATATGCTTTTTCGGCCTCATCAGTTGATTGCCTTTCTGAGATCAGCAAAACCTGTTACAAATAAAATCACCTTAAGTTAATACACATGGAGATGAAATCACAAGTATCACACAGCAGTAAGAACAATATCCAATGATCCAGTTCATAAGATGGTGTTTGGCTGCTTTGGCAAGGAGACAAGAAGGGGATCTAAGCAGTTTCTAGAAAGGCCTTCTATGCGACGGCAGCAACGCATCAAGGCATTTTGACATACAAAGCTTAGAGGCGCATGAAAGAAGCAAAAAGTTACGAGAGGTGCACAACTCAACTCTTGAGGAATTGATGGAACAGACTCTTCGCGCCTCAACAGCATTTTTTTTAAAAATTGAGGCGAACACTTTCCAACGGAGCGTAAAAAGAAAAGGGAAAAAATTGAAGTTAAAAGCTACAAAAGAAGGGCATAAGATTGGATATCGCTTCATTTTGTTTCTCTAATCTCCTGCCTCGAGACACCTAAAATATTATTTATATACACATTACTTAAATATCCTCTGTTATTTGTCACTGTTCATTATTCCCCACCTCTGACACTTCGTGTTTATATACACATTACTTACAATAAAATCAGCCCAACTGAATGAAGTGCTTGTTCTTAAACTTAAATGTTCTCTCTTAATTCTTGCTTCTTAAACTAATGCTAGTGATTGTCCTTTGGACTATCTAAAATAAACTTTCCATATATATATATATATATATATATATATATATATATATATATATATATATATATATATATGGGCTTACTGTACCTCAGCCTGCGGGCTGAGAGAGTTTTCTCAGCCTGCGGGCGTGGCAACATCACCGCCCCACATCTGTTAAAAAATTTGGCGGACAAAATCCTGTAAAATCCCGCCCAATTTAATGCCAGTCACCTCAACATTGTATTTTCCGAAAATACCCTCCATCACAACCTTTTACCTTATTGTAAAAAAATTGTCTTCCAAAAAAATTTACAGCTCTAAAACTTCAACTGGCGGTTCTGATCCAATTAGTTCTTTTCCTTCAAAAATTTCATCCGTTTTTGAAAAAAAAATATTTGCAACTGATGGCGCCTAAGAAATCATCCGTCGAAAAAGGTACTACAAAATTGATATTTTCAAAAAATTTAGGGTTTTGTGTATTTTAATAGTTTAAAATTTTTTCAAGATTTATTTCTGAAGTCGCATGTTTTTTTAAATTTTTTTTAAATATTGGAAACATGGTCGCAATTACGAAAGAGATTTTCAAACTTTAGACGATAAAGGTCCTATTTTTTGAAAGTTTTTATTATTTACTTCTATTTTTACTGTGTCGCAGTTCAGATCTGTGCGACTTTGGAATTTTTTTTTTTTTACCTTTCCTTGTAGATGAATGCGACGTAGGTCGCAGTATATGAAATTTACTTTTTTTTTCTCACATACTGACGACATGGGGTCGCAGTTGTTTAAATAAGAGTTGTAGTCTCAAGTCTTCACCAAGGTCGCAGTTTATTTTAAATAAATGTTTTTATCAAACTTGTGTCGCAGTTGTTTCTTTTTGAACTGTAGTCTTATGCGACCTTGGTCGCAGTGTTGGCCCTGGTCGCAGTTGTTCTGATTGCACTGTAGTCCTATGCGACCTTGGTCGCAGTGCGACCTTGGTCGCAGTACATGTAGTGCGACCCTAGATTGCAGTGTAGTCCTGGTTCTAGTTGTTTTTTTTTTGCAATGCATGACTGCGACCGAGGTCGCAGTTTATTAAAAAACAAATATGCTTTTTATTCCCTTATAATTTTTAAATAATCATTGGTCTAAAGTGTTTAATTTTTCTTCCTACGTAGGTAAACAACAGATACAGGTTCGTCCTCTGAGATCAAGCATAAAACCAATGTGTCAGTTAATGAAGAAATTTAAAAAGTACATACAGCCTGATTTCGTAGAGGCGATGAAGAATACCCCATTTGGCCCAATCTTCATGGCGTTCTACAATGAAGAATTTGGGGCTGAGAAAGCTCTAAAATCAAACGTTGCCGTACTGCGTATTTTAGACCAGTATGACAGGAATACAAAGATCTTTACAATTGGGGCAAAGAGATTGAGTTAACAGTGGAGGATGTTGCCCTTACTTTTGGTCTACCTGTCAATGGGGTAGATTTTGTGATGAATAAGACATGTACGCTGAAAGATAGAGGGGTTATAAAACATTTTTTCCCCAATATAAAGAAGATCACAAAAGTATCTATTGAAGATGCTTTGGATAATCTTCTTGTCAAGAGAAGGAGGAGGGATATATTAGATGTGACACAGGATGAACAATTTGAGCAGCAAATGTCTATGAAGGAAATTATAAGAGACATAAATAGACTTGCAGCTCAAGACTTTACCACATTAGTCATCCTATACATGTCGGCCACTCTTTTCTTCTCTGGCAGTAAATGCACGGTGCCGTGGTATATTGTGGAACAGATTGCCAATATGCAACTAATGAGGACAATATGCTGGGCAAAAGCTGTTTGGCAATTCCTGATTGACTCAATGGACATCTTCAGGCAAACCACGTACGAGCTGCAAGGATGCTCCGTGCAAATTATTGTAAGTAGAAATCTCAAATTTGGCCAACATTGTATGAAATTTACCCATAAATTGAGAAAATTTGTGAAAACTAATTTAATTTTAATTTTTGCAGTATTGGCTGTGTGAGAGGGCACCTATTTTTGAGCAGAGGTCTGGTTTGGAGGAAAAAACCCACGCGCAGTAAGATGGGACCTCCAAAATATTGGCAGATCTCTACTTGAAGTTGATCTAAAAAAAATTGACAGCAATATTGTAAGTTAAACTTCTTTTTATGTATAGTACAAATAAAATGCGACCATAGTCGCAGTATTGAGCTGCAACTTTCGCAGTTCGTTTTCTGCCTGACAAATAATGTGCGACCATGGTCGCATTCTCTTGAAAATACCCTTTTCAACAGAAATGCGACCATGGTCGCAGTGTTGAGCTGCATGTCTTGGCAGATAAATTTATGCACGACAAAACATACTGCGACCATGGTCGAATTCTTATCCAAAAATATTTCATAAATAAACTGCGACCATGGTCGCAGTATCATTATTTCATTGTTTTATTTTTAGCTTACCTTTTTCTGTTTATTTTCAGATTTTGAGTCGAATGGCCAACATCTCTAATGATGAAAAAAATATGGTTGGCTTTCCTGTTGAAGGGGAAGAGGATGAGGAAGAAGAAGTAGCAGAAGATGAAGGTGAAGATGAAGGTGAAGAAAAAGAAGAAGAAGAAGGTCAAAGTGAAGGAGATGAGGAGGCCATACATGTAATGAGGCTGACATCCCGGCGGAAAAGGAGCCAGAACCGGCTGAAACGAGTGAGCAAGAACCAATTTTTGAAGGTTATTTGCCACCTCCACCGGATGTTCAAGCAGCAGAAATAAAACGATTGAGGTCTGCAAATCAGCACTTGAGAGATTATGTTTCTCAGCTTGAAAAAAAGATTGAAAATATGGAGACTGAGAAAAGACTCAAGGCTGAATTAAAATTAAAAAGAAGAGAAAAAAGAGAGAAGAAAAACCAAAAAAGGCAACATGAGAATAGAAGAAGGGAAGAGGAGGAGAATGAAAGGAGGAAGAGGGAAGAGGAAGAGAAAGAGAAGGAGAAGAAGAGGGAAGAAGAGAAGGAAAAGAAGAACAGGAAGAGAGAAGTGGAGGAGAAGGAGAAGGAGAATAGAAGAAGGGAAGAGGAGGAGAATGAAAGGAGAATGAGGGAAGAAGAGGAGAAGGAGAAGAAGAGGAGGCAAAAGGAGGAGCAGGAGAAGGAGAAGAGGAGGAGGGAAGAGGAGGGGCAGGAGAGGAGGAGGAGGGAGGAGGAAGAGAATGAGAAGAAGAGGAGGAAGGCGCAGATGGAGAACAAAAGAATGAAAGAGCAGATGGAGAAGCAGGCTGAAGAGGAGAAGAAAAAAAAACTGGAAGAGGATAAAATCATGGGTTCTGAGTCTGTTTTAATTATTACTGGGGAAGATATTCCAAGTTTTTCTCTGAATCTAACTCAAATGACTCAAGAAATCCAAAGAGATAGAGCTTCTGAAGAAGAAATTCAAGAACATACTCCGCCTCAGAAGCAATCCTCAAAAGAAGCTGTTTTGGAAACCTCTAAAGGAACAATAGAAAGGGGAGTCAAAGAACGAAAGCGCGCTGAAAGAGATCGCGATGACTCCGACTTTGTTTATCCAAAACAGAAGAAGAAAAAAATGAAAATCCTCTTCCACAGCCTGCGGCTGCGAGTTCTACCGCTGGTTTCGGCGACAAAGAGATTTCCTCCACTGAGCCAAAATCGACAGAATTGACCGAAACCACATCATACAGAATTCTGCAGCCCCATCAACAAGCTCTTATAAAACATTTCTTCGACAAGTCCTACTCTGAGTAAGTTAATTCATATCAAAAAATTTCTGTTATACCTTTATATAAGAACAATTAAATTACTAACTTTGTTTTGAATATCTTGCAGTTCTACTGCGTATCAGGATACCAATAATTCAATCATCATTTCAAGAAATGACATTGAGGACCTGATGTTCAGTAGAGACTTAGATGCAAATGTAATTCATTTCTACATGCAGCATCTTGAGAAAAGAGAAGGATTAAAAAGCATATTCTTCCGAAGCGAAGCTTGGGTAAAAATCTACTTTCTCCTTTACGGTTTAATGTAATATCAACTCTGGAACAGATTACTAATATTCTCTATCTCTGTGTAGGCATAAATCATGTACTGCGACTAAGGTCGCAGTGAATAATTAAAATGTACTGCTACTAACACATGTACTGCGACTAAGGTCGCAATTTATAATTAAAATGTATTGCTACTAACTCAGGTACTGCGACAAAATGTAACAGCTGCGACCTGCGACCAAGGTCGGAGCTGCGACCAAGGTCGCAGTTTATAATTAAAATGTATTGCTACTAACTCAGGTACTGCGACAAAAATGTAACAGCTGCGACCTGCGACCAAGGTCGGATCTGCGACCAAGGTCGCAGTTTATAATTAAAATGTATTGCTACTAACTCAGGTACTGCGACAAAATGTAACAGCTGCGACCTGCGACCAAGGTCGGAGCTGCGACCAAGGTCGCAGTTTATAATTAAAATGTACTACTACTAACTCATATACTGCGACTAAATAATATAGTGCGACTAAGGTCGCAGTTTATAATTTTTTGTTATATTTTAAATTCATTTTGAATTTGATTTAAATTTTTTTTCTTCTTGTCCGCAGCACGGTGTTGTAAATAAAATTGAAGATCTGGAAGGTCATTTCATCAAGCAGAAGCTGTTGAAAAACTGGACAGCTGACGTGCAGTACATGTTCTTCCCGATCAATCACAAACATAGTGCCGACGAGTAGGGATTTCACTGGACCTTACTGGTATTCGATTGCACCACAAAAGAGTGGATTTTTTACAACTCTTTGGTCCCAGCTGACAAAAAAAGTAGTATAACACAGCTTTACCAAAGAGATGCAAGAATAATGGTGAGTTGAAATTTAATATTTTGATTAATTTGATTAATACTAATTTTTGTTCCTATTGACATTGCAGAAAGAAAGATTATTAGAGATTTTTGAGATTCATTCAAAAAAATAATGAGAAAAATTAAAATAAAATACGCAAAATGCCCCCAACAAGCAAACAAGTATATAAATTTTTGACATCTAATTTCATTTCATATTTTCTACTTTTTTTGGTACAAAATCTAATTTCATTTAATGATTGCTCTATGGAAATTTCAGTGTTGATTGCGCTATATATGTATGCAAGTACATGGAAAGCATAGCGTCTGGCTATCATCTATCAGCTGTTGATGCTGTTACGGTTGATGGTGTACAGAAACTAAGAAGTGAGCTTGCATACATGATACTTGCAGATGTAGAGAAGAGTTGGGATGAAGAAACAGACATTATACGACATACGACATATGAAGACTGATAGTTGACAAATTATTGATATACCACAATTTTTTTTATAAATGTAAAAAATATTTCAAGTGCAATTCATTGCATAATTTTTTTGTTGAATTGATTTAATTTATACACATTTCTATACATTTATTTATTATAAGTTCCATTGATTATTTACAGTCTTCATTTGTTAGAACTTGGCTTTTACTATTGCGTACTGATGTTAGAAACAAACATGCCTTCAGTAATTGTGTTAATCAACAACAACACTGCGACCTTCGTCGCTATGCGTGTTAATATAAAGGAAACACCTACCTAACGTACAGCGACTTAAGTCTTCACCATCTCAAAAATCTAAAAAGAAGGTTGCGACTTTGGTCGCAGTTGATAGCCGCAGCCTTAGTAAAATACAATGCGACTTTGGTCGCAGTTGATGGCGACAATATTTTAATCAACAATAACACTGCGACCTTGGTTGCTATGCGTGTTAATATTAAGGAAACACATACCTAACGTACTGCGACTTAAGTCTTCACCACCTCAAAATTTTAAAAAGAAGGTTGCGACAGTTGATAGCCGAAGTCTTAATAAAATACAATGCGACCTTCGCAGTTGATGGCGGCAATGTTTTAATCAACAACACTGCGACCTTGGTCGCTATGCGTGTTAATATAAAGGAAACACCTACCTAACGTACTGCGACCTAAGTCGCAGTACATGTAGTGCGACCCTAGATTGCAGTTGCTGGTCATCTTTATCAATAACAACACTGCGACCTTGGTCGCAATTAATCATGTACACTGCGACCAAAGTCTCTGACTACATTATGTACAAAAAAAATTAAACTATAAAGTAGAACTTTAAAGTACAAGTACATACAAAAATAATACAGTAGAAATCAAAGAATGATAATAAATCTGATTATAATTACACGCCAGTGTCAGAATGCGACTTAATCTCTCTACACTGTGCGACACTGGTCGCACTTCATAAAAAATTGAAGTCTTTGTTCCTTCGAGATGGAGGCAACCCAAACCTACTTCTTCTGCCAATAAAAAAAAAAAATAGTAAGAATTTTAAAGATTAATCGTTATGAAAAAAATGATTAACAGGTTTAATGTAATATACCATTAACGGACAACCAGTCCTGTAATGGCCCAGCTCTTGGCAGTTACCACATCTTCGATGCTTAACTTCCTTCTGATATATAGAATCTTCAAAACCAGACTTAAGCCTGGATGCAGCTCTAGGTCTCCCCTTGGTTGGTACAGGACCAATTGGATCACGTATATTCAATTCTTCACCATCTCGCAATATGACAGCGGATCCACTGGAACCAACGGCAGTCTTAGGATGTGATGAATGATCATTTCCTGACATTGCTCTGTATTCTCTAGTGGTATTTTGGGCAAAACTTTCCAAAACTCCCTCCAACTTTGAAATATTTTCATCAGAATCAGCGACCATGTCCAGAATTGCATTAAATTTTGAACGAACTGTCCACAATCTAGCCGTCCGTGGAGTGCCTTGGCTGGGAAAAGGCCTCATGCCATTTTCAATTGCAACGTTTTTGTAACGAGCATCCAACCTCCATCTCTGAAGTATATATGATTCCGGTATATGTGTAACGTGATTGCGCCACAAAATACACAGAATATGTCTACATAGGATACCCTCTGTTTCAAATAACGAGCAACTGCAAAAAACATGAAGTTCCTCTCGCTTATCATAACTGACCTTTTCCCAACTGTCTTTTGATTCTGAAAAATTACCAACCAAATATGTTGATCTAGGTTTGTCCTGTTCCACCTCTTCTGAAAACAGTGTCATTACAACTGCCCATTCCTTTTGGAACAACTGAAAAATCTTCGGTGTATACAACTTCGAAACCTGTATCTCATATGGATTGGTTGTACAATTGGGCACAGAATTCAAACCCCTAAAATCTTGAAGAGATTCAGATGCACGACGGGAAGCAACGGCTTTATCATATTGGTGAACAAATTCCACTAGTTTAGTGTTTGAGTTAACAAAACCATCAAAGAAGGAATTAATACTCTCGGACCTCTGACTGGTTGTCATTCCAGCACAGAAAACATCCTTGAGATATGCATTAACCCAATGTCCACGAAGCCTGTACATCTTCATCAACCAACTGCCATCTTCTTCTTCTAACTGATATTTTTCACTCATCAGACGCCATCGTTCCTCACAAGTGCTTATATCGCGGGAGGTGTACCAAGCATGGAAATCGGAGACCATATCTTCTCCATACTTGTTAGCCATTGGGATTTGTTGCTCGGCAATATGTTTCCGTACATGCCAGAAACAGTAACGGTGCCGAGACGTCGGGAAAACAATCTTGATGGCCTCACCAATCTGCGCATCCTGATCAGTAATAATCAGCTTCGGTTCAACTCCATGCATGCACTTGAGCCATTTTTGGAATAACCAAACAAAAGTATCCCTCTGCTCATCAGCAAGCATTGCACAGCCGAACAAAATTGACTGCCGGTGATGATTTACTCCAGTGAATGGAGCAAATGGCAAGCTCAAGTGATTAGTCCTGTATGTGGTGTCAAAAACGATCACATCACAGAAGCTCAGATACGAGGAAATAGCTCTTCCATCAGCCCAAAAAATGCTTCTAAGTGTGCCCGCGTTATCAACTTCACTTGAAAAGAAGAATTCTGGATCGGTCTCGGCTTTCTCTTGAAAATATTTGATAATAGCAATAAACTCATGACCGCAGTTATTTCTACGTTGACGAGTGAAATCAATAACTTGTTGAGGGCGCACTTCTTCACAGCCTTCTCCCTGGCTCATTGCATTAACAACGCGAGAAATATTTGAAGGCCGCATTCCAACATCAACCAGATTGCTCATAATGCTTCTGCTAATTGTTGAACGATGAGTCTGGTGAGAGTAATGGTGATGTACCTTATCCGGGCTAGACAATTCATGTGAACGAGTATTAACAAATTTTGTGATAACCCAATATCGACTTGAGTCCAAAAATAAACGAAGACGGATATGCATCTCAGCAGGACAAGATACTCTAGTGTTAACTCGACGATGCACTGTAAGCCCCTCTTGTCTTTTGTCACACAACTTCTTCAGCCCTTCCTTGTTGCAGCAAAATCTTCTGCAAATAATCTCATGAGGAGGCTTCCGTGACTTATCTGTACTTTTTTTCTCACGCTAAAACCTCTATTCCTTGCAAAACAATTGTAGAAATTGTATGCTTCCATATGCGACAGGAACTGTTTCCCTATAAACTTATCTGAGCTTCCAGACATTTCTGCATGTGCATTCATATCCTACAAAAAGAATTTACACGAATTAAATGAATATAAATATTTTTTAGATATCACTGTATTCTAAAATATAAGTTATATAAATGCGACCAAGGTCGCATAAGAGATAAAACAATTTACTTCTTATCAGCTGTTGCGACCAAGGTCGCAGTTATCCGTATGAGAAGAAATCTATATTACTTCTTACTAAAGACTGCGACCTAAGTCGCAGTAAATAAAAATAAGATTTCACATACGGCATGAAATCTATAATACTCCTTATTGAAGACTGCGACCTAAGTCGCAGTAATCAGTATGTGAATAAATCTATATTATTCCTTACTAAAGACTGCGATCTAAGTCGCAGTTATCCGCATGTGAAGAAATCTATATTACTCCTTACTAAAGACTATGACCTAAGTCGCAGTTATCCGTATGTGAAGAAATATATATTACTCCTTACTAAAGACTGCGACCTAAGACGCATACCCTAGAAAAAAAGAATTCACAGCCGGAGATTATTTTCAAATAAGATTGCGACCGAATATTAAAACGGTCGCAGTACCTCATAGTCTAAAGAGAAAACATTAAATATTTAAGAAATTGTTTTTAAAATAGATATAAACAATTAAAACCTGTTGATCGGCATGCAGAGATGTCAACCCTTCAAGATTTTCAATATTCTGAGAGAAAGTAGAACCAGATGCAATATCTTCCATATTAAGATCGCCGGTATACTGCTCAGACGTCGACATTAAATATTTTGCAGAAAAAAATTGATCTCAAAAGATTTTATATTTTCAGAAAAAAGTTTATCGCAGACTGAAAAGGTGAAACTAGATCTTTCAAAAAGAGGTCAGGAAATAGGGTGAAAAGTAATTTATATCATATAAAGAGCGGCAAAAAATAAAAGGGGGAAAAAATAATAATAAACAATAAGGAAAAGTTATCATAAGGGGTATTTGGTAATTTAACTTCTACCTAAAAGCGGGCCGCAAGTCAGTGAGGTGACAAATCGAGCCACGTCACCGCAGGCTGAGAGGACGTGGCTCGATTTGTCACCTCACTGACTTGCGGCCCGCTTTTAGGGAGAAGTTAAATTACCAAATACCCCTTATGATAACTTTTCCTTATTGTTTATTATTATTTTTCCCCCCTTTTATTTTGCCGCTCTTTATAGGATATAAATTACTTTTCGCCTTATTTCTTTACCTTTTTTTTGTAAGATCTAGTTTCTCCTTTTCAGCGTGGGATAAAATTTTTTTGAAAATATAAAATCTTTTCAGATCAATCTTTTCAGCCTGCGATAAAATTCTACTTTATAGTTTATTTTTTTTATATATAATGTAGTCAGAGGTCTTTGGTCGCATTGTAGATTTAAACTGCGACCTTAGTCAAAGACTTTGATCGCAGTGTACATGGTTAAATGCGACCAAGGTCGCAGTGTTGTTATTGATAAAGATGGCCAGCAACTGCAATCTAAGGTTGCATTACATGGACTGCGACTTTGGTCGCAGTACGTTAAGTAAGTGTTTTCCTTTAGATTAACATGCATAGCGACCAAGGTCGACAGTGCTGTTTTGGTTTAAGACTGCCGCCAGCAACTGCGACCAAGGTCGCCGTGTTGTTGTTTTATTAAGTGTTGTTTTGATGCGACTTAGAGTCACTCCGTGAGACGCGACCTGTCATAAAGATTTTATGAGATCTTTTTAACGTCAAGTCTACGTTGACGAACCCGCACCATTCGTTGTTTCCCGAAGCTGTTGTCCATTAAGGCCGACGGTTCTGATTAATGAACCATTAATTATGGTTATTATGGGCTGGCTATAAATAGGGCTCACACTCTCCCTTTAACAGCCCATAATTAGACTATTTTCATTTGAGAGCAATTGCTCTGAGAATTTCCGCCTTCTTCAGAGTCTCTAACAGGGGCATGCCTCCATGGATGAAGATGACCCTATGCACGAAGATGACCCAGAGCTTGATTGTCCTTTTTCAGGTTCGCTGGGCCTCTGGGAGTATATTTTGGCCGGTGAACTTGATCGATGTTCGTCCACAAGGGAAGAAGTCATGGTCCTCGACGTCCACAGTTTTTTAATACACGGGGACCTCAATAACACCACTGCTCTTATTCAATAAGCGCTCTTTTGATGTTTAATCTTCTTTGTACTGCTATATTGTAACAGTCAATCTTATTGTATAAGAGATCGTTTTTTGTATCATTTTCACATGCCTGGAGATAAATGCCTGGACATAAATAAAAAGACCTCAATAACACCACTGCTCTTAGTTAACAATGGCTCTTTTTGATGTTTAATTTTCTTTGTACTGCTATATTGTAACACTCAATCTTATTGTATAAGAGATCGTTTTGTATCATTTTCACATGCCTGGAGATAAATGCGTGGACATAAATAAAAAGCATATTTGTTTTTTAATAAACTACGACCTTTTGGTCGCAGTCATGCATTGCAAACAAAACAACTTGGACCAGAGACGCAACTGCGACCAAGGTCGCATAAGACTACAGTGCAAACAGAAACAACTGCGACCAGGGTCGACATTGCGAGCAAAAACTGCGACTAAGCAACTGCTGCGGTGACATGTCACCTCGTCGCAGTGTTGTTGATTAAGACTAAAGACCAGCAACTGCGACCAAGATTGCAGATTAATTTTTTAAGACTGCGGCCATCAACTGCGACCAAGGTCGCAGTGTTGTTGTTGATTATTTATAAAGACCACCAACTGCGACCAAGGTCGCAGTGATGTTGTTGATTAAGAGTAAAGACCAGAAACTGCGACCAAGGTCGCTGTGTATTTTATTAAGACTAAACACCAACAACTGCGATCAAGGTCGCAGTTTATTTTATTAAGACTACGGTCAGAAACTGCGACCAAGGCAGCAGTGTTGTTGTTGATTAAGACTAAAGTGCAGCAACTGCGACCAAGGTCGCAGTGTATTTATTAAGTTTGCGTCCATGGTCGCAGTATTTCAACCAATACATAGTAGTAAAAAATGTAATTCACACAATTAGCTTTAGAAAACAGATTTATATATATTTAAAAAGAAAAACAAAATACAATTTTTTAACTTCTAATCGTCGTCATCACCATCGTAATCAGATTCGTCGTCAAGAGTCATGCTTTCGTCTTCTGTCTCTTCCTCCTCTTCAGGTACAGTCTCATCGTCACTTTCTTCCTCTTCATGTTTGTGTTTTGGTTCATCAATGAACTCCCAGAAAGGGTCGTCTGTATCAAGCTCAGATTCTGACCCGTAGCGAGACATTGTTTCAGAACTAAACATAAAATCATCATTTGATGATTGGCTTCTTTCCGGTGAAGACGGTGGTGATAGTGAAGACATTTTTTGAATGTATTTTCGGAACAGTGAGAGTAACGAGTTTGAGCAAAAAATAACTTAGTATATTTTTAATCCTTTGCTCATGACCCTTTATATGTATTTAATCCTGGAATTCCAAAAGGTTTAAGCTCTCGGACCACGTGAATATCTCTCAAATATATTTTCTATCTTTTCCCAAAAATTGTATACTTCCTAGGTGACTGTTCAGTTATCCAAAACAGTTTAAAAGTTAATACACTATAACTTTAAATTACTTTGAACTCCAAAACAGTACATTATTGCGACCAAAGTCGCATTGGGAACTAATAAATGATTAACTGCGACCATAAATTGCATCCGTAGTAGGATTGCGACTATGGTCGCAGTGTTTAAGAGCAGCAGTCGCAGTTTGGATATGTAATTAAAAGAGCTTATAAGTTAATATAGTGAGAAAGAGACCTTACAAAAAAAAATAAATTAAAAGCTTTTAAAAGAAGACAAAATATAATTGAATATCAGAAGATCAGGAAATCCTAATCCTCGTCATTATCACCATCATAAGCAGATTCATCGTCTTCATTCTTCTGCTCTTCCTCTTCATCACTTATTTCCTCATCATCTTGCTGTTTTTGAGGTTTTTTTGTTTCACCGATGAACTCCCAGAATGGATCGTCTCTATCAAGCTCTTCGTCTGACCCGTTGCTAGGAAGCGAGCCTACAGCATCAGAGGACATGCTTTCATCAAGCATGTCTCCGTCAAGTGGCAGAGGAATAATGTCTTCTTCACTAACCCACATGAAAAATTCATTATCATCATGAATAGGAGGATCAGTTAATACATTATTTGATGTAGTGAGATAGTCAAAAGGAGTGAAGTCCAGACTGGTATCAGATTCACTAGAATATCCTAAAGACAAAGGACCGGTGGGGGATTGATTGAAGTTGAATTCTGAGTGTTCAGAGGAAGAAGATGGGGAAGACATGATTCAAGAATGAATTTTTTTTGGAAGTTTTTGAAATCAAATTGAAAAGGAAGAGCAAAAATATAGTTTTTTTAGGTATGAGATAATATACTAGTAACAAGCATTATATAAAGGTGAATATTGTGGGAGAACATGAATAGTAATAATAATTGTTAGAGGTGATGATTGAGTATGTTAAGAAGTGGTAAAAAAAAATTATATTTAATTGAAGATTTATTGCGGGAGAATCCGAAGTACAAATTAACTTTTTATAGAATTGTTTGGCTATATCTTTAGATTACGTATGGTGCACATCTTTCCTTTCTCGAGATTAACATTAGTGCATCTCTTTTTTTCTAGACTGGTGTTGTATCACGGTAGATATAATATTAATTACTTCTTTTACATAAGGCATGAGAAAGAAGATTGCGAATTTGGTCGCAGTACCGAAGGAGGTCGCATTGCTATACGATAGCATTTTTGTCTTGTATTCTTTATTCTGTATTAAGTCTGCGACCATGGAATGTTTTTTTACTTTTGAATGCTAGAAGTCGCAGTCGTCAATTAAAAGGGGTATTTTTGTCATTTTGATTCACGATTGTTTAGGCGGGATTTTTTGATTTTTTTTGGCGCCCACACTCTGCGACCGATGTGTGGCCTATATTCAGCCACGTCCCGCAGGCTGAGAAACTCTCTCAGCCCGCAGGCTGAGGTACAGTAAGCCCTATATATATATATATATATATATATATATATATATATATATATATATATATATAGGCACGCAAGTTGTTTATCCTTTTACTTTTTATGTTTGCATAATATTCATAAATTTTAAATAATAGAAATACTAGAAAATTCATGAGTAATATGCCTCACTTAGTGGGGAGGAATGCTTTGCTTCATGCCTCCGCCTTTCCAAACACTAAATTGTTTAATTGATAATGAGATTGCAAATCAATGAACAGGCATTTTCACTTTTTAACTGTGTCAAGTGGGCTTATAGTTCAAACTTTTAGTTATTGCTTATCCCTCTTTGCCCTAACCCTTACGAGTGCTATACATTTGCACTTTCCCAACAAAAGGTCCCAGTTGCAAGAAAAACATTTGGGAAAATTGTCTTTAACCCACTAAGAGAAGATCTCCATCCCAAAAAAACCCTGCTGTTTTTTATGCCAACCCCCCAAATAACAATCTTTATTCAACCACCTTGCACTGTACTTTGTAATCACATGGGTAGTAGGTTGGAGTTAAATGTCCAGAATGCCCCTCGCTGCAGCCATGATGAGCTGGAACACGTTAGGCACATTAAATGCGCCTCATATGAAAAAAAGGTGAGCTAGAACATGTGAATGCGCCTCACATGCACAAAAAGGATGCAGACTCAGAAATTGTCCACCTGTAACATCGAATTTGTCAACCTGAGGTAGAAAAAAGTTCAAGCTCAGAAACTATCCACCTATAACATCGAATTTGTCCACATGTAGCTTTGTTAATAAGAGTTTCTTTAAATAAAGCCTTGAATAATGTGAGATTTGTAAGATTTGAGATTTTTAATAGCATTTAATGCTGATATTTTTGTTCTTAAAGCTTTAATATGCTTTATGAATGTGTCTACTTTTTTTCTTATAAAATATTTAATTATCAAAATAAAAATAAAAAATTTCTATTTAGTTTTTTTCTTGTAAACACATTAGGCTATTGTTTTTTTTTTCCTTAGGCTACTTTTTCTTATAAATTTAATTTTCTGAATTCTTTTATCGCAACAATGTTCCCAATAAGTGTTCTCATTAATTTGAGAATAAATAAATATATTAAACTAAAAAGTGGATAATTTTATATGAAATATAGAGATAGTAAATAAAAAATGGACAATTTTATACAAAACAAAGAACTAAAATCAGTTATATATGAAATATCCACTTTTTATAGTCAATTTTTTACTTAGGCTTAATCCATCCACCTATAAGTCAACTTGTCACATTATTGTCGGTTTATTCAACTATAGGTCAACTTGTCCACTTGTTAGTGAAATTGTCCACTTTAATTAAGTTGTCCACTTGTGTCTAAAATTGTTCACATTTAAGTCATTAGTTATTGGGTTATTGGGTAATTACTCATATTTACACATATACCCTCCTTGTCTTCTATATATATATATATATATATATATATATATATATATATATATATATCTTGTAACTCGCTATTATCTAATATACAATCTTCCTTTAGGGTTTTCTATACCCTCCTTGTCTTCTATATATATATCTTGTAACTCTCTATTATCTAATATATAATCTTCCTTTAGGGTTTTCTATTTCTCTGCATGGTATCAAAGCCATACGAAACCCTAACCCTAAAATCTCTAATAACCCTTCTCCTCAAAGCTTCCTCCCAATTGTCGCCCTCCTCTCCATCAACTCAATATGCCGCGATCTCTTCAAGTTCTCTCCAAGGGCCGCACCCTCTCCTACAATCAGTAAGCATCAAATTCGCCACCATCCTCTCTTGGATTTTTTTTGATCTCTCCATCAACTCCACGTGCCGCCACCTCCTCAAGATCTCTCCATCAACTCCAAGTGCCGCCATCTCTCCAAGATCTCACCGCACCCTCTCCTACCATCTCCAAGTGCCGCCACCTCCTAATATTTTCCAAGAATTGCCGCCTGCCCTCCAACGGTCCAAAAAAGTACCCCAACTACTCAAAAATCAGTTTTTTAAAGCTGATCTGGAACTTTTGATGTTCTACACTTATTTAATGAGATCTGATATGTTAACTGCTTAATAATCAGATTTTTACATCGAATCTGACTATTTGGATACTCTACAAGACTTTTCTGGTGAGAGTTGCTCTGTCTACTGCTTAACAATCAGATTTTTTTACATCTGATCTGATTTTTTTAAGGATATATATGCTATTATCTGGTACCTAAGTCACCTGCTTTTCTTCATTACTGACTGTTTACTGCTACTACTGGCCATCTTTCTGGTTATTTCGATATTATGTTTGAGACTAAGAGTTCATCCTCCACTATGACCTCTTCGATGGTTGAAACTTTTGTTCCCAAGACATTGTTGGGGACTATCGTGAAGTTGAATGGCTCCAACTACCTTTATTGGCGCAGGCGTTCCACACTTTCATTGGCGCTCAGAATAAATTAGCTCACCTCCTACAACCTCCACCTGCTGATATGGATCTGTGGTGACGTGGCTTGGTTTACTGGAGATTATTCTGTGATGGCGTGGCTTCTCAACAGTCTGGAGGAGAAGATTAGTGGTAGTGTCATGTTCCTGCCTATTGCTAAAGACATGTGGGATACACTGAAGGTGATGTATGACAATGAGAAGAATCTCTCGAGGGTATTTGAGATCTATAAGCGCATGTTTGAGCTCAAAAGGGAGACAGATATGTGTCTGAGTTTTATGGAGAACTCAAAGGTCTGATTGATGAGCATCAGTTGTCTGTTACTGGTGCAGCGACACTGAGGGAGTATCATCAGGATCTCGCAGTGTCGAAGTTTCTATCTGGCTTGAATCCTATACTACGATCGCAGGTGAGGATCAGATTCTGCGAGGAGATAGCATTGCCACGTTGACTGCCACCTTCTCGAGAGTTATGCGAGTATCTACTGAAGCTGATGTATTCTCTGCACCTTCCATTGAGCAGTCTGCCGTGGTTTCTGGACGTGGTTGTGATCGTGGTCGTCGCCGCAATTTTGGAGGACGAGGACGTGAATTTATTGGAGGTGAACGTGGCTCATATGGAAGCAGACAGAGTGTCTCTGAGAAAGGACCCTGGCAATGCAGGCACTGTGAACGCAGTAATCACATCTCCAAAAAGTGCTGGGAGAAATTTAGTCGACTTGAGTGGGCACAGTTTTCTAAGTAACTCCTCTGCTTCGCGTAGCACTCGTCAGGACTATTCGTCCACTTCCTCCACTCTTCCTGTATTTTCCACAGTTGTACTGACACAGGAGAAGTATGATCGACTTCGACAGCTAGAGTCTCTCAGAACAATTTTTCAGCAACTCATGAATCTGCTTCAGGTATGCACGCCTATACTGTCTCTCCTCAAAAGCCTTGTATATTAGACTCTGGAGTCTCATTCTACATGACAGGCATTAAAGAAAAGTTTATTTCCTTAAAATGTCCACTGCCCACCCCTCTGTTAAAATTATCGATGGTACCCATTCACCTGTACTAGGCAATGGAATAGCTCAGGCTAATCCATCCTTAACCATTACTGATATCCTTTATGTTCCATGATTTCCTGTTAGTCTCTTATCTATTAGTCAACTTACTAAACAAAATAACTGCAACATAATTTTTTTTCCTTCTCATTGTGTGTTTCAAGACCTGTCGACTGGGAAGAGGATTGGTTCGGGACATGAGCGAGGAGGCATATGCTATTTGGACGATCGAGTGACCCTTACGGGCTCGGTTGCAGGTCCGCCTGATCCGATTTTACTGTGGCACTAGCGCTTGGGTCACCCTTCGTTAAAAAAGATTCGATCTGTTATTCCTATTGAGTCCTCTATCTCTTTATTAGGTTGTGAGTCTTGTGAGTTAGGTAAGCATCATCGTGCTAACTTTCAGAGTCGAGTCAATAGTCGTAATAGTTCTGCTTTTGAGTTCGTCCATTCTGATGTTTGAGGTCCTAGTCAGATGCTCTTTATTAAGGGTTTTAGTCAGATGCTCTTTATTAAGGGTTTTAGATATTTTTTACTTTTTGTTGATGACTTCTCTCGCATGACTTGGTTGTATCTCCTAAAAGAGAGATCAGAAGTGTCCAGTGTAATTAAGTCTTTTTTAATGAAATAAAAATTCAGTTTTCTACTTCTATTCGTGTGCTTCGTACTGACAATGCCCTGGAGTATGTAAAAAAGGATTTATCTAATCTTTGTTCCAAAAATGAAAGTATTCATCAGAACTCTTGCTCTCATACATCCCAACAAAATAGAGTTGCTGAAAAAAAACATAAACATATTCTAGATGTTGCTAGAAACTTAATGATCCATATGAGTTCCGAAATATTTATGGTCTGATACTGTGTTGAGTGCTTATTATTTAATTAATAGGATGACTTCTTCTGTTCTCAATAAAAAAATCTCAATTTTCTTGTCTCTATGCTAACAAAAACCCTTCTTTATGACTTCCCGTGTTTTTGGATGCACTTGTTTTGTTCAGGACTTGTCTCATGGGCTAGATAAGTTATCTCCAAGATCTATAAAGTGTGTCTTCATTGGGTATTTTAGAACACAAAAAGAATATCGGTGTTATAACCCCTCCACAAGGAGGTATTTGGTGTCTGCTGATGTCACATTCTTTGAGTCTGTTCCATATTTCTCTACACAGGTTCCTATCACTATATTTGAGACTGTTCCTCCTTCACTATCTGTGCCATTGCCTATATCTGCTGATACAGTTTCTTTGCCAATGTCGCCAGCAGAAACTACAGATCCACCTGCATCAAAGCCAGTTCGAGATTTTAGATACGTCTACACTCATCGCCCAAAGGTTCCTACCTCCGAACCAGTTCCGACTAACTCCTCTCCGGTTGACGGTCCTCCTTCTCCACCATCGGCTTCTCCATCTGATCTTGATATTCCTATTGCCCTTTGAAAAGGTAAACGGTCTTGCACTGATCACCCTATTTCTAATTTCGTTTCTTATGATCACCTAAACCCCACTTTTCGACAGTTTGCTCTCTTTGTCTTCTGAGTCTATACCACGTCTTATACAGAGGCTTTATTGGTGCCTGCCTGAAAACAGGCAATGGATGAGGAGATGGAGCTCTTGTTCTAGAGGAACTTGGGAGTTAATTTCCACACCAACAGATGCAGTAGTTGGTGATTGTCGCTGGGTATTTGCTCTAAAGTACCAACCAGATGGTTTTGTGGATAGATATAAGGCCATCCTCGTGGCCAAGAGTTATACTCATACATATAGCATCGACTATTTTGAGACGTTCTCGCTAGTTGCCGGGATGAACTCTATCAGGATTCTGTTCTCTATTGCTGTTAACTTGTCATGGCCATTGTTCCAGCTGGATGTCAAGAACGCCTTCTTACATGGGGATCTATTGGAGAAAGTGTATATGAAGCAACCACCAGGTTATGTTGCTCAAGGGATACTAAAGCCTGTCATCTAAAAAAGGCTATATATAGACTCAAGCAGAGTCCAAGGGCGTGGTTTGAGAAGGTCAGTCTTACCATTTCTGGTATTGACTTTCGATGATGTCATTCAGATCACTCTGTTTTCGTTCGGCGCACAAGGTCTGGCATTGTAGTTCTGACTGTTTATGTTGATAACATTTTGTTGATTAAAAGTGACTCAGCTGGGATAGTGGAGACTAAGATGTATCTAAAGCGTCATTTTGTGATCAAGGACATGGGACGTCCAAAATATTTTTTGGGAATTAAAGTTGTACATCAAAAACACAATGTACTTCTTTTTCAGCAAAAGTATACTCTGGACCTTCTGAAGGAAACAAGATTTTTGGGATGCAAGCCTGCTAACACACCAATGGAAGCCAATGTGGAGTTATGATCTGATGACGTTACACTTGATAATGTAGGAAGATATAGGAGATTGATTGGGAAATTGATCTATCTTACAGTGACTAGGCCTGATATAACTTTTGCTGTAGGAGTTCTGAGTAGATTCATGCATCAGCCCAGAGAGACCTATTGGTTAGCTGCGATGAGGGTTCTAACTTACATCAAGAGTTGTCCAGAAAAAAGATTAGTATATAGGAAACATAGACAGGTATTCAGGGTATGCTAGTGATCGAGAGGGTAGGAAGTCTACTACTGGTTATTGCACCTTTGTTGGAGAAAATCTGGTGACTTGGAGGAGAAAGAAACAAGATGTATCCCGTTCAAGTGTTAAAGTTGAGTATAGAGCTATGACTCATACGACATGCAAGATGGTGTGGTTAAAAAATTTACTAATGGAGCTTGCTTTCAGACATCTTGGACCCATGCCTATGCATTATGATAATCAGTCTGCCATCTATATTGCTCAGAACCCAGTATTTCATGAAAGGACCAAACACATTGAGATCGACTGTCACTTTGTCAGAGATGATTGAACCAAGAAGGTGTTTATGTTCCAGTTCACACCGTCCTCGAAACAGTTAGCTGATTTTCTTACCAAAGCTGCCTCACCTCAGTTGTTTTCTACTCTTTGTAACAAGCTGGTCATGTTGAATGTCTATGCTCCAACTTGAGGCACAGTGTTAAGTCATTAGTTATTGGGTTGTTGAGTAATTACCCTTATTTACCCATATACCCTCCTTGTCTTCTATATATATCTTGTAACTTTATTATCTAATATATAATCTCCCTTTAGGATTTTCAATTTCTCTACAAGGTCAAATTGTCCATCTCAATTAAGTTGTCCACCTGTATCTGAAGTTGTCAATCTATAAGTGAACAATTTTATTTCTATTTTTTTCACAAGTGTCCACTTTTTATTTAGTATGTCTACATTTCATATAAAATTATCCATCTTTTAGTTCAATATATTTATTATTCTCTAATTAGTGAGAACACTTATTTGGAACACTGTTGCGATAATAAAATTTTAAAAAAATAAATTTATAAGAAAAAACAATAGCTTAAGAGGAAAAACAATATCCTAATGTGTTTACAAGAAAAAAAATTAAATAGAGAATTTGTTATTTATATTTTGCTAATTAAATATTATAAAAAAGTAGACAATTTCTCATAGAATAAGCATATTAAAGATCAAAGACCAGTAATGCAAGCATTAAATACTTACTAAACCTCAAATCTCACAAATCTCACATTATTCAATACTTTTTTAAAAAAATCATACAACACTACATATGGACAAATTCGATGTTACAGGTGGACAATTTATCGTTTGCACCTTTTTCTGCATTAGGTACACAATTTTTTGAGCTTACAACTTTTTCTGCATCAGGTGGATAAATTCTATATTACAGGTGGACAATTTCTGAGCTTGCACTTTTTCTTTCCATATTGACTACACTAGCAACAATTTGTCTCACTAAAATAATATGAAAAAATGTTACCTAAAATGATGAATATGTTCACTCAACACGAAATCAGTCTACATTTGT
Organism: Agave tequilana; assembly: GCA_038442645.1. NCBI lineage: Eukaryota > Viridiplantae > Streptophyta > Magnoliopsida > Asparagales > Asparagaceae > Agave > Agave tequilana. The sequence continues at coordinate 260,859 of JAVJIF010031686.1, forward strand.
GCTACAAAGCATTAAATGCTCTTGCAACAGAAGACCTCTGCCAAAATTCCCTTTATCAATCTGCATCTGCTGAGTCAGCCTGAGGTAGGTGAGGTGGGCAAATAATACAGAAGGATGGGCAAACTGAAAGCCGTCAATGAGCAGCACGTGACAAGCAATAAATGCGCGTCACGCGCGCTGCGGTAGTTAACTCATACAGAGCCAACTCATCAAGGGCAATACTAGCTTTACGACTATATAATATAGCTCATATTGCCTTTTTGTGGGGACAGAGGGTTAAGCGTATGGGAAAGTTGGTCAAAGGGGGTTTTGGCATAATTTGAAATAGCAGGGGGTTTTTGGGATGAAGACCTTTTTTCAGGGGGATAAAGACAATTTTCCAAAACATTTTGCATATGTGGAAACTTCAGATGTCGCCATAAGTCTATCCCAGAGTTAGATAAAACCTGATGTTGATGGTTAACCAAAACATATCCAAAAGTATGGTCCAGAATACAGGTATCAAATGTATGAAAGAAATTAAATTAGTGTAGGTGTTTCGTGTGAGAACTAACATATGTAGTTTGTCCTACCTGCTAAGTGTCAGCAGTCAGTGAATCAATCACGGTTCTATCTTCAGTTGTTGACTTCACCAATTACTAGATGAAATTTGGTTCTACCATTGAGCGTTTCACTTCCGCGCTAGTTAGTTAAATATGACAACTTAATTATGATGCATCTTTATTGAGTTGAACGTAGCTGATTCAAACTTGGGTTAAATGCTTCTATGCTGCTGCTGTTTGTCTCATGCTTGAAATAAAAAATTACAACAGCCCTTTATAAGAAAAATGGAAGTTAGCCGACACAAATATATGATTTTTGATCCTATTCCTACCTTTAATTGTTCGACTTCAGCAGCCAGTGAATTGATCTTTTCTGTATCCTGAACTAAGACAGGGGTTTCCTTGATCACTGGGGGGGCTTCTTCAATGGCTTTCCGAGCAGCCTCTCTTTCCTTGATAAGCAGTGAATTTGCTTCATCCACCTGTAGTTGCATCTCATGCAAAGTGTCCTGCATCTTAGCAATTTCTGCAACTTTTATCTCCTCCAGATCAGTCTGCATTTCCAAAAACAACCATGATTTAGTGGCAAAGAACTCAAGTTGTTGTGACACCTCAGTTTAACATAGGCAAAATGATAGCCACATCTTAAAAAAAATGGCACGAACCATCTTTTACTGCTCTTGTGAAATGACAGATTTTGAATTTAAGAGACAATAAGTGCATACTCTTAGTCGTTTCTCCAATTGCAAACGCCATGTCAGCTCCTCTACGCGTTTTTCCAGTTTATCTTTCGCTTCTTTAAGAGCCCCAGTTTCTCTTGCAGCCTGCAAACGTTGATGGTAAAATCTATTTAGCCACCCAGCAAGATCAAATAGGCACGCATCCAGTATGTAAAAACCCACCATTTTGAGCTTTCTGAGCTCTCTCCTTGCGATCCTCTGTCTCCAAGCACACTGGTAAGTTAGAGATGCATTCTTCAAATTCTTGTAGTACAAATAATCTCTGTGACATCGCCACCGAGCCTGCAAACAATCGGAAAAGGAACCAACTCTTACTAATTTCAGATCTTAAAATTCAGTTGGATAAACATAAGAAATTATTATATTGACTAGCCATATTTTTTTTCCTACAAAGTGTCAGGAAGAAAACCTACCTGGATAGCGATAGCTGCTTTAGTTTGTTTTCTGAACCTAAATTCATTGTGAGCGCTCATTGCCCTAAAACCTGTCTGCAAAATAACTGCAGATAGTTGAAGTGTTTTATAGGACTTCCTGGTAATGTATCGACACAAATTCTTTTGAATTTTAATTGCTGCTGCTTCGCGTCTCATGTTTTCATATAATTTGCAGGCTAACTTTCCTGCAATAGATAAAAAGAGATGAGATGCATTCTTTAGATTGGCATGGAAGTACTTGATTGTTAAATTTAAATGAAATAGAGAGTCCCACATAAGCGTACAGTAACTGTAAAGTGTTAAAAGACCTTCAAATCAAAGACAGCTCACGCAAACTTGACCGGCCTAGGATATCTGAGCATCTACAATCAAATCAAATTTCACACTAAGACTGATACCTCTCCAACGAGATTGCAAATGAATGGCAGCCTTCCGTAGCATAAGGAATTCTTTGCGGGCTATATGTGTTCGGATTTGTCTCTGTATGCTCCTGGCTGCTCTTCCAAGTACTTCAGCTCTTCTTGCATCCAGTTCTGCCATCTGTCCAGCTCTCAGGAACACCTTGGACTTGCCTATCTACAAGGCCACATGCATTTTGACATTTAACGAAGTGCTCTATAAGTGCAAAGAATATGCAAAATGCAACTGCGTTAAGTATAAGAAACAATGACACATGATAGCACAACTTACTTTCAGGCCATTAGTTGCTTTTTGCCTGACGTATTAAATTGAAGCACAGCAGTTTTCATTCCTTTGGAGTCTATCACCTCTAATCCACTTGATAAGGAGCAAATTCTACTTTTCTCCTTCTTTGTATATTCATGTTGTTTATGTATTTTCACGGATTTTATAAAGGATAAACATACTAGCTGGAAGGCACGAGATTACCTGATAACCTTGCAGTTTCATTTTGTCTAGAATTTTCTGGCATGCGACCTTATCATCCAAGCTACAAAAACACATAAATCCAGATTAAGGCATTTAATGTCTTGCTCATGTACAACAAATTGAGAAAGCACAAGAAACGATAACAAGACTTACTTTCCTTCCAAAAACTCAGGGGCAAGAAAACCAAAACGATGAAGAAATTCATAAAATGTCCTTCTAGTTGGATATCCAGCACAGCTGATCCTAATTGCTTCAAGAACACCCTAAGTATGAACAGAAAGAATCAGACAGTCAATGTAAAACCAGTTGAAAGAAAACAAGAAGCTAAGATGGCAACTAATAAATTAGATACTTACACCACAGCGTAGCTGTTGAATAATATTAGCATTCTCAAATATAGCAGGTTTAAGGACATTATTTGGCTTCACACATCTGATATAATGAGGTTCCGTAGAGTTTAAGGTTTCCATCAGCGATTGAAGTTGTAGCTGAAATCCAAAGGTTTTCAATCAGTACTTCAAGTAAGGTCCAACCATCCAGTTATAAGTCTAAAGAACTTCATCCAAATAGTAACATATATATATTTATACACATAGAACACAGTGTATTATCCATAAAATTTGAGGTTGGAGGAACATTAAATGGTTGTCAAGGATAATAGGTAAAACATTATTCAGTGAGATGCTGAAGTGCAAGAATAGAACCAAATGCAACATGCATACTACTTATGGTAGGGGGCCTGAAATACTCGAAAAATCTCGAAGAATGTTTATAATGAAAAATAACCTGCGTCTGCTTGGTAGCTTTCACTTAAACTATAAGTTCTTGTACATGATTGCTAATGAAATGAAATTGACTATCCAAAAGGCAATTTGTTGATTCAGAAGAGAATAGAAATACTAAAGATTAAAAAAATGCTGGAAATATACATAATAATGTTGTATCTGTTGATAAAATCAGAAAAAAAATAAGTTCAGAATTATGCACCTTAAAGAATATGGCAATGGATTCGTATTGTACTAGTCAGTTACAGAATTGCTTTCAAGACTGACACCTGAACATGGGTAAAGAGGATGCCATAAGATGACATCAGTCTTGCATTAAGAAACTCGTCATTGTAACTTAAGTATTACCATCCATATGTTGCATGATTCCTCAATATAAAGACAACCAACAGTAACATGGATCTTCAACTAATGTGGATGGTTAGCCTCATGATTGGCCTCTTTATTTGATAATCATGTGCATGCCCTTGGTAAACTTGAAGGCCAAGATACCAGCAGCTGATGATATTTTAGGATGTGGTTTTCTTACATTCGCCAGTGCACCGTTCACTGCCTGGCCTAAGCCAGGATAAAGGAGGAGGGTTGTGGTAGGCCTGTGACAGCCAATGTTAAATATTGTCACATACTATGAACATGAACCAAGAACTAAATTTCGTTGGGGCATTTCCTACTGAGCGACGTGCTACATCAGAGCCCGGGTGTAATAAAAAGTGGATAAGGGTTGCTAGGTCGTTCAGAAACGACGCGCCACATCGGCGCCCGGATGTGGTGTCAAATGAGCAAGGGTACCCACACTTTTATGAGCGGGTGAGAGTAAAGAAGTTAACTCATGAATATAGGATTAGATTAGCATCATGGAACATAGGTTCTCTTACAGGTAGATTGGCAGAGTTAGTTGATGCTATGGTTAGACGGAATGTTAATATTTTGTATGTGCAGAAAACTAAGTGGGTAGGTGAAAAAGCTAGAATTATAGAGCCTTGTGGTTATAAACTTTGGTATACTAGTAGAGATAGAAATCGTAATGGGATGGGTGTGGTCATAAATAAACAATTGCTTAAGGATGTAGTGGAGGTTAGAAGAAACGATGATAGGATTTTACTAGTTAAACTTATTTTAGCCAGGGAGATTTTTAATGTTATTAGTGTTATGCACCACAAGTAGGACTTGATGAGTCAAGTAAGCGTCAATTTTGAGAGAATTTAGATGAGATTGTGCAAGACATACCCATTAGAGAAAAAATTTTTATAGGCGGTGACCTCAGTGGGCATGTAGGAACTAGTCGTTATAGGTTTGATAGGGTACATGGAGGATTTGGTTTTGGGGAAAGAAATGGACCAGGTAACTCGATTCTAGATTTTGCTTTGTCGTATGATTTGATTTTAGCGAATACTTGATTTAGGAAGAGAGAGTCTCACTTGATCACCTTTAAAAGTGAATCAAGTACGAGCCAAATAGATTTTTTTAACTAAAAAAGTAGATAGAGGTTGTTGTATGGATTGTAAAGTAATACCGGGTGAGAGTGTAGTAACCCAACATAGACTCTTAATTTTAGATGTCCGGGTTAGAAGGAGATTTAGAATAATTAAACGTAAGTTAGATCTTAAGATTAAGTGACGGTGGCTAAAAGAAGGTAACCAAGGAGTTTTTGTAGATCAAGTTGTACATGAAGCAGATTGAAAGTCCAAGATGATCCCAATACAATATAAAACAAAATTGCTAGCTGTATTACAAGGGTAGCTAAAGATGTACTTGGTGAGTCACGGGGTGGTGCTCCACCACGTAAGGACACATCATGGTGGAATGAAGAGGTAAAGCTACCATTAAGATCAAACGAGACTTTTATAGAGATTTGAAGAAAAATTGTGATGGAGTGAGTTTTGAGAGGTATAAGCTAGCCAAGAAGGAGGCTAAAAAAACTGTTCAGAATGCAAGATCTAAAGTGTACAAAGAAGTGTACGAGAAGTTGGACACCAAAGAGATTGAAAAGGATATATATAGAATTGCTCGAATGAGGGAGAGAAAGACTAGAGACTTATGTACTGTGAAGTGTGTCAAAGATGAGGATCGGAAGGTTTTAGTTCGAGATGAAGAAATCAAAGAAAGATGGAGAGAGTATTTTGACAAATTGTTCAATGGTAGTTCTACTCAAGACTTGGATGACCTTACCATTCAGTGCCAGGATATGAACCATAATTATATGCGCAGAATTAGCGAATCTGAAGTTAAAGAGGCCTTGAAGAGGATGAAGTCAAGGAAAGTTGTTGGCCCGGATGGAATTCCTATTGAGGTATGGAGATACTTAGGAGAGGTGGGCGTGAGATGGCTGACAAACCTCTTTAACAAGATCTAGCTAACTAAAAAGATACCAAATGAGTGGAAGAAGAGTACCTTAGTACCTCTTTATAAGAATAAGGGTGATATCCAGAGTTGTTCAAACTATCGTAGAATAAAACTCAATTGTCACATCATGAAGCTTTGGGAAAGGTAATTGAACACAGGTTAAGGCAGAATGTTACAATATCAGAGAACCAGTTTGGGTTCATGCCAGGACAATCGATGACAGAGCCTATACATTTGCTTCGTCAACTTATAGAGCGATTTCGAGAGAGGAAGAGAAATTTACATTGATTTAGAAAAATCTTATGATAAGGTGCCAAGAGAGGTATTATGGTGGACATTGATTAAAAAAGGAGTCCCCATAAAATATATTGACATAATCAAGCATATGTACGATGGAGTAGTGACAAATGTCAAAACTTGTGGAGGCATAACAAGTGATTTTTCTCTCACAATTGGATTGCATCAAAGATCTACATTGAGTCCATTCTTATTTGCCATAGTGATAGATGAGCTTACTAGAGCTATTCAAGATGAGATACCCTGGTGTATGCTATTTGCTGATGATATTGTCCTAGTTGATAGCCGAGAGCTGGGGTAAATGCCAAATTGGAGTTATGGAGGCAAACTCTAGAATCTCGAGATTTTAGATTAAGTAGGGCCAAAACATAATAAATAGAGTGTAAATTCAGTAAACAGAGAATCCGAGATTATAATATTGTGAGACTAGATGGACAAGAAATACCGATGAGCAGTCATTTCAAGTACTTGGGTTCTATTATCCAAAAGGATAGGAAGATCAATAGTGATGTCAACCATAGGAGACAAGCCTGCTGGTTGAAATGGAGGAGCGCAACAAGAGTTTTATGTGATCGTAACATTCCGTTATAACTGAAGGGAAAGTTTTATCAGACTGCTATTAGGCCAGCTTTGTTATATGGCACAGAATGTTGGGCTATAAAGAGACACATGCCCAAAAGATGAGTGTAGCAGAGATGCGCATGCTTCGTTGGCTGTGTGATAACACGCAGAGAGATAAGGTGAGAAATGAGTATATTTGTACTAAGATAGGTGTAGCCTCTATAGAAGAGAAGATGATAGAAAATCGCCTACAATGGTTTGGTCATTTGCAACGTAGACCTACAGATGCGTCAGTCCGGCGAGTAGAGCGTATCAATTTAAGACAAGTTAAAAGAGCGTAGGGGAGACCGAAGAAAACATGGATGGAGATAATACGACAAGATATAGAGACGAAAGGTCTTAGTGAAGACATATTGCTCGATAGGAATAAGTGAAAAAAGCTGATTCATGTGCCCGATCTGGCGTAATTCTCTTTTGGTTCATGTAGCCTACCCCAAATACTTGGGACAAATGGCTTAGTTGTTGTTGTTGTTGGCTTTCTTACATTCCCTAATTTCAAAATAAACCACCACTCTACCCCGCAGGTTTTACATTCTCGTATTATCTATCAGCCTACACCAATTTTCATTGAATTAACTATTTAATGTTGAATGCTTGGCTATGGGCAAACACGTCTTCCTTACTGATATCATCTCATGCAAAATGAGATTCATATTTCATCCTATTAGCACCAGGATTGATTAGCATGAGGCTTTCAGAATCTAAAAGGAAACCATGATCTATGATTGATTGATGTAAAACTGGAGAATCACAATCACCTTCAAACTACAAATTGAAGAAATAAAGTTTTAAAAGAAGAAATAGAAAAGAGATTAGGGTTTAAAGAAAAGAACCGGATAAATGTTGGGCTTCACACCCCTTGCGCGGGCTTCGCACCCCTTACACCACGGGTTTCACACTCTTTATACCACGGGCTTCACACCCCAATACTCAAAAGCACCCTCAAGAGAATTTAACTGAAAAGTTTTTAATTATTCATTGACCATTGTCCAGCTTATTCATTGAGTTGATCATCTTTATATAGGCTCTTACAAAGTGAACTTCTTCATCACAACCGATGTGGGACTAAATTTTAATAAATGAAACAACTAAACTCAAAGAAAATAAACTAAGGTATAAAGTCATCTAAGAACTGGTGATGTCCTTATCAATTCCCCCGGGGTGAGAGAAACTCCACCCTGTCGAGTGAGGGCTCCTCTCACGAAGCGTCTCAATCGGGCTAAAGTGGTGGCCGTGGCAGCAGCACTGATGCGTCATGGCTGACCCACAGTGGTGGAAGTGAAAATGAAGAAGAAAATATTGAAGGAGATTGGAACCAGAAGCTTTGATACCAAAATGATGTAAAACGGAAGGATCACAATCACCTTCAAATTACAAATTGAAGAAATAGGGTATTGAAAGAAGAAATATAAAGTAGATTAGAGTTTAGAGAAAAGAACTAAATAAATGTTGGGCTTCGCACCCCTTGCGCGTCTTCGCATCTCAATACTCAAGAGCACCCTCAAGAGAATTTAATTGAAAAGTTTTTAATTATTCATTGTTCATCTTATTCATTGAGTTGAGCATCTTTATACACGCTCTTACAAAGTGAACTTCCCCATCACAACCGATATGAGACTAAATTTCAATAAAAGAAAAACTAAACTCAAATAAAATAAACTAAGGTATAAAATTATCTAAGAACTGGTGATGTCCTCATCATTGATCCATTTGTTTTAGGGACAAGGATACCCGAGTTATCGCCTATATACAATTTGATGTAATTGTATCTTTCATGTGCATAGATAATAGTCACATGATTCGTATATAATGATGAATCAAGCAAGGGGCTAGCCACTAGTCACAGTGAGCTCTATCTATTTGGAAGTCCCCCCTTGTTGGATCTCTTATATTATTCCACCAATGCCAACATTTTCCATCAAGTTATGATGACATTTGGATCCTCATTGCAAGAGAAAAACCCATCCAATAACAACCCACTTCACAATAACATCTCTATATACATAACAGTATGAAAATTCACCTTAGTCTCAGTTCAAAAAAAGAAAGCTCAAAAGTACTTCAGAACAAATTAAGTCCAAAATCAAATGAAAAATACTAACAGAAAAGTAATACAAATAATAAAAATATAAATAAAAAGTATTTACCTTAAAGCGTGACCCAATGGAAGAAAATTTGGAAGACTTGGATGTTTCCACGGGAAGTGGTGGAAATAAACCCGCCACAAAAGAACATTTAGAAGCATTCAATAAATCTTGATGTTCAGCCACCACGTAATCTTTATTTTTGTCTAAGAATTGATCAGCTTGATATGTTACCTACAAAAGAGAAGATGAGTAATACTAGAATTACCAAAAGTACTCATATAAGATGAATTGTTGAGAGATAAACGCTTACCTCCCCTGCATAATGAGAAATAGTGAAATTAGTACGGGAAAGCTTTGGTTTGATAAATCGCTTGTTTTTTGTAAATGTTTGATACAACTTCTGAGCAAATGTCTCATGTGTTGACTTAGGAAACATGCTGCAAGAGTAATCCAGATAAATAAGAAGTTAAGTACTACCTACAAAGTATAAAGTGACCATGGATCTATAGATAATGATCCTGAAGAATTTAAGTCTGAAAAAAAAAGTATTTAATGCTAAGAGCTTCTATCCTAATGAGGTGAGTATTATTTTCACATACCAAGCTTCATCAAGAAGTGCAATAACGCCACCAGGTTTCTGCAAAGAGAATTCAGATTAAAATCATTAATGTATTGTATTATAATGTTGGACCATAAGCAAATATATATAATATGAATATCAGGTGGAAAGGACTAGACAAATATCCTTGTGCAAGTATGATACTGTTCATGAAGAATTGATTAAATACGCTTGTTAGATATAATAGGTATATATCTAACAATGCTAACTTTGATACATTTTTGGATGAATTATGATGGCAAATGTTGTTAAATAAGAACAAGATTATTATATATATTTCTAAAAGACTCAAAAATGCTCTTTTAAAAATCCACTAGTAGAGATGGGAAGTTGAGTCTTATTTAACTCTATATCATAGTTCGAAGAATCGGTCGATAGCGAGATAGAATTGATGATAATTGGAACCAGCCGGAATCGGTCAGAATCCATTGGATTCAGCCGATATTAGGGTTGGGATATGTCGATATCAGGGTTGGAATCAGCCAAAATCGGCTGAGTCCATTCTGCTTCGGGTCGATTCCAACATAACTATTGCCAAACTGCAACAAATTTAGCAGTATCTTACCGATTTTGCAGTGTAAAAGAATTTGATTAATTGATAGTGACTCCACATTGTTACTTGAATTCCATTGTTTCAACACTACAAAGCAGTGGTGTCAAATCTTATTTCGCTTTCGGTACCTCCTGGGTATAATAATTATTCCTAAGCCCAATGAAATCCTATGCTTCATTTTGCTAAAAAGTATAAATATTCTTCTCCTTTGCCAATAATCCCCAAAAGAGAAAATTTTGAGGAAAAAAATCAAAATTGGTAACTAACCAAAAGAATAATTTGTTAGATTAATTGTTTGAACTTACTTTGCTAGAAAATTTTTTAATTTTTTGTTACAAAATGTTTGCCATGAATATAATTGACTAATTAATTAATTGAATGTATGGTAATGTCTTTGTAAATACTTCAACAATTTGTGTCTTTGTACCAACTGTTTTGTATTGTAATGTGTTTTTCAAATTTGATTCAAATTCCATCAATTATTTCAAAAAGTATCAAAAGCCTACTAGATGTCTGAAAAAATTTAAAAACATTTTTAATTATTTTTTTAAAATTATTTTTAACCTAAACTGATATTGCCGAGACGAAATGACCAATATGCCTCATTCCAATACCTTAAGCTATCAGCCAATTTCGATTCCAATTCCGAGATGTTGAACCATGCTCTTTATGTAATGAAGAAGACGTGTGGCACTACTAAGTAAGTTTTTGCCATTGTTCCTGTACAAGCAAGACAATGGGAAACAATGCAAGGTAGTCTTAAAAGGGAAGTTAGACTCAAAATATCAGATGGGGGTAGGAAAGATCCCCAAGCAGTTTGATGCTTCAGAATCTCCAGGATTAAGGATTACAAAATTCAAAATATCATATGAAGGGGGAAAGGGATCCGTGCTTCAAAATCTGATCGTGCAGGATTGTGGATCCCAAGAAAGTTAAACATATTTAGCACGGTTTATAATCTAGGTTTTGATGTCAGTATCGGCCAGTGATTTTTAGTATCAATACCCGCAATATCGGTCATCAATACCGTCAATTTCGGCCAAATCAACAACATCGGTCCTGACATCAACTGATATTATAGGTTTAATATCATATCGGTACCTCAAAATTTGATATGATATTGCCGACATTTCAGAATCAGCCGATATTTGAAACCATGATATTTAGAGGTCTCAAATTACAGTCCCTGCCTGTAGATAAAGAGATCATATAGTACACTATTTCCTAACACAATGTGTATATGTTCTGTCATGCTGAGAAAGGTAAATTCCCAGGTGAATAGTAATAACTATGCTTATTTTGGAAATACTTTATGGACCCAAAAATGGGGTGATGCGTGAGAATAGCTGGCGTCACATTACTTTTAAAACCAGCATGTATCACAGCTTTATAATGTCAGGCTGATGAAAGTAGTAATGCAACAATCTGTTTCAGCAGATCTCATTTATTGGTCCACTTAGCACTGTTCTGTTTGTTTCTAAAATGCCCTAGAATTTTTTTCTCCGAAAAAAATGTAAAAGCAATTGAAGGATATAAGTAATCATAAAAGGTGAAAGACTTTTATATCTATGAACGCCGATTAACAAATATCCAGACAAATAAGATGTGCTGCCTCACCAGATGGCTCAAGGCTGACAGTGTTAGTCCACAAGATTGGTTCCAGAGCTTTCGGCTCAATCGACAAAAGATTAATATCACAATAATGCATATCTCACATGGATGAAGAAGCTCTAAAGAAGTATTATCTCAATCCCACATTTGATCAGTAATTTTTTCATATCCATAAGTACATCTCACATGAGAAAATTCATTAGATTTTTTCAAATAGTAATACTAGTAAATGTCCAAGAGAATGAAAAGACTCCAATTATTCTTACTTACTAGATAATAGAAAGATCTGTCATGTATATATTATGAATATGAACCAATATTTCCAAAGGGTGACAAACACATTGTGTCAGTAAGCATCATCCCGTTTAGAGCATGTTAGACGTATCTGTTAAAAGAATCTATCTGCTCATATTCCAGCAACCTCCTGCAATGGTTTGTTTGAATTCATCATTTGAATTGTATAACTCAATTCTCTACAACAAGTATTTTTATTATTGTTTCAATTCAGCTTTTCCAAAGGAATTTATCAAGGCATGACTAGCCTAAAGGACAATTTCCTTGACAACCAAATGCAGTCTTGTCTTACAGCATACATTACCTTTTCAATCAAGTCTAGCACGTCTTGGTTATCAACAAACTCTATGTAACTCCAGTTGATCTCCTCCTTAGTATATTCCTCCTGCTCCATTTTGAAGACGTGCTGCCAGGATAAACTAACATTTAATATCACATAAAAGCAAACAATCACAAACAGTAAGGTGAAAACTTATTGGCAAAACAAGTGAACCTGGTTGAAATGTTGTTGCAGCTTCTCATTCGTAAAATTGATACAGAATTGTTCAAAACTGCTCCCATTGAATTGCATTAAATTAGAGCAAGGTAATACTGAAGGAGAATACTGATACATGTCAGTATGAAATAATGAATACTCTCAGTATTTAAATGGATTACCTGTTACATTTAAAACTTTCAAATCCATAAATATCAAGAACTCCAATCAAAGACTTTGAGTTCGGATCCTGCCCTATAGATACATTGATTTTATCCACCAGCCTGTAGAATTATAACCAGTCATATCATTATAAAAATCATTGTGCATCATACATTGTTTCAAGTTCCTATAAAATAAATACAACTACAGGTAATATAAGGAAAATGCATGACTATTACCAATCAAACAGGCGTGAATATAGTGTTTTAGCTAAACCATCCCTGCTGACAATGGCAGAACCAGGATCAAGAGTTCTGGTAATGACCTCTTCTGGTGTTACCATCACTCGCTTAATGAGTGCATCTTCTAAACCATGGGCATCACACCTGTCACAGAAAATATGATTAAACATGTATGGTAACTTGCTGGTGAAGATCCATCAATTAAGAAAGTTGAATGCATCCCAACAAGTTAACAAAGACTAGAACATACATTAGAAGTTCGGCCGCCATCTTAAGATGGAACCTTGACTTCTCATCTTTAATAACGGATGAATCAATCTCTTCCCCCTTTGCAAAATCAATATTCCCAATATGAAGAATCGCAGCTACAACCCTGAATATTGCTTCCTGTAAATAGTAATTTCTCCAATACTATTATTTGAAAAACAGGGGAATTTTTTTAACCAGGATAATTTGCCTTGAGAGAAATTCCCAACCTGTTCTTGCTCACTAATTCCAACTATGTCCATGGCTCTTCTAGTAGCTAGATACTCGTGAGCATCATTAACTCCATCCAGCTCATAGCAATCCGACTGGTTAAGATAATGAAATGATCTGGGGTTTTCCAATTTATAATTCTTAACTTCCTGTCAGACAAAGGAAGTTTTTTTTGTTTTGTTTTGTTTTGTTTTTTTTTTTTTTTTTTGGGGGTGGGGGAGGGGGGGGGGGGGGGGGAATATACAGTATTGTTAATGCATAAGATTATAAAAGCAAGCATAAGATGAGATGCTTGGTAGAAAGTTGAAACACAAAAACATGCATAGTTACCTCGGGTGGAGCTGCACAAAGAAGGTAGAAGCAATGGTAGTTTCTTTCTGGACTGTTAATTTGACAGACACGAGACCTTTCAAGCAAGTAGGTCCTTATAGCTGCGCCAGATATCCTTCCATTCTTGTCAAATTGAATCTCAACAAACTTACCAAAGCGACTTCAATATGATTGCATGAACAGAAAACAGGCAGGCACTATTAGATAATTAGACATGACAAATACATTAGAAGAAGAAGTGCAATAATGTGACAGTAATGCATTAGATGACATGTCTGGCTTTTACTAGTAGGACACAAATGATGAAATCTACATTAACAAGAATCAAATATTAGAACATCTACCTGGAATTGTTGTTTCTAACAGTTTTTGCATTCCCAAATGCTTCAAGGACTGGATTTGACTGTAATATAAAGGCCCAATAGTACAGATTTAGTTAAAAGATGCAGTCGTCTCAACCAAAAGAAGAGGAAAAGAAAGAAACTAAATAAGTTTAAACTTATTGCAATCTTGCATATTTTGCAATTTCCAAAGGAAGAATAATTCTGACTTACTTCCAGAACTTGCTGTTCGACGGTCCGTCCTTCTATTCCAGAGCGTCCACCCAAGTAGGCAAGATATCTCATAAGCATCTTTGTGGTTTCTGTTTTACCAGCACCACTTTCTCCACTAACCAAAATGGAGTTACTCTTTCCTTCATTTATCATCGCCCTATTTTCTTAAAAGGAAACATGTATCAAGACAAGTTCAGCTAAGTGCATACTCCCACAAAACTTAAATTGAAAATCACCTGTAGGCCACATCAGCAACTGCAAAGACATGAGGGCTCAACTCTCCAAATCCTGCTCCCTGATACTGTTCCATCATGTGGGTATCATAAAGATGAGGCAATCTTTGAAAGGGATTTATTGCGATCAATATGTTACCCGTGTATGTCTGAAAATGCAAGAATATATGTCACTTAAATTTTCTGATGCAATAACCAAACTTGCCATAAACAAAACAAGCACTGGAAGCCAAGAATCTTACATAGATCTCGTTGAGTTCATATCTTGTGGCCAGGTTTTGCAAAACTCCAGGTTCATGTAGGTATGACAGCTTTGTCATATCATCCACCCCTCCAGGTGGAGCCTCTGTGTCCTTGGGGAACACCCTTGATATATTTGCAACAGTCTACAACATTAAATAAACAAATTTATAGAATTACGATTTGTAAATATCCCTAATATTCCACATGCAAGTATCTACAGATGGTAGGAAAATTTCCTACTTAGAAAAAATAAGACTGTTAATGGCCCAAGGGCCAAAAGCAATCAGCTCATCCCTACTAGGACCAGACATGTTTGCAATCACAACCAATCCAAGAATTTTCATAAATGACATGATGATCAACAGATTAGACGGTAGGGTCTATCAAAAAAAAATGTTTTCCAGAGTAGTTAGATGTCAAATGAATAATCACAAAGGAAGTATTTCATGAGTAATTTTAACAAAGTAACAAATTCACAATCAGAAAAATTATTGAGTGAACATAGGACCATGTTGAGTAGAAAAATAAACACAAAGGTCGTGTGTTCGTTAGACACTCACTGCACTAAGGATATAATATATTATAGTAGTAATTGGAGTGTTTAGAATTTAGTGGTATTTGGAGTAATAGTTAAAATATGATTTGGTCTTTTATGGTCTATATAAGGAGACGCATTCTCATGGAGTCATGTAACAGGTAATTTGTAGTTCTCTTGATAATTAATTAAGATGCAGTTCTTTAGAGTTGATAAAGATTTACCTTAGTAAAATCTAACAAAGCATAGCCTCTAAATGGAGTACTATGCTCACCAGCAAGCACAGAAAAGAGCAAGAACTTAATCTTGTTATTGCTACCCTAACTAACTATATTCTCGCTTCTTCTTCTTCGATGTGTAGCTAGTTTTGTTGCTTCTCTCTTTATTCAAGATTGAGGGTGTTGAGATGAAACGTCTCACATCCAATCGAGTACTCAAGTAGGTGTTACATAATGGATTTAGTCGTACATTAGACTAAAAGATGGATGAGCCGTTAAACAATTTTGGGACCACGTCTCCAGTGTGTGTTTCCCTTTTTGGGTCATCCGGGGTGTTAGATATAATAGGGAACAATTATAAGAAAGAATTATTTAGTTAGAGTTCTAGTGGTATTAGGAGTTATAGAGTCGTATTTACAGTTACAGTTTGAACATGATTTTGTCTAGTATGGTCTATACTAGGAGACACGTTCTAGATGCATTATCATGGATTTATCTACTTGTACTTTGTAGTTCTTTTTCATAATCAATAAAGATATAGTTTTTCAAAGTCGATAAAGATTTATCTTTGTAAATCTAACATGGTATCATAACAAAATTTGAAATCATTTAGTTTTTTCTATTTATCGTTCTTCGTCTTTGTCAATCAGAAATTTGCAATCCGTTTTCGCCTTCAACAACTTCTACAACTTGCAATTTTCATCGTCTTTCTCCTTCTAAAAGTTTCCAAACTTCTTGTTCTATTTCATTTGCGAGAAAATATGTCTGCCATCTGCTACTTCCATTTTGAACTTTGCATCACGATTGAAGGGTTTGTAGATCACGAGTAATCTGTGACCTGTCAAGTAAATCTTGCTTGGTTCCAAATCAATCCAGCCTGCTCAGAGTCGTGATTTGCCTCCACGTTGAAGTCCTCGCAGCTTCTCCTTCCCTCACGAACAATCAAGATCCATATCTTTTTTCTCCCAGATCAGCATCACGAACGAAGAAAGAACAGATCAGAACTTGGAAGAGAAGCCCAGGTTAGCATCTTGTGGGTCTTGGTGTAGTCGATATAATTGTTTTTGGTGTTGGTTATAGGATACCAAACACACATATAAAGAAAGAAAAAGGAAATTGGATTTTTCTGGTGTCTTCAAGCAGCAGATAACAAAGGAAACGCTCTGTAATTCTTCAGGTTGTGTACTACAGCAAACAGTAAACATGGGTTCAGGTTCGAATAATTCAAATCAAATGGATGAAATTATTTTGAGCATATATTGGTGTCAAAAACTGAATTTGTAATCGAAGACTCGAGTACTATGTTTTTTGATATTCACGAAGTGACTTGGAAGTGGACTTGGAAATCAACTGTTTGGAATAGTTCTTTTACAGACTGGTGTAGAAATCACTCAATCAGTGACTTAAGGCCCGATTTTAGCACTTAAAGCATAAAATTTTTTGTTCGGTATTTCGATTTGGGACTTTTATTTTGGAAATTTGTCGGCATCTGCATCACGCAGAGGAAAAGTAAGATCCCCTCATGAATTTACTTGGAAGATTAATTCTGATCTAAGTTTTTTTGTTAAGATTTTTAGTTTGTAGTTCAGATTTTTCGTCTTGGGCAATTTGTCTTGATTCAAATTTGGTTTATTGTTCGGTTTAGCTCTCGATACTGCAACTTTTGCAGATGAGAGGAAGATTTGTTTGAATTTTGTTTGGTTTTCAGCAACTTGACAGCTCATCTTGCATTCAGCATCTGCATCGGGAAGTCAGCAAGTTCGGCATCAACAAGCCAGCATATTTAAGCATGGTAAATAAAAAATTCAGCAATTTCAACACAATGTTTTCTGTTTTTGTTTGTCTCCACATTGTACCATTGTGAGTTTGAGTCGGGTGTTAAATATAATAGGTAATGATATAAGAATCCTAGTAGTGTTAGGAGTCATAGAGTCCCACTCATATTTACAGTTATACTTTGAGTAGGATTTTGTCATATGCGGTCTATACAAGGAGATACATTTTCATGAATTTATGTACTTGTATTCTGTAGTCCTTTTGATAATTAATAAAAATGTAGTTCTTCAAGTCAGTACAGAACTACCTTTCTAAATCTAACTACGAGTACGAAGCTTATTAGTCAGACCATCACCACGCGTTGGCCCAGTGTCATATCAGGGGAAACCAAATTTAAGGAGGGAATAACACTCTGAACTTAAAATGTGAATATATGGAATTGGAATTATGGATCCTTTCTTATGACTTCTTTTACCCCAGTGAATGAGTGTTCATTTACTGCGTCTATTATGTTTTATTACCATGACATGAAAATTTGAAGATTATGCTAAACTTGTTAGAGAGAGAGAGAGAGAGAGAGAGAGAGAGAGAGAGAGTTTGGGACTGTGTGAGAGGAAACAGGAGTTCCATTGGCCACGGAGGAAATCTATAATATTGATGCGGACATCCAACCACGCCCTTGACACGTTTATCAGCGAAGAAAGAGACATGCAGCATCCATGTGGTTCGAGTAGTTTGTTTAGTCTTTATTTGTTTTGACTTTTGAGATGAACATTGTTGCTTTTTCTTTTGATTTATTTGTTTTGTTTAGTATGTATTTAATCCCACATCGGATGGGAACTTGTTTTTCTATTTTGTAAAGCCTATTCAAAGGCTCCTCTACTAATGAACGAGGAAATGTTAAATTATTTGATAAAATTATTGTGAGTGATCATCTCTCTCAAAATCTCTTTAAGAGTGTGAAACCCTAAAGAACTCTAATCTAGAAGTGTGAAACCCAGGGTGAACCCATAACTAGTTTATCCCCTAACCCTAATCCCAAACCCTAACCTTAACCCTAGTGATGTGAAACGTGTCTGGTGATGGAAAATTAGTGATAAAATTACTAAAATACGCTTCACCAACAAGCTATGATCGTCGGGTAAGAAAGTTTAAAACTAATAATGCTAGCAGATAGGTTTTACAAAAAAAAAGCAAGTATAGGCTAACAATTTCAGTCCTAAACAAATTAAAGATATTAACTATGTTATGCAGGCAAAAGTTTTTACGATCAATATCAAGACCACTGAAATAAGGTAGCAGATACACACAATCTCACTAATATAAATAGACAGCAGTCAAACCAGATAAAACTCTGGAGATGGTATATTAGTACTCGTCAATAATTGATCATGTTCAGAAAACTCACCTGCTCAGAATCACATTTGACCTCAGTGTCACTCCTGCGGTGATGCGTCGAGCTACTTTTCACGATTTCAACGCCTCGAAAACGGCTCGAATCGGACTCCGAATGGCTGAGAAATGTCTCAAAAACCAAACTCGGACTGTAAACAAGTTTGTTCTGCAAACGGGTCTGCAACTGGAGCTGCGGGTCGATCTGTGCTGTCAGATTGGGTTTGAGTTGCTACAAAAATCGAATCTAGTCTGAGTTTGTTGGCGGAGCGGGCCGGGCTTGTAGCAGATCGGATCGCGCTCTAGTTGTCGGTCGAGAACTGAAACCCAAATCAACTTATCAATTGGATTCGGGTCGAGTTGGTTCTATTATGAACCCGATTTGGATTCAAGGGTCGACAACAACAATAGTTGGAGGAGAGGAGCGCAGCAGGGAGAGGGGAGGCCGGCGAGAGTGACTACAGGCCGTGGGGAAAACAACAGCGAGATGAGAGGGAGATGGGCTGAGAGGCTATGGAGAGTGGGCCGACGGGAAGGAGTGGAAGAGAGGGCGGTGGTGTTGGCGTTGCGATGAGAAAGGAAGAAGGGTCAGCAGCGTGTAGAGAATGGGGAGAGGAATTCAGTGGCGCCGGCAGAACTGGGGAGGAGCAGCGAGAGGGTAAAGAGGAGGGGACAGTGGCTGGCTTGCGGCAGCAGACAAGGGAGGGGAAGAAGATTAGCAGCGGAAGCAAAATAAGGAGAGGGGTAGGGCAGCACAGGCGGCTAAGAGAGGGAGAAGGGCGGCAATGCATGGGAGAATGAGAGGGCAAAGTGGGGGAGGTTGCGATCTCGATGAGAAAGGAGGGAGAGATGGCTAGTGCTAGGGCTAGGGTTTGCAATAGATTTTGAATTAGGGTTACGATTTAAATTGCGATTTTGGTGAGGGATAGGAAGAAAATGGTAGATAGTGGAGAGGGATAGGCTAGTTGGTTCATCCTTCTAAACTAGGGCTAACTAGGAGTTCAACCTCATAGACTATGATTCTTTAGGGTTTCACACTCCTAAAGAGGAATTTAAGAGGGAATACAATCACTCACAAAGTTTTGTTTATCAATAATAATTCAGCAAATTCACTAGTAAAAGAGCCTTTAGGCTTTACAAAATAGAAAGACAAATTCCCATCCGATGTGGGACTAAATACATACTAAACAAAGACAAATAAAGTAAAAAAGCAACAGAGTTCATCTTAATACAAATAAAGACTAAGCTGGCTACTCGAACCGTATGGATGTGACGCGCTTTCTTTGTCGTTGATAAATGTGCCAAGATTGTGGCTGGATGTCCGCATCATTCTCCCTGTGTGGGAGAGAACTCGACCCCGTCGAGTCAGGCGAAGAAAGGCTCTCATATCGCTCCCACGTATCAGGATCAATCCGCTGCAAGTAACTTCAGTGAATTCATGTATCCTCAGTAGGCGCCTTTCCTTTCCAACAGATTAAATACCTTCGAGTCTCACCATCTTTGGTGGCAATAATCTCATCTAATATTTTATCCACCTTTTCTGATGTGGGTAAAATATTTGGTAGTGGAAGAAGTGTGAGTCTCAAAAATATGCTCGGGTTCAAGCTCATCAACCAGTGAGTTGTCTGGGTTAAAATTAGGACTCTTGTAATCCACTAGATCTTTCATATTGGATGTAGAACTGATGTCAAAATCTTGAGAAGGTCTATAACATAAGCATTATCATTTAGTTTCTTCAAGATTTGAAATGGGCCAGCACTACGAGCAAGCAACTCTTTAAGGTCCCTGGAGGAAACCGTTCTAGAAAATCCGAACCATCACAAAATCACCAACATTAATAGTTTGTAATATTTTCCTAACATCAGCTTGTAGCTTATAGTTAGTGTTGTTTTGTGCAATCTTATCACTGATCTCCCTGTGTAGCTCGTGCACATGTGACGCAAACGATGATGCAGACTCAGAGACTCTATAGTGATCTGTCATAAAAATGAGATCAATGGGTTGTCTAGGCCTAAAACCATACACTATCTTATGCAGATTCTTACATATTATCCTATTGACAGATGAATTATATGCAAACTCGGCAATGGACAACTTAAGATCCCAACTTCCAATGTTCTCGCCTACAAGGGTACGTCAGAGATTTTTCTAGACTCATATTGACAATTTTAGTTTGACCCTCAGTCTAAAGATGAAAAGCATTGGAGAACTTGAGCTTTGTGTCTAGTATGTTCCAAAGGGTCTTTCCAAAGTAAAGATGAAAGCGATCGGGACAAGACACGGTTGTTATACTCCTGGGACCGTAGAGTTGGTCCATGGTAATTTATACGAGTGGGAATAGGGTACCGCCTTTAATCCATCCTTTTTTATCACTTTAGAGGATATAGTGTTGATGCAGCATCCACTGTCCACAATCGCCTTACAATTCGTGTCTCCTATCTTGGTGAATGTGTGAAAGATCACAAATTCTTTCTAATCGTCCTTTTCTTCTGATTATGAGAAGGCACTCTTGACGACGGGCAAGTGAGTCAAAGGTGTGCCTAATGAGCTGAATGCAACATCTTCACCTTCTTGATCGTCTTCGAAATTATCATTTATTTCTTCATCTACTTGGTCTTTACCTTCATGATTGTCGTCGAAGTCATCACCTACTTCGTCATCCACGTTCAGACTCAATAGCGTGTTGGATATCACGCATCAGTTGCAGCTTGTCCGGGAGATCTTCCGGGATGATATCACTAAACTTATCACGAGAGTGACTTCATTAGGAATAGTGCTATCAAACTCTTTCATAACTTCTCTGCCTGTGGGAATTATAGATGGAGCACATTTCTTTAGCTCTTGATCCAGACCCCTAAAGGCATGGTTGGATCTAACGACATCTAGGTCTTAAACTAACGTATAGGCCTTCTCAAGTTCTGTAACTCCGCGAGCTAACAGCGTCGTCCTTAGGTCTTCTCTAAGGCTAGGTCTAAACCTGAAAAGTAATTGGACCTCGCTTTCTGTGCCTAGGACACTACACTTAATGAGAAACTTATTAAACTTGGCAATGAACTCCTTAGCTGATTTGTTGGCTTGAATGAATTGATGCCACCTGTTTAAAAAATAGGCATACTAGGATGGTGGCATGTACTTTCCCTTGAGCTCATCCTTCATAGCAGCTCATGTCCCTATAGGCTGTTCAGCTCGAGATGCTCGCAAGGTCTCCACATTGGTCCACTACTGGCTGGTCTGACCAGTCGACTTCATGATTGCGAACCTAATCATCCTCGACTCAGAAAGGGGATACCCGGTAAAATACCTATTCATATCCCGAAGCCAATCTAGAAAAAAAAATTGGGAGCCCAAAAGGCTATCAAAGTAGGTACATTCAACTTAATGCTCTCTAAATTTTACACATCAAGATCAAGTGCATCATTGTAGGGGTTACGCTTGGTATATGACTGCAATGGAGGTTGCTCAGTCGTAGGTTGTTCACTAGTTGGAGCACCTCTTTTCAATTTTTGGTTGAAGGTCTCATAGGTTTGGATTCAGTTATCAAGATGGACAGTTATGACGGCGGGCGTGCGGCTACTTGGGGACGATTAGGGTGGTGTGGGATTCAATAGATTCTCCTAACACATAAGATCTACTCCTACGGGTTGGCATGCACAAGGTAACTCTAATTGAGGATGAGAAAACACAACTCTAATTAGATGTTAATTTTAAAAAAAAATTGTCAAATTAAATTTAAATGCAAAAAGCAACAAAATTTTCTAACAAGTGCCTATATGATACAAATCCTACCCTAACCGTGCTTTGATACAAAAATGATGTGAAACGTGTCTGGTATTGGAAAATCAGAGATAAAGTTACTAAAGTACGCTTCACCAACAAGCTACGATCGTCGAGTAAGAAAGTTTAAAACTAATAACTAGGGGTGAGCATCGGTCGGTTCGGTTCGGTTTTTGCTAATTTTTACAAAACCGAACCGAACCGATTAGACTTAGTAACCGAACCGAACCGAATCAACTCAGTTCGGTTCGGTTTTTCGTTTTTTTCGGTTAGGTCAATATATTGTCATCATTTCTTACATTTTTTAATCACCATTATGTTATCATCCTTTAATATTATAATCTCAAATATCTATTACCCAAATTAGAAATAAGAAAAAGATTCTAAGCTTAATGTGAATTGAAAATTTCATATTCTAAAACTTTTACACCGTATTTGAGCTCTTATATCAAAACTCATATAATTATTACTAACTTTTAATGATAAGAATGAAAAAAGAACTATATTAATATAAATATTATTCTCAATTGTGATGGTGTACTTAATATTGCTTTCACATATTCAACATAAAAAAGATGGTATTACTAAAACTAATGAGATAAGCTTCCACCAGTTTTTATTATGAACTATATGATTCACTAAATTGAATTTGAGTAGATTAATATATAGGGTGAGAAATTCGGTTCGGTTCGGTCTATTCGGGTTTTGGAACACAAAACCGAAACCCGACCGAATTAGAGCGGTTCGATTCGGGTTCGGGTTTCGGTTTTTGGTCGGTTATTTCGATTATAACCGAACTCTGCTCACCCCTACTAATAACGCTAGAAAAGAAGCAATCATAGGCTAACAATTTCAGTCACAAACAAATTAAAGATATTAACTATGTTATGTAGGTAAAAGTTTCTACGATCAATATCATGATCACTGAATTAAAGATAGCAAATACATACAATCTCACCAATATAAGTGGACAACAGTCAAATCAAATAAAATTCTAAAAATAATATATCAGTACTCGTCAATTGATCATGTTCAAAAAACTCGCATGCTAAGGATCACGTTTGACCTCAGTATCCTTGTTATGCGGTGGTGCATAGAACTAATTCCCACAATTTCAACGCCTCAAAATGGCTCGAGTTAGACTCCGCATGGATGAGAAACGGCTCGAAAATCAAACTCAATCTGTAAATGGGTCTGTTCTGCAAATGGATCTGCAACAGTAGTTGTGGGTCGGCTCTGCGTTGTCGGTTCAGGTTGCTATAGAAATCAGATTCAGGTCTGGATATGTTGGCAGAGTGGGCCGGGCTGGTAACAGTTTGGGTCGGGTTCTAGTTATCGAGTCGAGAACTAAAAATTCAAATCAACTTATCAACGGGATTCTGGTCGGGTTGGGTTCTATTATGAACCCGATTTGGATTCAAGAGTTGGCAACAACAGCAAGTGGAGAAAAGGGCAGCAGGGGGAGGGGAGGCAGGTGGTAGTGGCTGCAGGCCGTGGGGAAAACAGCAGCGAGGTGAGAGGGAGATGGGCGCGGCGGGCTGTGGAGAGCAGGCCAACAGGAAGGAGGGGAAAAGAAGGCGGTGGTGTTGGCGGTGCGACGAGAAAAAGAGGAAGCAAGTAGAGAAGAAAGGGGTGGGGAGGAAGGCAGTGGCAGCGACAGAACAGGGGAGGAGCAACAGAAGAGTAAAGAGGGGGCAATGGCTGGCTTGCGGCAACAAGCAGGGGAGGGGGAAGGAGATTAGTAGCGGGAACAAAAGAAGGACAGATGGAGGGCAACATGGGCGGCCAGGAGAGGGAGAAAGGCAGCAGTGCGGGCGAGAAAAAGAGGGCATAGTAGGGTAGGTTGCGGTCTTGAGGAGAGAGGAGGGAGAGATGGCTAGGGTTAGGGTTTGTGCTAAGGTGTTTCGTAGGGTTAGGGTTTGTAATATGATTTTGAATTAGGATTAAGGTTTTGGATTGGAATTTTGGTGAGAGAATGGAAGATATTAGATAGGGATAGGCTAATTAGGGGTTCACCCTCCTAAACTAGCGCTAGCTAGGGGTTCACCCTAATAGACTAGGTCTCCTTAAGGGGAATCTGAGAGAGAATAAAATCTTTCATAAAATTTTATTTATTAATAATAATTCAACATTAGTTTATTCACTTGTAGAAGAGCCTTAAAATAAGCTTTACAAAATAAAAGATAAATTCCCATTCGATGTAGGACTAAATACATACTAAACAAAAACACAAATAAAGTAAAAATCAACAGAGTTCATCTCAATACAAATAAAGATTAAGAGGAGGTTGCTCGAATCACATGGATGTGACGCGCTTTCTTCGTCGTTGATAAACGCGCCAAGGTCGTGGTCAAATCTCTGCATGACCTAGTCATCATCCCCCACCACTCTCTCCCCAAACCTTAGCAGCCGCCTCGCCATCCTTCTCCCTCCCCGCTGTTGCCCTGCACCTCTTTCTTCGCCACAACCGCGACCGCCACTGCTCCTCCTCTTCTTCTCCCTCCCTGTCGTTCCCTTCTCCCCACCGCCTGCACTGTCGCAAACCATCCCTCCTCTCTCCTCGTGCCCGCAACCTCCCCCACTTTGCCCTTTCTTCCTCCCCAACAGCCACCTTAGCCTCCCCCTCCTTTCACCCGTTTCGTCACAAGCAGGTCGCCCTCCTTTTTCCCCTCGTTTGTCGCCTCGATTCCCTACTCGCGCCCTTCCCTCCCCTGCTTGCTGCTGCCGCTGCCCACCTCTGCTTCTCCCTCTTTGATCATTGCCTGCCTCCTTCCACTCCGCATGCTTTTCCGCCATCAGCCTGTTGTCGCTCTCACCTCTTCCCGTCGCGCCACCACCTCCCCAGCTCACCCCTCTCCCTTGCGTTGTCTCTTTTTCTCCCTCTCCCCACATGTTGTTCCTTCCTCCCCTCCACCACTTGTTGTCGTGTCCTCACCTCCTTTTTCTCCTTGCCGTTGTTTTCCTCCTCCCCCCCATAACTCTCATCCCCAGCACCCACCCACACGAGAGAGATCAGGTGCTGATTCTGACTTGGGTTCAACACAGATTCTGACCCGAACTCGGTCCACGTACACTTGCTACAGGACCCGAATCCACTTGCATAGCTCAACCAGTTGACCCGCCCGCTTCTGTGGGTCGACTCGACCCGTTAGGCAAATCCATACCCGTTAAAAGCAAAAAGATTTGTTAAGCATCAGGTTTGATTTTCGAGTCGTTTCTTAGTCATTAGAGTCTGATTTGATCCATTTTTGAGGCGTTGGATTCGTGAAAGACAGCCCAATACATCCCAAATCAGCAGGATATTGTGATCTCATCAGGTAATTTTCCTAAACACGATCAATTATCAAAGAGTATTGATATACCATCTCTAAAGTTTTATCTGCTTTGACAGATATCCGCTTATATTGGTGAGATTGTGTAAATCTGATACACATGTGACTGCTCGTCGTTAATCTTAAATGCACATCTCTTGCCACCATAATTGAGTATCTGCATTAATTTATTTGAGATTCGAACAGTATAACATGCGCTTGCAATTTTGTTTAAATCCATATGTTCAATATTACAAGTTTGAGTTATTTTCTTGCCGAAGATTATAATTTTGGTGAAACGTTACAAAATTCAAAGATGTCATTGATTCTTGTCTTGCATGCATATATGTTTCACATTATTTTGATATCAGAGCATGGTTAGAGTAGTACTTGCATAACTTAGGCACTCACTAGAAAATTTTGTTGCTTTCTGACGTTTAATTTTTAATTTGATAAAAAAGCAAACAAAACAAAAGAATAATATTTGCAAGCATTTAGTTTAGAGTTGTGTCTTCCCACTGTCAATTAGGGCTATCTTGTGCCTGCCAACCCGTAGGGTATGGCTTATCTTTTAGGAGAGTCTATTGAATCCCACTCCACCCCTATGGATTTCCAACTTGCCCAACCGGCCGCGATGCTCACCATCATAAAGGCTAAGTTTGATAACCTGATCCAACCCAGGAGGCCTACAACCAAGTGCGGAGAGGTGCTCCATCTGTGACTCACAACTAGAGAAGTTGTGAGGGGTCTGATAGCACTATTCCTCCTGGAGTCACTCCCGTAAAGGGTTTAGTGATATTGTCCTAAAAGATCTCCTGGACAAGCTGCCACCGATGTGTGACACCCAACATCCTATTGATCAAAGAGCACCAGTGCAGCCATATACCCATGCATGAACTCCAACACACTATTGATCAAGGAGCACCAGTGCAGCCATATACCATGCGTGAACTCTAACTCGCTATTGATCAAATAGCACTAGTGTCTAGATCTCCCCCGTCTACCCAGCCCCATAAGCCTAGTACCCATCCAGCTCTATATAGGAATGATGTTAAGGACAAAAGCTCTGAACGGGACAACAGAAACAATGACATTGAGCAGGAACTTTCTTGGATTAGTATCGTTGCTAAGTGTTATAAGTGCCAAGGATATGGGCATATGGATGTCAACTGCCCAGTACCGTTAAGATCACCATTATTAATGGAGCTCCCATTGAAGTCCCTAAGTCTGATTTAGAAGAATTCATCTGCTATCTGGATGATGAAGTAGGTGATGACTTCGATGACAGTCATGAAGGTGAAGACAAAGTGGATGAAGTAGATGAGGACTTCGAAGACGATCACGAAGGTGAAGATGTTGTATTCCTCTGCATTAAGCAAGCACCATCGACTCACTTGTTCGTCATCAAGAGTGTCTTTTCACAATCAGAACAAAAGGATGATTGAAAAGAATTTGTGATCTTCCACACATTCACCAAGATAGAAGACAAGAATTGTAAGGTGATTGTAAACAGTAGAAGCAGCATTAACGCAGTATCATCCAAGGTAATCGCAAATGATGGATTAAATGTGGCACCCCACTCCCACCTATATAAAATACTATGGACCAACTCCACGGCCTTAGAAGTAAAGCAACATTGTCTTGTCCCGATGGACTTTCATCTTTAGTTTTAAAAGACCCTTTGGCACATGCTAGGTACAAAGCTCAAATTCTCCATTGATTTCTACCATCTAATGGTCAAACTGAAGTTGTCAATAAAAGTCTAGGGAATCTCTTGCGTACTCTCGTAGGTAAGAACGATGAAGTTGGGATCTGAGATTGTCCATTACCGAGTTTGCATATAATTCGTCTGTTAATAGAACAGATAAAAGTCCGCGTGAGTGTATGATTTTAGGCCTAGACAACCCATTGATCTCATTCCTATATTCGAACATTATAGAATCTTTGAGTCTGCATCATCTTTTGCCATAGACATGCATGAGTTGCACAAGAAAATCAGTGATAGAACTGAACAGAGCAATGGTAACGATAAATTACGAGATGATATCAGGAAGAATTTAAAAGTTCTAATGTTAACGATTTTGTGATGATTCAGATTCGTCCAAAACAGTTTCTCTCGAGAACTGTTAAAAAGTTGCATGCCAGTGTTGGACGTTTCAAAATCTTGAAGAAATTAAATGAGAATGTTTATGTCATAAATCTTCCTAAAGATTTTGGCATCACTTTTATTTTCAATGTTGAGGACTTAGTAGATTACAAGGGTCTTGATTTAACCCTAACAACTCATTGGTTGATGAGCCTTCCCCTCAGTCATTTTCTGAGAACCCCTCACTTTCCTTACTCCCAGATATTCATCCTTATACAGCAAAGAAAGTTGATAAAATTCTAGATGATGAAATTATCTCTACCAAAGATAGTAGGACCCGACGATAATCTGATTCGTTGGAAAAGGAAATCACTTACGGAGGATACATCGCTTGCACAGTAACCTGCAACGCATTGACCCTGTTGCACTGGAGCGATATGAGAGCACTACTTTACCTGACTCGCCGGGGTCGAGTTCTCTCCCACCTGGGGAGAATGATGCGGACATCCAGCCATGCCCTTAAGGCATTTATCAACGAAGAAAGAGATGTATAGCATCCATGTGGTTCGAGTAGTCTGTTTACTCTTTATTTGTGTTGAGATGAACTTTGTTACTTTTTCTTTTATTTTATTTGTTTAGTATGTATTTAATCCCACATTGGATGGGAACTTGTTTTTTCTATTTTGTAAAGCCTATTTAAAGGCTCCTCTACTAATGAATGAGGAAATATTGATTGATAAAATTAATATGAGTGATCATCTCTCTCAAAATTCCTTTAAAAGTGTGAAATTCTGAAGAACCCTAGTCTAGAAGTGTAAAACCCTATCTAGCCCTACTTTAGAAGGATGAACCCCCTAACTAGTTATCCCCTAACCATAATCCCATATCCTAACCTTAACCCTAGTCATCATCCCCCACCTCTCTTTCCCCCCCCAAACCCTAGCAGCTGCCGGCAGCCTCCTCCCTCCCCGTTGCCCTGCACCTCTTCTTTGCCATAGTCGTCGGCCGCCACTGCTCCTACTCTCTTCTCCCTCCCTGTCGTTGTTCCCTTCTGCCCGCCACCTGCACTACCACAAACCATCCCTCCTCTCCTCGTGCCTGCGACCTCAGTCGACCCTCGCTTCCTCCCCAGCAGCAGCCTCAACCTCTCCATCCTCGCACTCGCGTTGTCACCAGCAGGCCGCCCTCCTTTCTCCCCTCGTTTACCGCCTCGATTCTTATACTCGTGCTCTCCCCTCCCCCTACTTGTTGTTGTCGCTACCCACCTCTGCTTCTCCCCTCTCCTTGGTCACCGTCTGCATCCTCCTACTCTCTCACCATCAAGACGCCGCCGTCCTAACCTCTTCCCATCACGCCCCCACCACCCCAGCTCACCCCTCCCCTTACTGCCTCTTCTTTTTCCCTATCCCCTCGTGATGTTCCTTTCTCCGCCACTTGTTGTGTCCTCCCCTCCTCTCTTCTTGTCGTTGTTCTCCTCCTTCACCTCCCCTGTCTGCTGCCACCGCCAGCATCCCCAGCACCCACCCACACAAAAGAGATCAGGTGTTGATTCTGACTCGAGTTCAGCATAAAATCCGACCCGAACCTGATCTATACACTTGCTACAGGACCCGGATCCACTTACTAACTCTCTCAGCCAGTTTGACCGACCCACTTCTGGCAGTCGACCCGACCTGTTAAGGCAGATCTAGACCCATTAAGAGCAAACAGAGTTTGATTTTTGAGCCGTTTTTCAGCCATTCAGAGTTTGATTTGATCTGTTTTCGAGGTGTTGGATTCGTGGAAGACAACACAACGCATCCCAGCTGATATCAGTAGGATACTGAGGTCAAATGTGATCCTCAACAGATATTTTTTTTAGCACAATCAATTATCGAAGAGTATTGAAATACAATCTTCTAGAGTTTTATTTGCTTTGATTGTTGTCCACTTATATGGTGATATTGTGTGAATCTGATACACTTGTGACTACTGGTTGTTAATATTGAATGCACAACTATTGTCATCATAATTGAGTATCTGTATTAATTTATTTGAGATTAAAATGGTGCAACCTGCGCTTGCAATTTTGTTTAAATTCATCTGTTCAATTATTACAAGTTCAAGTTATTTCTTCTCGAAGATCGTAAGTTTGATTAAACGTTGTAAAATTCAATTATATCACTGATTAATACCTTTTTGAAAGTCAGCAGGAGAGAGAGAAACAAGAAAAATAGAGAATTTCTCACTTTTCTCAAACTCTCAAGCTATCCACGTCAGTATCTCTCTCTCTCACATGTCACATCATTACCTTTACTTTTTTTGAAATTCAAACCAAGCCCTCACTCTCATCTCTCAACATGAAACCAACTCCTCTCGGCTATCACTTTCTTTTGAAATTTAAAACAACCCCTTTCTCTCATCTCTTATCATGAAACCAACCCCTTTTGATATCCAAAATAACCTGTATCTCACTCTCATTATGAAACCAACCCCTTTTCTCATCATGTTGAAGCATTTAACAATTTTCCTAGAATTGGGGGTTGTTTGTTCATTCAGAAGAAATCCCAACTCCCTGAATTGACTGCTCTTTGGGATCTTCAATAGTTTGTTTTGCAATGAAGAGGAATTTGGAAGACATTGAAGGGACTTCAGTAAATCCTACATTGATCCTACATGGCACAAGCCACGTAGGACCATTTCAAGAACTGTATTCAAATTAAAATGAACCGGAAGACGCATAAAAAGTGGATGCGGATCACACTAAATCTTTTATCTAGATTTTTTTCCCTTTAATTTTTGATAATCAATAATTGTACTAGCAAACTGTGCTAGAAATACAAATAAATATTATTTCAGAGTGACATTTTTGTGTTAAAAATAAACAACTGAAATACTTTAGACTTTTAAAAACTTAGGGCAAACAAACACTAGAAGTGATCACTGAAGTACCTGAAAACCCTTGAAGTACTTCAGAACTATGGAAGAAACTTTGGGTACTTCAGGCTCTTCCCAGAAAACAAACAACCCCTTAGTGGTGTTGATCTTAAATGGCTTCTCATCAAATTATTTTTATCGAAAATTGTTTTCAGCTCTCTTAAATTTAAATTAATCTTTTTAGCCTTCTATCTTTTTAAAACATGGTTTAATATTACCTGCTTATTATTCTACTTTTTTTTAACAAAAATAAAAACATCACATCTCAGTCATGATTTATTCTAAAAATTAGTATTTTTATCTCGAAACTAAACTGTCTCCAATTAATCTCTTGAAGTTTTTTTAAATAAAACTATTCTAAATCCATCAAACTTAAATTGATTTCTTTTGGCATCATGCCTTTTAAACCCTTTGCTCAGCAATCTATAATTTTCTTTTTGTTGGAGATAGCAACATAATAATTCATGCTTTGTTCTTAAAATCATAAAATTGACTTCACTAATAATTTCAATGAAAATTTTTAAGAAAAATTTTCTCTGTGTCGCTCTAAGTTAAAATTAATTTCTTTTAACACTTTTCCTTTTAGAACATGATTTAAAAGACTACAACCCTTACTTTTCTTTCTAAATTTATTTTAACCCAGTATTTATACTTTTAGTTGGGGTGACGATGGTAAGATTTGAGTAGCATCCTACAAATCCTCGTGCGAAACCATTATAAATCCGTAGGATCTTCGAATCCAAACACATTAAAAATAGGATCTTTGAGTCCAAACACATTAAAAAAGTGTTGAAGCGATCCAAACTTAATAATTTTATCAAATTTGGAATATCCAAATCCAATATTATACGCCCTAATCATGATAATTTTCATTGAAAATTAGAAAATGGAGGATACATTAGGTTCTTTTGTTGGGTTTTGATTTTTCTAAAGATTCATTTATATCTGCATATAACCAGATACTCTTATAAAAGTTATATTTAGGTTATCTGGTTATATATTTTGAATTTTAAAGGATTCATATTTAGATCTAATAAGAAATTGGATCTAACTTTTGGAATCCATACTCTACCCAATAAACTATCAAATATGATTTTAAGAATCCAAACTCAAAATGTCACATTTGGATCGGATTACTTGTCCCTATTGCATGCCATTTCTATTTTAGCATGCAGCTTACTATTTATCTACAATCAATAACAATGGTTGTAGATTATTTTTCCTTCTTTTCTTTATATATAAAGAGGATATTCTACTTTGAACCTTTCAGGATAAATTTGAATTGGATTATGATGATACCATTCTAAAGTCCTCACCATTGTACAAAGTCTTTGAAGTTTTGATGAAAAATGAGAAATATATTTGTATCAAAAAGTGAGGTCCATTAAGGCCTAACTTAATAGTAAAGAGTGGTTTTGGTTATGCGAGGTTCACTGTTAAAGATTAGACTACAGCTTTTGTAAGAAACAAGAGGGGGGGGAGAGGGTTCGATTTAATCGTACCGAGTTGCAATCTAGCTTCACTAATTAATAATTTTTGTTAGACCTGTGCATTCCTGCACGGGTAAGAAGACTAGTTTTCTTCATGGGAATCTAAAACTCCAATCTCCCATATGATTTTCATGCCCTAAAACGTCTAGGAGGAAATTTCATCCATGGCTATTGACCCTTGTTTTCCTCTCTCTCTCTCTCTCTCTCTCTCTGTGAGAGAATCGACTTGGCTACTTCCGGAAGGATTTGGAACCAAATCTTACCGATTCAAACTCAACAATAGGTTATTCGAATTGAAAATCTACTCCCTTAAAATTGCTACATCATTTTAAAGTGAGACTGTGAGAGAGAATTAACTTGGCTACTTCTAGAAGGATTTGGATCCGAAATCCTACCCATTAAAATTTAATGTTAGGTCATTCAAATTAAAGATCCACTCTGTTAAAATTGCTACATCATTTAAAATGACTCAAAACAAAAATTGAAGTGTTTTGAAGATTTTTTCTCATGCATCTACAAGGCACGAATAGACAGTCTAAAGTGTCATGTTGCTTAGATCTATAACTTTCGGCATACAAATTCTTGATCCAACCATTTGATAATGATCTAAGCACTTCAAAAACATTACAATCTAATTTTTGTTAGGTTTCAAATATTCTACACAGTTAAACTAACCAACTCGCTATTTAAGCCGTTGCTTTTGTGTCTACTTGACACATAGGATAAAAACATTTAAAACATTTGATCTTTTGTTTTTGGGCACTCCTAATGATGCAGATCAATTTGAACAAAGTAGATCTCCAATTTTTGTTTCATAACATTGAGTTTGAATGGAAGGACCCAAGTCTTACTTTTATACACACACACGCAACTATGTCCATCTTAGATTCAAGTCACCTGCATGCACTTGCCACACTCCTTTTGCACCCACCACCATGAACATGCAATATGCCATTTGTCACCTAAGCAATAAGTATTTTGGAAGTTTCTAGAGTCCAGATTACAGTAACCCAACTTGCCCCTATAAGTCATCCAAAGAGGTTGAAGTAGTAAGTTTATAACAATGTAAAGCTACTAGGTACTCTCCATCAGAAGATGTTTAATAGATACGACAGTAAAACAACAGGATTCCAATGGAGTATTGGCCTATATTACAATCCTTGTTTTAAATATCGGTCGAGTCGGCCGAGATATCGTCCGATATCTCCTTTTTTACCTGTTGCCGATACGATATGGGAAATTATTCGTCATATCGTTTGCAACAAAAAAGGCCGATATTTGAAAATATCGGCCGATAAGTCGCCTGATATCGACCGATATATCGCCCGATATGAAATAACTTATTTATTGCGTGACTGCGTGCAAATGTACATTATTTTTTACTGTCTTTGCTTGCATATCACATCATTTTTATTAGGTAGATATCTATGACACTAAACCAACTTTTAGTTATCAATATTTCATTATATAAAATGTCTGATATGAACGCCCGATATGCGCGCGTATCCCCGATATCCGATATCCGATATGAAACACCCCCATCCGATACGATCCCTAAATCCGATATTTAGAACCTTGATTACAATAGAATCAAAATCATTTGAATAAAATTTACAGTGAGCCATAAGAAACACACCAACTTCCCAATATTTGTATGCACATGGACTTCATGGCCATTGATCTGCGAAACCTGCCCATCTACCCAAGCCAAATCGGGATCTTCAACCCATACATGAGAACCTACAACAATGTTGACTGGAGCTGCCTGCAAAAGCAAAATGAATTCCGATATTAAAAAATATAAGAAATAGCATTTATCTGACTCCTATGAATGTTTTCAGCAACTGGTCCTTGTTATATAATATCATGTAAAAGTAATTGATTTTTTACTTTGATGACATGGGTTAGAACTACAAAAACTTGCAGTATTTAATGATCAACTGAGTTTAAATTATGATTGAATGTGATAACCCACTGTCTCAAAACTCAAGATATGTAGAAGAATGTAAAAGAGAGAGGTTAACCAATAAACTAAGTTTATATAATAAAAGTTCTGTAACTTGCTTCTAAATTATAATATTAGCTCCTTGAATTGCTTTCTACATCACAAGGTAACTGAAATTCATGAGTTAACAGGGTTTAAGTTATTATGAGCCAGATCAGTTTGGGAGATGTCGAATATAAGCAATAAAAGATAGCCCTAGATCATAATATGGGTAAAAGAAAAATCCAAAATAGTGCAAAAATACTACTAAACATTCAACAAACAAAACCTCTCTGTGACTCCTATTTCAGGGATATATTAGGAGGCACATCCCAACAACCAATAAACTATCCATCTACCACCTTTTTAACTTTCGAGGTCTGTGTCAAGGATTTTCATTATGATCTAGCTGGGGCAACTTTATATTACAAGATTGAAGATTCTTTGCCACAAATGTAGGATTTCCCATATCACTCCTCCCCCCAACAACAAAGTTTTCACTCCAAAATGTTTAGCCTCAAACAACCTCTACTAAGAAATGCAATGAAAAGCTTCCCAACAACCAATAAACTATCCATCAATATGCCTTCCAGACTCTAGAGTCCCGCATCAAAATTTTAGTTATGATCTACCTCGAATCACTTTATGCTGCAAGATTGAATATTCACAGGTTTCTCACAAATGCAGAACTTCCAATATCATTTCTCCCCCTAACAATCTTTACCTCCAAAATATTTAAACACCCCCCCCCCCCCCCCCCCCCCCCCCCCCCCACCCAAAACAAAAAAAAAAAAACACATACACACACACACCCAAAACAAAACAAAACAAAAAAAAAAAATGCAACAAAAAACTTCCAGCTTGAAAATCCATTAAATCTCAGCAAAACAAATAGCTCCCCACAAATATAGGGACTCTTTCATTTTCCCCTTGAAATCAGTACATTAAACAACGAATCAACAATCGCAATCAAACCGCACTAAA
The DNA here is from genome assembly GCA_038442645.1 of Agave tequilana. Lineage (NCBI taxonomy): Eukaryota > Viridiplantae > Streptophyta > Magnoliopsida > Asparagales > Asparagaceae > Agave > Agave tequilana. Next base: position 295,855 of record JAVJIF010031686.1, read on the forward strand.
ACGGTTCAACTTAAATCCCTGACTCCAGCTTCAACTCACATCTCCTTCCACAATCAAAATTTCAAAAAAAGGCGAAAGAAGGAGAGAGAGAGAGAGAAAAAAAATCCTCAGCCATGCAATCCACCAGAACCAATCCCCTCCCACTCCACCACCCAACCAAGCAAAAAAAAAAAAACAACCACAAACCATTTCAAAACCCTATCTATCTACACAAAATAGGAAAGAAAGAAAACCAATAGAAATCGTTCGTCCTTACCATAGATCATCAGATTAAGCCTCCGTCAATCGGATCGGAGGCAAAGCCGCCGTCAATCGGATCGGAGGCGAAGCCGCAGAGATCGGCGGGAGTTCTGGATAATTTCGCCCCCTTTCTTCTCTCTTCCTTTATTATTATTATTATTTTACTTTTTCGCAACGAGGTGAAATAAACAGTGCGTGCATACACTACCGAATCGTGGTGAGCACGCCGTCCTCTCGCTGCTACTTCGTTGTTAAGTCTCTCTCTGAAAAGACGATGGCAAGGGTAAAGTTTGGATTTTGAGTTTAAAGAAAAGGGAAAAAAATTAGGGGAAAAATGAGGAAAATGAGAAAAATGTTTGTTTGAGCCCGGACAGTACAAGTGGGGGGGAAAAAAATGTAAAAATTACGGCATTGGCTATGTTTCCGGCAAGACGTGAACCGTTGACTGTTGGAAGACTGAAATGACGGTTTTACCCCTGGCTCCGAAATTGGTGGGACCGTGGGGTGGGTCCTAGGACTCCAAGCATTGGAGTCCATTTCTGTCCAATGTTTTCCTGCTGCTTGACTTTGAAATTACTAGTGGGCTTTCGGGCTTTAAACTAGAACTGGGCTGAGTTGGGCCGGATCACTTCTTTTGCCTGCTATATTTAAATATTTGCTATAGGCCTGTCAACGGGTCGGGTCTGGACCCGGACCCGACCCGTTTAGACGGGTATGGGAAACTCAATTCTGGACCTGAACCCAAATACCCGTTTGCCCGTTTACCCGATTAGTAAATGGGTCGGGTATGATTTTACATGGACCATACCCATTTGCCCTTTACCCGATTAGTAAATGGGAACACTATATAGATAGGAAACACCATATATAACTCATGTCAGCTAATTAATGTTTGCCAACTGGATTAGTAATGGGGAAGAATAACTAGGGTATGCATTGTCTTCTCCAAATGCCACTTGTCAAATATTTTGTGTGATAGCCATGACTTCTCATAACTTACAGATAGGAAACACCATAACCCACGGGTCCGGGTAAACGGGTCCGGCTATGGGAACCTAGGTTCTATACCCGCGGGTAAACGGGTCGGGTATGATACATCCTATAGTAATCGGGTCCGGGTCTGGTACCACCCGGACCCGACCCGAACCCGACCCGTTGACAGGTCTATTTGCATAACTCTGCAGATCGTAACCGCTTCCCGAATTGAAACAGGATTCGAAGCCACAGCCGGCGAGGGTCCCTCTGCAAATGAATCTAACTTTACCATAATCCAATGATATACATCACACTTTAATTTTTTTAAATAAATAAGCATTAACTAATATAGCGCGGATGTTGATGAGAAACTGACCGATCGGTCAGGAAGAGGAAGGGGAAAGAGGAAGAAGGAGGAGGAAGAAATAAGGAGCTCTGAGAGAGACAGAGACAGAAGAAGATGAAGACGGACAGACAGAGAAAGTTTCTATATGAGTCAAGAGAGAGAGTCTTCTTTCGTCAATTTTGATTAAATTTATCTTTTTTTCAATAAATAGTCTCTTCCGTAAACAACACTATTCACTTTTTCAATTTTTTAAGAGGAACGAAATGCATCCAATGATACAAATATTGTATGTTTTATTGCCACCTGTGGGACTCTTGCAGGGAAAATTCCACATAAACAGTAAGCAATAGAGCTAGTGGTGTAAGTGAATCGATACGATTTTTGGAATTTGGATGTGACATTAATATAGAAACAAACAGGAGAAAATATGTGTTTTTATTTAGCATGTTTTATAATAAAGACCATAACTTTGTATTGAATAGTTTTTTTTTCCCCTTTATTATCGAGTCAGAGGTCTTACTAGAAATATGTCTTGTACATTATTGCTTTGTGTCTAACTGTAACGATTTTATGTCAAGAACGATGATGACAGTGATTTAGACAGCATAACCTACATTATAATGTAAAGCAAAAGATGACTAAGGATAACAGCCCTTTGATTTAGTCTAGTGATTTTTGCACACCGCGTTTTTGCTCATCGTCTCTCACCGTCTCGGTGAGGGCCCAGGGCAGATGGACGGCTCACCATCTTCGGTGAGGGACGGTGAGCAAAAAAAAATTTTGATTTAGTCAGCATAATCTACAACTAATATATCAATGAAAAAGCCAATGTGGCCATCATGTTGAAGATACACTACACTCTTGTCAGACTTGCAGTATCCAAAGATGCTTGAAGCAATGATACTTTTCTAAGAGGAAATTGCCAAAACGTCATACATAAATAAACGCTGTTTTCTCTTTTATTCTTTTTCCTAAAGAGAGGAATATTAGGATTGGAAATTGAATGATTTAATTAAGAAATAAGTTGCTTTCTAAAAATGAGTTTACTGTCTTCCTGTATCACCCAACTCTTCCACACACACAGGTTTCCATTTCTCTTGTGTGGTTATCCCTACACTTGTCCTGAAATTTTTCCCAGGTTCCGTTCTCTTCTGTGGTATCCCTACACTTGTCTTAAATTTTTTCTCTGAAGAGTTAAAGTATAAATTTATTACATTTAATCCTCACTGCAACCTTAAGTTTAGTGGAGTAAGATGCTTTAGATTATGTAAACTAAAATTTCACAGGTTGTATGTTGTAGTAGCTAAAAATTAATCTTCACCAAGATGCTAATGCATGTTTGGATAACCAAGTTTTCTTTTTAAAGCTTCTGCATCATTCAGCAACCTCCGTCACATCAGATCCTCTCAAAAACGTTCACAACTTTCGAAGACATCGCCCTCTAAAATCACCCACAATCCAAAATTTCTGACTTCACCCTCGAAGTCCCCAGCACTGACCATCGAGATCACCGTCTGCAAATACGCTAGGTCCTTTCTCCCATATTGAAGACGTGTAACGTCTCTGCATTCAAGTCGGACAGTTTTAGATAATAAAGAGATTTTTTGTGCGCAATCCCAAGGGTCCAGCCCCCCCCCCCCCCCCCCCCCCCCTTCCCCCGAGGGTGTTCGGGCAGACCTGGTCGAACAGGCCAGGGGCGGGGGCAGGCGAGGGGGAGGGGCGGAGGGGGAGGGGAGGGGCGGGGGAGTGGGGGGTGGGTGGTGGGGGAGGAAGGGAGGAGGAGGGGGAGGCCGAGGATAGAGGTGGTCGCCAACAAGGGGGGCGGAGGCCAGGGGTCGCCGAAGAAGGAGGAGAAGGGAGATGAAGGAAAGAGAAAGGAGGAAGAAGAAAGAAACAATTTAGATTTTTCATCAAGAGCAAAATGGTAAAAAATAATGGCACACTTTGAATATTTTGGAGGGCATTTCTCATTTTTGGAGGGTGGCAATGACCGTGCTCTTAACAGCTGTGCCCCTTGGTTCGAGACCTGACAAAAAATCTTTTCTTTCACAATTTTACATATTTGCCCCTGTCTTTTAGATTATTTGCAAAATGATGAATTAAGACAGAAAAATGCAATTAAAATTTTGTTTCTGTAAATTTGAAAAGTCTGAGCATAAGATTTAAAGTGATTTGTATGGCACGCAAAGAGGTCTTCTTGACACTTTAAAGGTTATCTGGCTGTTGGAAAGCAGAGAGGATGAAAACACGATGGGCCTCTACGTGTCAGTTTTCAAGCATTTTCAACGCTTTGGCTCCGAAATATGACAACATGTCTTTAGTTTTCACAGTAAACAAACACAAAAGGGAAAAAAAAAAAAAGCTCATGAGGCCAACGTGTCAGAGTCAAAAAACTCAATTTCACTCACTTTCAGGGCAAACAAACAACCCTAATTATCAACACATTTACGGAATTGTTTGCTTTATTACTGTTTTTTGTTTGTTTTGAAGAAGAATTTAACTCGAATTTATTAGCTTAATGGACTTACATTTGGTACTCTACAGTTCAAGTAGATAGTTTTGCATATTCAAATCCATTTCACATGGAAAGAGCTGCCAGAATATTAGTCTCCGCTTGTTTCACCACGCGCCATTCATGCTGCTACTGTAGAAAATATTTTTTAAAAATCTATAAATTAGATGGTCATTTTGAAACTTTATGCCATAATATTATTTGATTTTTGAATCGAGATGTAAGCAAAAGTAATATTTAAGAGTTCAAGAAGAATGAAGGAAATCCTCTTTGAAAAACAGAAAAATCAAGAAAATTATAATAAATGTTGCAACGTTGCAATTCTTAACCACAATTGTGATTATAGCACAGTAATAAAGCCTCTCGTAGACAAGAGAACTATGGTTTAAATTCCGCTTGCACTGATCCACGACTATTCTTAATTTTATTTTTTAGAAGAAAAAATTGACGAAAATAAGTGCCTATAATCACACTAAACAATCTGATTTATATGCAGTTTCATCGACTGAACTGCAACCCACAATCTTGCATCTCAACCCATCATCTGTTGATTAGATCACAAGCATAAGTAGTTGATGAACCAAAAAACACACACGAGTCCTGAAAATTAGTATCCAAGATAGTGGCAGATGACATTAAAAAGATCGATAAAATATCAAATAGTTTCACCACTCAGTCACCAAGAGCTTGAGAGGAGCAAATCATCTAATAACACAATACCGAGCACAACCAGAGTTGTGATTAGAGTTTGAGGCTGTTTGTTTGCTCGTGAATGTCGTAAGTAATTCGTAAATGACTTACAACCCAATTATAATTACGGCGTTTGTTTGAAATGTAATTCATAAAAGACTTACACAACTCAGCTACCACTCACTTGTAACTTAATTATCACTCACTGATAGCCCACTTATAGTTAATTTTGTGGTCATGCAAATTTGTATTATTTTTTATGTTAATATTAATTTTTTTTAATATTTAGTATTTTAGTATTTATTTGCAATAATAAAACTTTTTAAATCACCAAATATAGTTAATTTTGTGGTCAACTTTTCCACCGACGACTTACACATTACGACAGTAAAACACCGTAAAATATAATACACTTTCTTACTTGCAACTTTATATTACCAACCAACCAAACAACGTAAAACTTACATGCATGTAACTGTAAAAATTTTATCAATTACAACTTACGGATTACGGCCAATTAGGACAAGCAAACAGATTATATTGGTCATCCAGAAAACAGGGGAATTTACAGCAAAATCGCCAGGTCCCAGTTCTTCCAGGAATCGAGCTTGGAGCACACAGTGAGTTCCAGTCATCCAGATGCACTAATTGGTTGAATTTGCTTCAGTGGACAAAAAATCCAGATCTAAGAATAAAAAAAATTATGCACAATGAGTTCTTGAGATAATATTCTGTTTCCAAGAAATACCTGGTTCTGGCGTTGTGCATCCAATTGTGCTCCACCTTTATTCTCAATTCTACCCATAAGGGAACAGGTTGTAATGAAACAAAAGAGCAGCTGTAGGTGTTCAGTGACATGGCCCATCCTCAGATTCTGAAAATTGACTTGACTGATGTCAATCTACATGGTTCTCGAGCAGGCGCCATATTTGAAACTTACAGAAGTCTCAGCTAACTGGCACCCATCCTTCCATTTGGAAGCATAAACAATGATGCAGCTTCCACCCCCAAAGACCTGCAAAAGTCAAAGTCAAGTGCAATAAAACAAGTGAAAGAGAATGAAAGTTCATGTGAGTTTCCTATCTCAGAATCTAGTGGATACAAAAACACTGAATACACAGACCCAGAAGCAGTGCAAATGACATCAATGAATGACAGAAGTGTAGCTTTCAGAACTCAAATTTGTTCATCTAATCCTAAAGAGAGAGACTCAAAGGACCAGACTACGAAAAGATCTTATCAAAATGGCCAATAATATTTATATGCTGATGTGTCCTCTCGAACGCACTAGCTTGACTCTTCTCCCCTGCAGTTACATGTAAGTCAACCCCGAGTTTCCCTCTACTCCCTGTTTACTTTTAATGGATGAGAATTAACCTTTGGTGGTGGCATGTGATTGGATCTGTGAGGATGCGAATGGATCTCTTATATAACCCTAGGAAGTCCCCATGAAAGTGCAATGACCCATTGCACCAAACTATAAAGCTAGGGCGGAGCTTCAGTTACACTCGCAGTTCCAGAATCAACCTCCACGAGCTTCGAGTAGGAATACTGAGCCTATTGCAAAATGTCATCTTACTCTTCATTGTTATCGTCAAACTCGTCAGAAAATGATCAGTCAGATGACACCTTTGAGGTTGATGACTATCTGATTTTCAACGAAGAACTCCAAGAAGGCTCCCCACTGGCACCTCCAGCATACAAGCACAATCAACAGCAGCCAGTGACAACCGCAGGTCACGCTGAAAAAAGTGATGGTGTTGGGAACAGAAAGTATTAGACTTTGCTCGATCTGTGTTCTGTAACATTGAATTTGCTAGATATAATAACTACTTGTTATGTCTATCAGACTTCACTGGTTAAATTTTTACATTTATGGGGTTGTATGTCTACCTTTTGATGCAGGATGGTACATGACACTTCGAACGGGAGAGGAACTAGAGTAGTGTTCAGAACAAAACTGAGATCGAGATAATGGATGATGGATACAAGTGGAGAAAGTACGGAAAGAAGAGGGTTAAGAACAGCCCAAATCCAAGGTAAAGACCGGTTACAGAAATACTACAACTCATGATGATGTCTGTTTATGATGTAGACGAATTGATATCCCATTCCAATTCCATAGGATCACTGGCTAACATAGATAATCCATTAGCCTCCATTTGTGTTATAGAAGGCATACCAACCCTAAGAAAATCATGCATCAAAGCCATCGGCACCCCTGATACAAAAACAATAACAAAACCTTTACCTGAAATCTTTCTCAGCTACAGGAATCTGTTTTCTCAGTACAGCTTTGTTAAGGGCAAGCTCCTTCATTACACTGAAAACTAACATATCTTTTTAATACCTCAACCCATGTTTGTTTAAGTCTACCCCTAGCTAGTACTTGCAGCTCCATCAACTACAACCCCATCACACATCCTGACTAGTACGCTGATTGGTCTTTGCTCCATGTCTAAACCATCTCAATTGATCGTCGAATTTGTCTTAATTTCTTACAGATGCACACATTACAAGCCTATCTTTAGTGTAATAGTTCAACGGTAAGAACCAATTTCTCCCTAGCATAGCGCTCGTGATGAGCCTGCAACATTTCTGACTTGTGAACACAAATCCACAAGTAAAACACTCATAATGTCCATTTTTCGAGAGCAAAGGCTGTGTAATGAGCACCTCTGAATCTGACAGAGGAATTTCTTTAACATCAATAGAGATCTAATTCCTCCTCTATGTTTAGTGACAAATGCCCATCTCTAACTTTGATGGATCTATGGGTAAAAGAATTGGAAGTTGGAACCCATATGAACCAAAGGATAAACTACCACTAGAGTTTTGGATCATATTATATTAAACCACTGTACAGTCCGTACCCATTTCGTTCCCTACAGGATTGAAGTCTAGCCGTTTTGCCTTGCCTATATCACACTTCTTACCAAGAATGTTTTATGCTAGATTCATTCCACAAGCTCAGAGCAACATGGTGATCGATAGCTGTGTATATGTCTGCTACAAGGAAATTTCAAATTTAGGTTCTTTCACGTGTCGGGCTCTAGGACGTTTGGACACTTCTCGGACCCTTCTCAAACACTTCTCGGACACTCAAATGACACTTTGAGTAATAAACTATGATAATCTCACAATTATGTTGCAAACATGGAACTTTCATATGCATATTATTAATACCATTGTATTAGAAAGACGTCTTAGGTTATTTTGTGGAAACGGCCGAAATTCTTTAAATGAATACATGCATGACTATGCACATATTTGAATGGTCATCTACAGAAACTAGGTATGTGTTCCTGTATTCGATTTTCTGAAAGGTTTCCTCTTGGACACCTCGACCCATGACACCCATGTCCGGTGTTCATGTAACACTGGCTACAAGACACGTAAAGTACAGTTGCAGGCAAATAGGAAAATCAACACAAAGTGAGTCCAAAGACAGCCCTAAGTCTCACCAGAAAATGAAAATGAACATCATAGGCATAGGAACAACTGCATAAGCAGTTAGCGAGCAAAGAGAGCATGTACTCTTAACATGTTTTTGTACTAATATTTCCTTGTCACCCATACTCGACTTCCATGCTAAATCACACAAGTGAATAACAAATTGATATGTGATGCCAGGAATTACTACCGGTGCTTAAGTGATGGATGCAATGTCAAGAAGAGAGTTGAGAGAGCAAGAGATGACTCGAGCTATGTCATAAAACCTACGAGGGTATCCATGATCATAATGCGCCCTTCCCAGGGCCATGTAATCAGCATGCATTTAACTCAACTTCTCAATGCCATAGTTTATCTGTCCAGCAATATTCTCAAGAAAATGTCGGAAATTGACTTACGTAGTAAATGTTTCTATGGTGTAAGCTTAAGTTTCAGCAGTAGAATTGTAGACACAACATCATGATGTGGAAATGGCCTACTGGAACAATTTCTAGAGTAGACGCGTACAATTCTGCGATGTATATATTAATTAGGAAGATAATGCAGAAAGATTTCGCTTTTGATGTGTTTACAACCTGTCATATTCTTCTCCCTTTTTTTTTGCAAGAGGTTTCTTCACATTACAGATTTGTAATGCACAACAGCATAAGCTTATACAAGTTTGAAGTAATATATACTCAAAAGTCACATCTGACAAAAACCAAGCTTCCTTTCTGTAATCCACTGTAATTAATTAAGGAAATGTATGAACATATTAATTTAGTTGTAGAAAGTTCTGAATCCTATATTTCTATGCATTAGATTTCCCAGAATAAGCTTTAGCTTACATTTTTCCTTTCCTCCACTTATTATTCGAGAAAAGGTTGATTGATAGTGTCCTGCACCAGAGAGCAAAGCACTTAATGATAGGGATTGGTAAATGGCACCAATTTGTTCCCGAATAGCAATCAATTAGTGTCCTGCACTGGATCTTGGCCCTGCTAATGGCTTGCATACAGGATCTCTTCCCTAGACTTCCCTAGTTCCTATTGTAAATGCAGTGAAAGGAATCCTTTGTTTCTACTCCTTATAATTATTGATGAAAAGCACACTCAATCGTTTGAAATTTCAAGTGCATTACTGACATGTAAATTTTTTTTTTCTGCTAATCATTACTGACATGTAATAACTAAGAATAAATAGTGGAGGTAAATCACCAAATATCAATTTCTCAACAAACAATTCACCGAATATCAACCTATTTATAATCAATCCAGATAATAAAATTGACTCAAATAACACCAACGGAATAAAACTTTCTCCACAAATGGGATGAGGAAAAAAATGACAAAGCATGTTCTACCTCTAGGAATGCAGTACAATACTGGCAAAGTAGATTCTAAAGAAAATAACATAAACATTAGAAGGAAATTTTCAGCCAGTGTGGCCACAGGCATTGCCCGCCATCAACACGAGCTGGTTTAAGTGCATTGGCAACCTCAGGTCCTCAACACCAATGCAACTTGCAGTATGGTAAGTTCGAGGCATTATGGTTCTTTTTGTGCTTGATCTTCATAGCCTAGGGAGATATAGGCACCTTTTTAAGTGTTGGGTATCAGAAAGATAACGCTTTTAGAAGTAAATAAGTAATTAACTAGGAAATATGGATACTGACATGGGACACGGGCACATAGATACAATACAACATGGACACGGCAATGTATGCAGGCTCAGTAGGTGCCTGTGTGATTATTCAGATGTCCATCATGTTTGCATGTCAAGGCACCTCTTTTCTTTTATGGGTAATTAGATGTATAAAATGAAGAAAGTATTTCATGTTTCTATGGTTTGGTTAATCAGGGTTTTTCTTTGAGAGAACTAATCACAGGGTTTTTAATGTTTGCTTTTCCTATAACTTTCAAGGAATATCAGTGGAATAAAGATAAAACATTAAATTTCTTCTTTTTTGACTGGCTTGAGCCTTTATTGCTTGAGATGTGAAGAGGGAGAGATGAGGGAGGACAGCCGTTGATTCAAGCCATTTCCAACTCTAGAGGTCAATAAAAAAGATAGGGAGCTTGGCGAAACCTCATTGCTACCTCGTTTTCATCTTCTTTTCCCTCCCTTTCATCCTTAACCCAGGCATGCACCTAGTAGTATAGGCGTTCCACGCAGGAAATCCAGGCTCCAATTAATGGGACTGCCGATGTGGTTTAACAACCTTGATATAAGTCTTTCCTATCTTCAGATTATTTGTCAACAGAAAAGGCCAAGAACATAAGGCTATCAGCACTGCTATTAGCAGATAATTCAGGGCAGTCAAGTATGAGCTTTCAGATTCATCATATCCCCAATGGAGTAACTCAAGCATTGTTTATCTGCAGTTCCAAACATTCAACTTAGTTCCAGTTTATGTCAAACTCAGGGTAAACAACAGCACTGTTTATTGTTCTTTGACAACTCTTGACAAGATGTGTGAGGGATTACTTTAGACATACACATAGAACCCATAGAATTGGATGCTTATGGCCTGCGTGATTTGAAACAACCATTGTTCCATGTTTTCCATGGTAACTAGGATTCAAAGCTGAAGACTTCTGTGGAGTTAATTGAGCTCAAGTACCACAAGGCTTACCTTAATTGGAGGGAAGTCAATGAACTGGATACCGCACATAGTATGCACAACCCAAATTCCAGAAATGAGGGTGCTAAGGAAATCTACAAAGAAAAATCAGCATGACTTGGCATACCTGAAATTACTCATATTTCCAACTGAACTTTCTCATAAAGCTTCCACTTTTGCACAATTGATTATAAAAGAATTGCAATTCATTCTATAGCACCTTTATCCAAGGTTTCTTTACCTGTTGACATCCAAATGCAAAGCGATAGAACGTGAGACTTTTGTCCCCTTATTAGTCCTGGACCCGAAGTTACTTGTTGCCATGCCGGAAGTCATTACCTTAACTGCAAGGAGGGGAATGTCGAAGGTGGGGCTAGTGACTGGAGTGAAGTCATAACAAAGTAGTTGTACTGAAGGTGCGGTTGGATCACCTCCTTTGGTTTGGATCACCTCCTTCGCACCCAAAAAGAAGCGAGCTACATCTGAGCTAAGTTTGAATTTTTTTTTTTCTTCTTTCGTTTCTCGATGGTAAAGTAAGACCAAGCTCATGAACTTATTATCCTAGGTCAGAATAAGTTGATAGGATCTCACTTTTTATGTCCCCATGTCGCCTCATTGGAGGGACATGGGACGCAAAAAGGAAAGAAAGGGACGGTGTTTCTCTTGCTTTTGGCATAGTCGCCCTCCGGAGGCCTACACGAAGAGCTATTAGCTCAATGGTAGAATGTGCCCCTAATAATTGCGTCATTGTGCCTATGTTGTGAGGGCTCACAGCCACATGGATAGTTCAATGTGCTCATCAGCACCTGACTCAGAGATGTGGATTACCCGAGACACATTAGCATGGCGTACTTCTCCCATTCGAATTAAAGGTTCAAAGCCAGACCGACTACCCAAGAACAATCATCCATAAACCAATTACTGGTACAAATAGCATAAAGAAAAATAATCAACACTTATTAAAAAAAAACTCAAAAATTAGGGACCAAAAGCAGTTAGCAGTGACCATTGAATAAGTCTCCTCGGGTTGAGTTGGGGTTAAAAGTATGGAATATATTTGCACCATCACCATCTTCGAATAAAGTATTTTCTACGGTGCCTATGACTTTGCTTACCAAGAAATCCGCGTAGCGAAAGATTTTGAATTTGAGACTATCTACACAAAAATATTCTCTTCAACAAAAGTATTCCTGCTTGGATGTGGCCCAGGGTCAGCCTCATGAAAATCGTATATTCCCTGAGGAGGTTCTACCCATGGTTCAAAGACTCGGCCGAGTCGGAGACGAGTCGGCCGAGTCGTATCCGTCTCGGCCCGCTCCGAGACGAGTCCGAGTCACGAGTCGGTCGACTCAACTCAGAGGAGACCGACTCAGCCGAGAATCGGAGTTGACTCGGTCGACTCGGCATTATGATGATGATTTTGTACCTCATCGCAATTCAATGTGAATGTAATTTATGCAATTTACTATATTATGCATGTATTTGATATGCTTCTACCGACGACGCATGTATTTATGCTTTCGCTTTATGTTTAGTGTGCTAGGTGATTATTTTTTGACAAGTAATACATAAATGTGGATATCTACATTTTTTTAAGATTTGTCGTGATTTTTTCAGAATTTTTTGAGTTTTCTATGTAGCGTTTTGCGCGTATCGCCCGATACCGATCCGAGTCGCCGAGACCGATCCGTCTTAGTGCCCGCCGAGTCGGCGCCGAGACCGCGACTGTGAACCATGGTTCTACCCTGTAGAAATACTATTTAATGGAACTTAGTGTTATCTAGTCATGACCAAGAAACCACCGTTTTTGCTTGGTGGGATGGGAACCAATCTACCCCTATGTGATTCATGTTGAATCATATACTCAGGGGGTGGCACGGGGTGGACGATTTCCGAACGGACTCATTTATTAGATAAAGAAAATTGCCAAGATTTCGTGATTTGCTGCCAAACCTATTACAATTCCAACAGCTCGGACTCGGATCGTGGGATCACGGAATACTTCGTATCAATAGATAAGATACTAGATATATTTATATAATTAGATCCGAAATCTGTTATTGAATTGCTCATTCAATGAGTATTCTCAATATTATGCCTTGAAGAGGACTCGAACCTGCACGATCTTTCGTACGAGATTTTGAGTCTCGCGTGTCTGCCATTTCACCATCAAGGCATCTTGAAGGTGAATCGTATTCCATGAATATGATATCTATCTAGTGTAATCGATGGAATATATTACAAAGGTGGATGGAGTGTTGGAGTATTTCTATTGATCGGTCATGTAAGCCCGAGTCAGACATTAAATTGCTTGATTTAAATTTTCCATAGGATACCCTATATATAAAAAAGATGTACAATCAAACTTATTTCTAGATTCAATAGAAGCCCAAAGAAAATAAGTGAATATGATACCTGACCAAATAACGATAGATATGTCAAACCGATATGAGTACGCCTATTCCTAATCCTAAATAGAATGTAACAAAGTAGGGGTCCACATAGAACGGAGCGTTCCGCCTTAGAGGGAAGCAACGCATTGGCGGACACAGGTGAGGGCGAGTGGGGCCGGTCGCCCCCACTGAAATCCACGCACACAGAGCAGTATAGGGCATTTGGGACGGGTCGGATTGTAAAAAGACAGAACTGCCCGCTTCGTTCACAAATTGGATCTTTGGACCGGGTTGTAAATGAAATCACCGCCCGCTTCGTTCACAAAAAAAACCTCTTCACAAAAACTCAGCCCACAGTGCTCTCGCCTCTCGGCCTCGATCGCCTTCAAAAAACCCTAGCACATACAGACAACCTCGATCTCTCTCTCTCTCTCTCCGAGACTCTGAGCTCCAGAAGAGCCTTGCCCCTCCTGCCTCCGCCTCCACCAGAGGCGGCGGATGGATTCTCTATGGCGAGACTTGGCCCTGGGTACCCGATTCCCTTTAATTTTTCGACCGAAGTACGATTTGATCCGACCACCTGGCTCCAGTTTGACCAGCAGATCTCCCAGATGTTGGTTCAGCTGATTCGTCTGAGTTTTGAATGAGTTCTTGTTGATTTCTTTTTGATTTTCAGTGAGTGATTGTCGAATTCTTATTGTTCTTGTTTCAGTTTATGTTGAAAGAGAGATTAAAACTGTCGCCAGAAGAGGAGATGAAGCGGAAAGATGTGGTCGAAGAGCTGAAATAGGTCTTTTGGCTATAAATTTTATTTTTTTTGGTTTCCTTTTATGCTTTTTTGTCGATAAATTTCATTATTTTTGCGGAGAAAGTAGAGAAATTTAGTTTAAAATGTTTCCTTAAGTTTATGGGAACAGATAATGCGGTTTTCTTTTTTTTTAATTTGTCTATTAAAGAATGGGGAAATTTGTTGTGTTCAGTAGTGTTGAGAATTGAGATACTAGAACCCTTCCCTACGTTTTGCAATGCATCATCGGTTGACAACTAATACAACGCAGATGAGGGGCTAAATTAATTTTAAGGTACGTACTTCAAATCTATTGATTCTGACATAACTTTTCTTTTAAGTTATGTATCCTACATGATATCTAGGTTTTGTTTATTTGTTTGATGTATGTTGGTTAATAATGTGTTAATCATATGTTTCTTATTTTTGCTTTACTTAAGAGTTGCTATATGTTCTGATTTTGAAGGAAGGGCACTGGTCATTAATCTAATTGAACCCATTACAAAATTTTAAGTATTATGTTGTTTAGAATACATATTTATTAGTTAATATCATGTTCTTGGTTAATTAATGAGTATAACATTTTAACTGAGTAAAATTCCTCTGTGAAAATCTTGTGTACGCCACTGAGTGTGTCAATTAGGAATTCTTACTTTATAAATGACATTTTCCGCCTCCACTGAGTGAAAATCCTCGTACGTCACTGAAGCAACGTAAGCAAGTGTGGACGAAGTGGAAGCGAGAATGTTGGCTTGAGTAACACAAACATTGATGAGAATCCAATGCTCTAAAAACCTAAGGGTTCCTCCGCAAGGTTCGTCAACGGAGGGTGAGTCAAGGCCTAAGATCAGGCCGAAAGGCATAGTCACTGGACAACATGTGAATATTCATATACTACCCCCTTATTAATTTCGAGAGACGGAGGAGGCTAGGTTAGCCGAAATATGGTTATCAGTTCAAGGACGCAAAGTGACCTTGCATTTTCAGGGTAAGAAGGGATAGAGAAAATGCTCCGAGCTAATGTCCAAGTACTAGGCGTACAACGCTGAAGTAACCCATGTCATACTCGAAGTAACCCATGTCATACTCCTAGGAAAAGCTCGAACGACCTTCAACAAAAAGGTACATGTACCCGAAACTGACATAGGTGGATAGGTAGAGAACACCTAGGGGCTTGAGACAACTCTTTCAAAGGAACTCGGCAAAATAGCCCTAAACTTTGGGAGAAGGGGTGCCTCCTCACAAAGGGGGTCGCAATGACCAGGCCTGAGAGACTGTTTACCAAAACACAGGCTTTCACAAAATTGTAAGATCATATAAGGGGACTCGGGCAGGAGACTGTTTACCAAAAACATAGGCCTCCGCAAAATTGTAAGACCATATATGGGGACTGATACCTGCCTAGTGCCATAAGGTCAAGGAAGTCGGTGACTTGATAATGGCGACTGAAGCCTTCAGTGAACGACGGTCGTAACTATAACGATGCAAAATTCCTTGTCGGGTAAAATTTGACACGAAAGGCATAATGATCTAGACACTATCCTAGAGAGAAGCTCGGTGAAATAGACATGTGTGTGAAGATGCAAACTACCTGCACCTGGACAGAAGGACCCTTGATGAAAAGGCTCGGAGAGAGGCTCACACTAACCCATCAATTTTGGATCCAATTCGAGATTTCCCTTGGGAGGTATCGGGAAGGAATTGGAATGTAATAATATCAATTCATATAAAAGAAAAAGTTCTCTACTGATTCAAACACATTATTTATAGGATAGGGATAGAGGAAGAAAAAAAAATCAAAGATTTCACAGTACTTTTGATAGAAAAATCAAATAAAAGAGCCTAGATTCTAAATAAACAAATTCAAACTCGAAAAGGATCTTTCTGATTTTAGAAGAATGAGAGGCAAAGGGATTGATTGAGAAAAATTTCTTGTTCTTATTAGATTAGAAGACCGTGATTTAATTTGAGACACTTTGTTCCTGTATATCCACAAACACCATAGCATGATTATGTATGTTTATTTCCTGTATAAATGTATTTAAATGTTCATATTAATCACTGTCACCATTAGTGCTACTGTAGAATAAACTTTAATACCTGAAACTTGTTAATAATACAAATTGATTTCAATAGTACATAATCAAATCTTGTATCTTAGCTCATATTACAAATTAAAAACATGTTAATGGTTATAAATGCTTTAAATGATAATATAATAATATAATGTTAGTTGATATATATATAAAACACTCTCTGATTTACATCATATTATTTTAATCATATATTATTTGATACTGAAGGGGTAACACCATTGTAACATAATAGGTATTAAGACTGTTATAATGTAGATACAAAAATTGTAATATATAAATCAATTTCTAGTTTAGTTATATATATCACTGTTGTTTAGACACGTATTATAAATTATCGTGATTGTATACTATTATAGTATTACGGCTTTCCTCATTTTATTACTCACTAGATCGTTTTTGACGACCTGAGATTGCTTCCTCAGGTTAGAAATCCGAGACTTTGTAATACCTGATACTCCACGAGATATTAGTAAGAGACTTGACGTTTTTATTATTCATATGTATCTTTATTATTTTGTTTGTATTTTTTATATTATTCTTGTTTTCATATCTATTATGATCACTGACCCTTCTGCAGGTATTCTTATACTTATTTAATGTTTATGTTTGATAAAAGAATAATCTTCTTTGATCATAAATGGAAAGTGTTCCATTAGAACATAAAAAAGTGAATGAATTGGTCTTAATTATTCTTCAAGGTAGAGTGGAAGAAGAGAAGAGATTCTCAAACGAAGAAAGAATCCCATTACTTCGAAAGAATTCAATGAGAAGCGCTAAAAATCTCTTGTAAAGTTCTGTAAAGTGCCAGAAATGGTGACTTATCTGTCAACTTTTCCACTATCAGCCCAAAAAAAAAAAATCAAACTCTGCCTTACATAAAGTTTCCAGAGTAGGATTAACCTCTGAATTTGAAATCAATGCTTATATACCTGGTATTGGCATGACACCAGAAATCCTTCCCTTCCAGTAAAACATTTTGCTAGTCTTGCATTCTTATATCGTATATTAGTTGACTTGCATAAGATTCTTTCTCCTAAGAAATTAAAATGATATTTCCAACAGTCCCACTATATTTTTCAACAATCTCACTAATTGCTAAACAAGCTAGAACTGACGAAAAAGGCGCAACATAGAAATAAATAAGAAGGGAACAACAAAAGTACTTATAAGTACGTGTCAAAGTCTTAATAGCAAGCTTACTCAAATCAAACACCAGAAAAAACGTGTTATAGGGAGCAACTCTGCATTATAGATTTGTCAAAATAAAAAGAAAATACTAGTTCTTACAACTCAGCAGCAGTATTTACAAAAGAAGAAGACATATTAATATGCAAACTTAATATAGGCATTATCAGCTCTACAGGAAGAATGACTTTAATGTTTAATTTACTAAGTGGTAAAGGTAAAGCTGAAAGTCCTGAAAACATGTAGAAGAGGTAAGCACGCCATACCAGGCAGATGGAGCAAGAATTACAAGAATATATATACCAAAACAAGAGACGTCTGACCTTTGATGCCCAGGGGATCTTCATAATTACCCTAATTATCTTTCAATTCGATGAACAAAAAGGTATTGCTCCAAATCAAAGAAAATTCAGATCCTTGAGATTGGCTGCAAGTACAATGTGAGCATATTAATTTACAAAACCAAATCCTCCTTGACTGTTTGTTATTGTAAATTTCCTGTGGAAACATGTGAAATTGATCAAAAGGCAAACATCCAAGACTAAACTCGTATAAATGCAGGATGTTGATATCAATCTGATGAGCACTGAGCACTTAGAAGCAATGGTCAATCTTGTTTTCCCCAAATAATTGCACTTAGCTATTTTCATCCAAAGATGGTGCACTTGGATGAGACTAATCAGCACAATCTGATCGTCTCATTTGGAAAAAGGACATTCGGGTTCCTTATTTGAGGGTTCAATGCTGCTAGCTCTTTCCATTTTGCCCCAGTGCCATGGACTCGCAAAGAAATGCTCCATAGAGTATCTCCAGGCTGTACTTTTGTGGTCGCTTGAGATGGCTTAGTAGCAGCATTTGCCTTCATGAATGGATGCTTCTTACTCTTTCCCATTCCATTCGCCAGTAACCATCGCGAACCAGATTGCTGCTGCACGGGATTACCCCAGAGTTTTCTCTTACATGATTCGGTCTTCAAACCTGCAACGTGTACTTCAGTTATTTTAAACTGAGGAATGACATCCTCTTCAACTTTCTTCTCCTCTCTTGTTGCTAGTTCAGCTTTGATGTCTGGTTCATCATCTTGTTCGCTGTTCCCTCTTTCTGACACTGTGCTGTATATTTTGGGTTTAGGAGGGACGAATACCCGTTCCACTTGAATTAGAGCAAGCATCGGTGTTCCAACCGGCTCATAATTACGTAAGGGATCCCGAAGCTGCACCATTAATGCCACCGTGAAGTTATTCCCCAATAAGCCCCACCTTTTTCCTGAGCTCTTTCCCCCTCTTTTATCTGCCCTTAGAAAGTCGGTTGATTTAGCATGATGTGCTGCAAGAACTTTTGTTGTCCTCTCACTGATTTCGTCTTCTTCATTGACCACTCCAGAATCTAGCCTCATCCACTCATCTAGGGTTATCGATAAACCCATCAGGCCATCAACATCACCCCCGCTGTCTTTAACATCCAAAAGCTGTAATCCTGCTGCTCCTTCTAAACCTAGAGACATGCTATTCTTCGGCCCTTTCCCTTCCAAAGCGATATGTCTCCAATAAATTGTGGGCTGATATTTGAAGGTGCCTCCTCATCAGACATGCCAGATTGTATCCTTAGCCCCTCAATTGATAAGGCTTCTATTTTATCCATTGCCAATGGTGCCAGATTTTCGAGGGAAACAAATTCTGAGCCTAAATCCACATTTCTTGATGATTCTAGTTTCAAACCTTTACCCTTTCTAGTCCTACCAGAGCCATTCAAACAGCCGCAGTCTCAAGTTCGACATTCACATGTTGCAACATATCCATCCTATATTAAAGACGTACTATTTAGGAATAACATTGTTAAAAACAACAATAAGCAGGATCAACAATTTTTTTGCTAACAAAATCTAAAGAGTAGAAATTTGCATACCTCTCACAAGATTCTAGAGAAGGATCAGCTTCCCATGCTACCTGTTGCATTGTCTTACCAGTAATATCTTCCAATGGCATAAGCTTACTAGCTTGCATCGATAGCTTCTCAATTCCAACAGAGGCCAATCCTTGCAATATTTCCAAGATGTCAGAGCCCATCTCTGCCGGCACTACAACAGGATTTGAGGCCTGCATCACCAAGTTCCCACAAATTTTAGAACCTTTGAAAAGCGATGGACTCATGGACCGCAAGAATCCACCATCTTTAGTCTGAATCACTGAACCCAGTTCTCGCCAAGAGGTGGCAATTCTAGTGGGTCCTCAGGAGGAAGATGAATAGGACCCCCAAATCCGCTCCAGCTCCCAGGCTGAGAGCTCTCAAAGACCTTCTTATCCAGGCCCCATTCGCGCATCAAAGATTCTGTTTCTGCATCCTCCAACATTTTGGCCCTGGATTTACCGTTCATTGCAGCACACTGTTTCTCTTGCTCCATTTCAGCAGCATGAATCATTGAAGAAAGATCAAAATCCTCTGACATGTCAGAACAAATGATGTCAGGACCGAAAATGCTATCATCGGCATTCAAACTTTCCAGCTGAAACTGTTTCCAAAGCTGCTCCCTTGGTGATTCAGGGTCGCTGCCAGAGGTATTCTCCAAACCAAGCATGCTCAAGAACTCGCCTGCAACAGTCTCGGTGACAGCATCTAAGCTAAGGGACTTGCTCTTCATGCCGCTTGATTTGTAGTTCGATCTAATCTGCTCAAATTCAATTCTCGGATGCTCAAATTCCTCCAACTCAATAATTGGAAGATTGTGGTTAGCCACCCTGAATCATTCAATCTGATCTTCTCAAATTCAATTATTGGAGATTCGAATCCCTCCAATTCCTTCTCCAAGTCTAAATCTTTCACCAACCCTAAATCACTCAATCTATTCTTCTCAAATTCAATTACGGGAGATTCTAATCCCTCCGATTCCTTCTCCAAGTCCAAATCTCTTGGCAATGTATCTGTAGGAAGCAGGGTTCCCTCGGTTCATGGCAAACAACCTCATCTCCTTGATTGACACTCTCAAGCTCAGGTTTTTCCAACCGAAGCTCACCAATTCCCTCTCTCGAGTCAATTTCTACTCCCTTCTCGATCACTGTAAACTCTGACTCATCACACTCATTCTCCTCACTCAATCTCACTGGCTCCGCCGATGTACAACATTTCAATTCAGGCGACTCGCTCAATTCATCAAACACCTCATATTCAGGCTTCAAATCAACCTCCAGCTCCGGCCTGATAACTTCCACCGGCGGCTTTGCCACAATTCTTGGCCTCTCTTGACCACTGAAACTCACCCCTCGAACACTCCCAACACGCCGGAGCCCCTCTCGATTCCGATCACCGCCGTCCTCGGCCCCCACCCTGTACCCGAAGCTCACATTCAGCGTAGCCCCCCTCGCTTTCCCTGCCAGCCGAAAGCTCGTGCTCCACTCCCCAAGCTCTTCTCGCCCTCCAGCTCCTCCATCGTCACTGGCAAGATCCCCGTTAACTCTACCCGGTGCTTTCCGAAATCGAACCCGGTGGCCCCCGCCAGCGTGACGTACACCAAGAAGTCCCTGGGCTCGTACTTCGCCGCCCCGCGGGACCCGCCCCCGCCGTGGCTTCCGTAGACGGAGCAGCGGCAGGTAAGGACCTCCTCGAACTCGGCGGACCCGTGGAAGGCCTTAGCGGGCCGGGTCCTGGCGCCGGAGGAGTCCGAGGCCGGCGCCAGTGGACGACGAAGGCCGAGCTCGAGAGCGCCGGCGGCAGGCCCTCGATCGAGTGGACGAGGAGGGAGAAGGTGCAGTCGAAGCGGCGGGGGTGGCGGAGGTGGGAGAGGGCCTTGAGGGGCTTCCAGCTCCAGATAGATGCGGGTTTGGGCTTCGGTTTGGGTTCGGGCTCGGGTCTGGCCTTCGGGTCGGAAGGGAGGGAGAGGCGGCGGGCCTTGGGGTCGAGGGCGAGGGCTTTGCTTAGGGCTTCGATCTCGTGGAAGAAGTGGGCGTTGGAGGGGCCGCCGCCGGAGGCGGCGGAAGCGGCCGATGGAGGGAGTTTTTTCTTTGTCGGATCGGGTCTTCGGAGCATTGTTAACGGGTTCGGATCCGAATTTTGCAGAGAGGAGGATGAAGGAGAAGGGAATTTTGAGCAGACAGAGAGACGTGATTTTTGCCGGTTTGTTCAAGAGTTGGGATACTTGAATAAATTAAATGTGATTCGTTCACTTCCTTTTGTTTCAATATCTACTCCTTCTGCTGGTGAGTCTGAAGGAATAAAGGTTTTAGATCAGTGGAGTGGGATGTGTGAAAAAGGAGTTTATTTATCACATTTCCATCTGCACAGGCGATGCGGCCAAGGGAAGGATCAAAGTTGCTAGGAGATCACCTGTAAGCTCAGAACAGCACACAGACAATCAGCAGATTAGCAAGAATGGGCGGGCCCATAGCTCTGGTTTACGTAATACACGTGGTACACTTTCATCGGATAGGTAGGCTGATGATTGGTATGTGAGGGATTTGAATGAAATCGAAGTGGATGTATTCTTCCCTCCACGCTATGTTGCGAAAGTGATACGAGGAGAGGTTTTTGAATTTAAACTGGTGGGACCCGCGATGACATCTCTGGTCCACATCCAGTTGGCACGTGCCGGTGACCATCTTTTAGTCCCAGATCTCTTCAATTAGGATATGTTTGACACATTGTAAAAATGAAACAAAAAAAATTTGAGCCTATCGTTGCAGTTTACTTGTGCATTTTGAAACTTGAGGCTTCTCATTCTGATATATAATTTTTTGGTGGAGGTATACGAGGCGAAAAAAAAATTAAGGGCTTTTCACTTTGTCTTTCTATGAGTCTGCTTGTTTCTTTGAAAATAAGATGAAAAAATAAATATTTATGAGCTTCACATTAAAATCACGTCACTGTTTCATGAAATGAAGTGTTTTTGGTTGTTATAAAGAAAAACAATGATTGGATGAGGTCCGTAAAAATCTTATTTGCATCTCTGCTGGTTTCCGCAACTAGGGACTAGAAAAAGATTTATGAGCCCCATTTAACTTAATTCTTTGATAATCTGATAGCGCGGACCCACTTGAATTTTCTGCGTCCCATTTTCGTGAGTTAATAGACCCTAAGTCAATCAAATAATTTAGAAAAAGAAACTTACGTGAAACTTATGGTGTAATGTTTGAGCTTTACTTTTTCTCTACCTTGTACCGAACATGTCCTTAAAAAAACAACATTAACAAGCGTAACAGTCCCTGAGCCTATATTGTCAATTATGCACAAGGGGCAGTAATTTTTGGATTATAGGTGCCATTTATATGATTTGTATGAGCTCGAACGCAACCAGGGTCAGGCTATAAATCAATTTTTTTTTTTTCCCTATTAAAGGCATTGGCAGTAATAATTTTGACTGAGTAATCCTGATTGTACGGCAGATAGGCCTGTTAACCCGAACCCGTTAAAAATTCTAGCTTTTGTATTATTCGAAATTCTACCCGAACTCAATTGAACGGTTTTTTATTTTTTTCAAAACCTGCACGTCTTGAATCTGACAAAACCCGAGACCAAACTTGAGCCAACCCACCCTCTTTTAATATATATTAACCTGATTTTATACCCCTTAATTAACTATTTATATATTTTACCCACGTTGATATATACACACACATGGGCAAACTATTATACATAACAATTTATAACTTTTTCTTACACACACGTGCGCACACAGAGATTCGTGTCCTTCCAAAAGGATTTGACCTCGAATCCTTCCCACTTAAATTCAACCATCCGGCATTCGAATACAAGATCCACTCTATTGAAGAAGATTCATTCCGTTGAAGTTTGATTTATATTATTTCAAATATCTATAAATCAAAAAACAAGTGTTTTGAATACTTTTTTTCCATGCATCAAGTAGAGAAAAACGGACGGCCTAAATAGTTAGTTTGTTAGTTTAAACGGTGTATAACATTTGAAACCTTAAAAAAATTAGTTTGTATGGGTTTTTAAATATTTAGATCATAATGAAATGATCGGATCGAGAATTTATATGTCTAGAGATATTGATCTAACCAGCCCATAAAATCTGACCCATAAACTGAAATCACTTAGAGGTGAATAGGTGATATGGCTAATCTAGAAACTAAATGCGGAAGCTAAAACAAAATTGCAACACACTTAATACAACCAACGAGTGTAGCCGAATTCCCCGTGAAGGGCTCTGGACTAACTCCTCTTGATTCCCCTAGATAAGCGTTTGGTGCTATATGAAGCTCTCGTGGTTAAGTATAAGTGAGGCACACAAACACACAAGCATACAAAAGATATGGCAATATGAATCAATGCAAGGAAACACAAACATACACAATATGATATGATATGAATGATGCAATGCACAACACAAATAAAGAGAGAGAGTTTAGAGATAATGGATCAAACGCAAACACAAAGATATGTTTCGAGGTTCGAGCCCCTAGCTCTACGTCCCCGCCTTCACCGAGAAGGATTTCTAATCCATTAGGAGTACCGAACTCCTCTCTCAACCAATACAATGCCACCGAGGTAATACAACCACAATCCACCTCTACCGAAGAGGAATATGCCGTAGCCAAACAACCAAACTCCACCTCACCAAGAGGGAGCAAACCAACAATCTCAACCTCTACCAAAGAGGGAGCAACCCAACAAATCAAGGGTTTTACAACAAGTGGTATATTTCAACCACAAACCACTTTCCTCTTTCCACAAAACAAGATCCTAATAGAATAGGATAGAATGATAGCTCAAGTGTGGAAAACTAAGAGTTTGGAAATCAAAAACTCAAAGAAAAACTCTAGGGAAAACTCTAGATAAAATAGATAATTAAGATCAAAACAATTCCCTAAGAATTTCCTTTTCAAAATGATTTTCCAACTCTTTTTAAAACAAAGCAAAGATCAAATCATTTTAGCTCTAAAAACTCTTTTGAATCTTGAAACAAACACTAGAAGGTAGGAAAATTTTGGCTCATGAAAACTTAGGCAAAATCCCAAAGAAATGAGGTTTATATAGGCCAAACCCTAAAACTAGCCGTTGGCTGAATTTGTCAGCCAGCGTGGCTGGCGGTCGACCGGGCGGTCGACCGCCAACGGTCATAAATATGACCGTTATAGGAACCCGGTCGACCGCCCGGTCGACCGCCCCAAAACAGAGAGCAAAGCTTTCTGGCCGGTCGACCGAGCCCTGTGCCTGGCCAACGTGCACAAGTCTGTGCACGTCGGTCGGTCGACCGGTCGGTCGACTCTGGATTCCGGTCGACCGGCCCGGTCGACCGCCAGAGCCTGGCAGGCAGCAATTTGGGTCAGAAAAAACATGTTAAAAATATTTCTAAAAATTCTTATAAATCTTCTAAAACTTCCCAAAAATAGTTTTAACATTTTGCATTGATATATAAACATGTGATAAAAATTTCAACTCAAATATCAAGCAATTTGAAACATTTTTGTGTCTTATCATTTTTACCAAAAATCAAAAACTGTATTTTATCAAACTTGGATTTTTCAATAGGAAATCTGTTTTTTCCTAAAACTCATAGAAATACAAAAACATGATATTTGAACATTATTAGGCATGTTGCATATGGACAGGTCCAATATATAAGAAACAAATATATATCATAGTTTTTGTCTTTAGTTCCAAAATAATGTTTTGTTGAAAATACCAAAACATAAAACGTGTGTGTATTGTGCAGTTGAGCATATCAACTATTCTTATCTTTACACATGGATCTAAAACAAACTAAACTAGGATACCTAAGTCTTCTTGACGATCTCCATCTTCAAGTCGACTCGATCCAAACCGTGATCCGCGAGCTAGACTCCAACGGGTGCTATGGTATGATCTTGATGCTCGGGCTCTGGAATCATCATGTGAAAGCTTCGAAACTCCTTTGTTGAAGCTAATCACCAACTAATATCTTGCTTAATGATCTGAAACTAAAATCACAAGATAATTAGTAAACATAACTATATGAGTTAATCATCATCAAAACTAGAGTGGAAGGCCTCTGGGCCAACATAAACCCCTAGCTACAAATACAATACTAGTTTTATTTTGGACTGCTACGAAGTCCGCTCCGCTAATAGCACCAAAATATATTTAATACATAATTTGTAGCGTAATAAGTGTTTTTTTTAATACTTCGAGTCAAAAATTTTCCCTGCGAAAACATGCCTGAAAATGTTAAGCTGGCGGTGTCGTACAATATTTCCGCGTTTCAAATCACGCTAGTAAACCTCTTAGCTTGGACACAACTAGAGTCAGGCTATAATCATTTTTTTCCCTATGATTAAAAACATAGGAAGTAATAATTTTGACTGAGTAATTCTGATCGTACGGGTTTGTAATACCCCTCTCCCGGAATACGTGCCTAGTTACGTATTCAGTCCTTTGACCGTATTTTCCGATGTACCTTCCGTATTTGACCGATTTTAATTTCAAATATCATTTTCTAATATTTATATTTTATGTGATTTTCTGGAAATTTCTGGAATTAAAATGAATTTCTCCGAAACCGGTGTCGGCCAGTACCGCTGACCGATTTCCGAATTTTATCTTCCAAACTGTTAGGAATTTCTAGAAAGTCCTTTAGACTTTATTGCTTAGAATCATATTTCCTACTCACACTCTTTTTCTGGAGATTTTATAATTTATGAAAATTCTTTCGGAGTCGGTAAATAACTGATTCCGGGATTTTTAATAAAAAATCTATACAGTATTTCTTCAAACGAATTTCACCATTGGTCTTCAAATATCATTCTTGATTTTTGGTAAAATTTTCAGACCATTCCAAAATACTTGAATTTCGGGCATTTTTCCAAAATTGCAAAAATCCAAATTCCACTTCATTTCCACCTCATTTCCCACTCATCACTTCACCTAACCCCACTCACTCTCTCCCTCTCCCACAGCCGGCCAAGTGGCCAAAGAGAGGACACTCACCTCACCCCTCCTTTTGCAAGGTAACCCCTCACTTTCACCAAAATGTCAACCCCTTCACATAAATCCCAACATATAAATTCCTTCAATTGCAAATTTCCCCCTTTCCTTCTCATTTCTTCATCAAGAGAGGAATTGCAAAATCCCCTTCTTCTTCTCTCAACAAACCCTAACTTCAAGAGATCACCCAAATCCCTTCACAACCACCTCTAGATCACAAGGGATTCATCAAGGACTTCATCTAGAGCTCCATCTTCAACCACTACTCCCAAGGCAACTCCAAGAGCTAGTTCTTCACCTAGCTTCAACTACAAGTTGTGGATTGGAGCCAACACCTCCATCCTTGGATCAAGCTTCAGATTTGACCCCTCCAGGTGAGTTCTTACTCACCAAGACCTAATTCACACATCACATACTTGAAGTAGAAATCTTTGTTCACTTGCACACTAAAAATCCTATTTTTAGGTCATCTAAGCTCAAATCCAACCATTCCAAGGGAATAATTCACTCACCAAGACTTGTATTAGCCTTAGAGCACTGTATTTACACTTCTTGTACACATAGGTCACCTAAAACCAGGAATTTAGCCATCAAACACGTTTCCAGAATTTCTGTCCTGTACACTGATTTTCCCCACTATTAGTCGACTTACCATAAGACCTAGTCGACTAGAACACTTAGCTGAAATTTAGTTTTTCTGGAAACCCAGCATTAGTCGACTTGCCCAAAATATCAGTCGACTAATAAACTCTCTGGAATCCCATATTAGTCGACTCCTGAATCCACCTAGTCGACTAATCCTTCCTGGATCAGAAACCCAACTTTCTGTATCAGCAGACTTAGTCGACTTAAGTGTCCATCAGTCGACTATAACTCCCTATTAGTCGACTAACCTTCCTACCCTAGTCGACTAATTTTCCCTGAAACAGAATTCTAACTCTTTGTATCCCAGTATTAGTCGACTAACCCTTACCCCTAGTCGACTAATCCTGGCTGTGTGTCATAGTTAATTTCTGTTCTAAATTTAGTACCTATACTTGTTACATGTGTATTATTTCCTGCTTGTTCATGCTTCAATACCAGCACTACATGACATATAACTGAATGGATGCATCTCCTATTGCCTCATGACTTGTTATTGTATATATTCGTTTCATGGCATGTTAAATAGCAACATCACCACTTATCATGCCATCTCTTAAAACAAAGCATGATACACCGGACTTTTACATAAAATGCACCAACTTACACATGGGTCAGGGGGAAATATGCGGAATATCGATATGTGTTCGTGTTTACAGTGGTATTAGGATGTGCACCATGTTTCCGGTCTTACCTGTGGTACTCCAGGGGACCGAGGGGAGTGCTTCCTCCCTTTCCTGTTTACTGTCATGACAAGGGCATACATAAGACCCTCCTGTTTAGCCTAGCGGCAGGTTCCGTCTTCAAGCAACGGAACAATACTGGGCCGTGGTCCCGGGCATGCACGGGACACACTGTAAACATAGTTCGTCGATACAACCGCTGTTTCCAATAACAACCTTGTTTCACTAGGATATGGATCTATGTGCTCTGGGACGCTGGGTCACATAGCTAGATATCACAGTAAGACAAGTAATAATAATAAGACGTTAATTGTAGATTTATTGCATATGACTTTATCTTTCTTAGATTACATCTCTTGTCATACATTGTTACTTAGTACTATTTCATTATCTCTATTCATGATCCTTGCCACTTGGCTACCTTTATTTGTTGTATTATGTCTTGACCCTTTGGATTTGCATATTCAGATTCCGAGGCCTGGGTCGAAGTGGAGCCTTCCACAGAGGACTTGGCTTACCTAGGAGAGCAGGCTGACCAGCTCTAGATCTATCCTGCCCGACACTTCTTTTGGTTCACGGATCTCCATCCTTACGTGAGCATTTTTGTATTTTTGGTTGTATATCGTTCTTTTTGGACTTGGGTTGTGATAAAGGACACTTGTAAAGTGATTTTTGCTTATCATAACTTGTATAGCTTTGTATTTATCTTTTGTAAGTTGGCATATGAATATACCGCGCTGTGTGTTGTACTCTGATACTTGTTGCACTTATGCTTAGCGTATATACGTGGGGGCACCATCTGACCTACGTATATGCGTTGCAGTGACGTTCCCGTATCTTTGGGATCGGGCGTTACTGTACGGTGCGGGGAAGAGATTTTGCGGTAAAATTTCCTTGAATCAGTTGAAAGATTACAACAAAAACAATATTCCGACTACAAGGGAGGGAGGATGCTTGGATCTTCCCTTTGTTTAGTGCTGGGTTCTTCGTGTGGCGATGGAGAGTGAATCTTGTTCTCCGTTGACCAGATGACCGTCCTGGACCGTCGGGGGTCTTCTCTTCGGCCGGTAGGGGAGTAACTCGGCTCCGGCTACCAAACTCCCAAAGAGGAGGTAGGCGAAGATAGGCTAGTACTCAGTAAGCCTGTTGAAGAATCTCTTCTCTCTCGGTCGTCGACGTTGGGCTTCTCTCTCTCGATGCCTTGATCCTCTGACCCTCCTCTCTTTGATTCAATCCAATCCACACTTCCTTCATAGCCAACAGGGCTATTTATAGGGGCCTTAAGGGGTGATCGTGCCCCCTAAAAATGTGCCTGAACGAGGGCCACTACCCGCCATATGCGCGGGAACTGACTCCCCACGATCTGGGCGGTTGCAACTGAGACGCGGATTTCAGACTAAACGCGCCTTGATGCTGAGACGCGGGCTTCAGGCCGGACGCGCCTTGGATGCTGAGACGCGAGCTTCAGTCCCTTGTGTCTTGGATGCTGAGACGCGGGCGTCAGTCCCTTGCGTCTTGGATGCTGAGACGCGGGCGTCGAGCCAACACGCTTTGATGTTAAGACGCGGGCTTCAGGCCGACGCGTCTTGAAGTTGAGACGCGGGCTTCAGGCCGACGCGTCTTGAAGTTGAGACGCGGGCTTCAATCCTTTGCGTCTTTGAGACTGCTTCTTTGGTGGCTTGCCTGTTTGTCATTTTTAGACAGCCTACAGAACCCCCTCCAAAGTTTCCGATATTCCGCAGTTGAATGGGACGGATTTCGGAATACTTTGGACTTAAGCCGCGTTCGCCTTTGTGAATGGACTGTTGATGCCTCGGGTTTGATCTTATCCGAATTTGGTCTTCGTGAGTGTACTGTTGAATTCTTAGAAGCCATCAGAGTCGATCGTGTAGATACACAGCCTAGACCTCCCCCATTGCTTTTAGTCTGTCACGAGTGCGTTTTTGGCTGGGAGTAGTTGGTTGTCTGTTGGCGCCAGTGTACTGTTGAACTGTCTTGCAGACGCATAAGACTGGACGCAGGCTCCTTTTTGAAAAAGCAGAGGCTGCTTTGAAGACGCAGCTTCCATAAAGTAGACGCAAGAGACTGGACGCAGGCTTCTCTTTGAAAAGCAGAGGCTGCTTTGAAGACGCAGCTTCCATAAAGTAGACGCAAGAGACTGGACGCAGGCTTCTCTTTGAAAAGCAGAAGCCACTTTGAAGACGCAGCGTCTATAGGGTAGACGCGATGTTGGTCAGACGCGAACTCCTTAGAGGAGACGCAATATTCCGAACGCACTCTTGGAAATGCTGACGGGGCATGTCTGGTGCGTTTTCTGGGCGCAAACTTTATGCTATATCATGATTACGCCGCCAGCTGGCCTGGGGAAACGGCGAAATTTCGCCTTTTGGTGCGCGGATCTCGCGGTTCATTAAATGAACTATTCCACGTGTCGGCTTCTGATTCGCGGCGGGGTCGCGACGCATGATCTTCGCCACCGGAAGTGATTTTGTTACACGCGTCAAGCGACGGTTCGCTGCAGCGTCCCTTAGGTCACGCGCCGCGTATCTCTGCGCATCCCCGTGCCTATAAAAGGCAGCAGTTTGGAGAGGGTCTTCTTCTTTCTCGCGCTTGCTAAGAACTTTAAGAAGAGCACTTTCCCTCCCGGTTCCTCTGTTTAGCCATGGCACCAAAGACTAAGCCGACCGCTTCTTCCTCAAAGGCGACCACCACCGAGGCCCAGAGGGGCAGTTCTTCCTCTGCGCAGGACTTCGTCCTCCAAGGTGTCCAAGGTAGTATGCCCTAGGCAGAACGGACCCTTTAGGACTTTAAACCATTAAAAGCGCGTTTGATTCCCCAGACGCAGTCTTTGGGATGATAACCGGGGCGCGGATTAGATAATCTGACGCTCAAGAGCCCTGTGCTTCAGGTCCTTCACTTAGAGAGTCTAACTGTGAAGGTCTCTGGACGCAGCTTTGCAGAACGCAGATTTGGTCTTCGCGTTCTGTGTCATCAGGCGCCAATTTGATGAATCTGGCGTCTGAGTCCAAGTTCTTTGAATTTTCACAAGTCTTGGTTTGCAGAACGCGGATTTGATCCTTGCGTTTCTGTGCCATCAGGCGCCAATTTGACGAATCTGGCGTCTGAGTCCAAGTACTTTGAAATTCCACAAGTCTTGGTTTGCAGAACGCGGATTTGATTCTTGCGTTCTGTGTCATCAGGCGCCAATTTGATGAATCTGATCTGGCGTCTGAGTCCAAGTACTTTGAAATTCCACTAGTCTTGGTTTGCAGAACGCGGGTTTGATCCTTGCGTTCTGTGCTTCTTGACGCAGATTTGCGGGTCTGGACGCGGATTTGATGATTCCTGCGTCCAGTATCTTTTCTGCGTTTGGACGCAGAACACTTAGTATTTTTCTTTACTTTTGGTAAAGCATCTGACTTAAGTGTCTATCTTTTTGCAGCGCCGCAACCTGCTACTTCACTCCCCAAGATACGCCATTTTGGGCATGTAGGTGGAGCTGACCGGAACCTGACTTTTGTGCTGCAAAGGACTGCCCCTGTGACTGCCGACCAGTCGCCTGCTCGTGAGAAGAAGCTCTCGAATGTCGAGATGAGGACTCTTCGAGTGCTGATGACCGATGCAGCATTCACCACGGATGATGGCATTCAGCTGAAGAAGCCCGCCTTCTTCTTCGGGGATCATATCCATGATGGCGGCCATCGCGTGCACGAAGGGACTTACACATGGCTCCGTCAAATAGGGGGCAGAAGGTTCTTTCTCCCGGCCATGGATAGGATGTTCCCTATGTTCTATTACCAGCATATGTCCGTCCCGCGGAAGATGGAGTTTGACCTCGCTCGATATGCTCCTGAGGTTACCCTTGGCGATCTGGGCTCCCACCACCAAGTGCACCGTCATGACGGCCATGACGCGTCAGTTATCGGCCTTTTCCCTGGATCGCGCAAGAGGGAGATCCCGTCTGGAGAGATACCGCACATTGGCGCCACCTTCCTCAACATGTTCATAGCAGCGGAGGGCGACTATCCAGTTGCGTTCCGTGCATATGGGTGGGTCTATTCCCCAGCGAATTACTGGTGGGGCAGAATGGTTGGCTTTGTCCTTACCGAGCTCGGGGATCTGCTGAGGCGCATAGGACTGTACCCAGCGGTCAGGGCTGTACAGTGGGGGATCCCTCAAAGTTCTCAAAACTTCTTTGGGATCCTAGAACGTTACAATCCCTTGACGGGGACGTTCTTTACTCCAGTCGGGGAGATGGGCCTTGCCTTACACGAGATGCACGAGGTCTCAGGACTGGTGACAGGGGACATGCCCTATGAAGAATATGTCCCGACCGCTGTGGAGCTTCGCTACGTGAAGGAGGAGTTTCCTCTCATATACGAGACCTATTGGGAAGTGCTTTGTCACTTCCATATCTGCGGTCAGATCACCAAATGGCGGTCGCAGGGGGTCACGTATCTGTCTTGGGCCAGTTATTTGTTCAACAATGTGAACACCAAAGACCGCTTGATCACCCGATTGGCTCCCAGCACTGATAGGGAGATCGAAGACCGGATCGATCAGGCTCCCGAGAAGTTCTACACCACGGAGTCGAACGAAGATGGTTTCGACCCCGACTTGGTTTTTGAAAGCTTCCACCACCAAGCCCGGACTCCTATCTCCGATCGGGCGCTGCTGGCGGGTTTTCTGATGCTGTGGCTAAAGCGTTGTGTGGTGCCCACGCTGCCACATGAAGTTATAGTTGCCGATGTGGTGTACCCGGCGGTGCTTCTGGCCCATGGCAACCCTATAGCTCTTCTCCCGACCATGGTGGCTGGTATTCAGAGCGGGCTGCGGGCGCTGGCTAAAAGCTTTTGTGAGCCGCCAAAAACTGTGGATTCCGAGGGAAAGCCGTTCACGGACGCGGAGGGGAATCCAGTGGTGAAGCATCCCAATCCTCGGGTCGAGCTGCCTTACACATACCTTATGGCCTGGTACGTGATGCACTGCCCCTCTTTGATGACGGCGGTGCGTTGGAAGGAGGACTCCGTCCCCTTCATACAGCGATTGGAGGGTTCGAGGTGGGAAGATCCTTATATATATTACATCCGGAAGCGTCTTTCAACCCCGGCAAATTATCAGCTCAATCGTTGCCTCCTCCAGATCCCTGGTGCATCCTACGGCGATCTACTTGTCGATTCCGCAGGCCCTGATGATTTCACGAGGTTATCCCAGGGAGCCTTCTGGTGGTTGCTCAATATTCGGCCCGGGTATATGCTTTTTCGACAAGGGACGTCATGCACCATTGAGCCATACATGCCGAATCGCTTCGCTCGACAGTTCGGCTATGACCAGCTCTATATCGGGAATCCCAATGCTTATCTCGCCTTCGAAGGGAACTTGTTCGAGGGTGCTCGGGCCTGGTATTATAGTGTGGCTGGAGGGACAGGAACATCCTTCCGTCTACCTCTCGAAGCGCCCAAGTGCCAGATGAGTCTAAGCTATTGTACCTGGTACTCCCAAGCCGTCCAGACACCAAACTTTCTTCCGGCATCTTCATGTATCGAGAGCATCAATGCAAGCCTCGAGACAAGGACAGAGTCTGGTAAACCAACAAGACTCGTAGAGCAGTACCGGAGAGTTCGTAAGGAGGTCGGGAGAAGGACGAGGAGGGAGCCACGAGCTACAGAGCCACGACCGCCAAGGGCAGAGCCACGAGCGAAGAATGAGCCGTCAGTAACGAGGGCGGAGCCATCAGCGACGAGAGAGGAGCCTCCAGCAACGAGGGCGGAGCCACCAGCAAAGAGGTCTAAGCAGTTGGCGAGTAAGCGTCATCAACGCTCTACTCCTATTGTTGAACCAGCCCCAAAGAAGGTTAGGAGGGACTTGGCGTCTGAAGTCTCTCAATCCGGAGCCATCTCTGCTGGAGTTGAGGCGCTTCCTGAAGACCTTTTTGTCACAGTTGCGGAACCTCCGGAAGAGGGGGATTTACTCCCTCTAGTTCGTGCTCCTAGGTCGCACCACAGGCACCGCGAGGTTGTGGAGGAAGGGGAGTTCATCGAGCAATCTGCTGTTGCTGCTGATGTCACATCTCCAGAGATTGAAGTGGGGGGTGATGCAAATGTTGAGATTCTGGGAGTTGCAGCTCAGCTCAAATCTCCTTCTGCTCAGGAAAGGGGAGAGGAGGCACAGCAGTTGGGGTCTCCGAGCGTCTTTATCTCCAGTCTTAGGGCCGCCGACCCTAGTCCTACTACTGGAGTGATTGGAGGCCAGGCTCCGATTGTGGATTCTCCGGAGCCGTCGTCTTCTTCGCTCTCAGGGGCAAGCATGTTTGAGGACAAGGTTGACTATGGTGGTGAACCCGCTTCTCCTGATCAAAGTAAGTTTTTTCATATCTCAGAGGAGGAGATGTATGTGGGCGAATCATCGTCTGCACCATCAGTGGCGGCTATTCCTGTTGAAGGTACCTTTTCCACCTTCTGTCCAATTTTTCTTTGCATGTTGAAGAAAATGCCTTGACATTTTTTCATTTTATATTGTAGGGCCAGCCGGAGACGTCAGAGCTATAACCTCCTCACATATTGATGAGATGGTGAGAGAGTTGACCGGACCCCAGGGTATTGAGGCCTCAACTGCTGAGATGCCTTCAGAGGGGGCAGCTGCTGGGACTGGGGAGCCTTCCACTCTGCCAGAGGAGGAAGCCACTGATGAGGTCGAGGAGGTCCAGGTGAAGGCAGGTCCACTCCCAGAAGATCGCACGGCTCAAGTCTCAAATGAAGTTTCTGAGGAAATCGTGCTTGCCACTCCATCATTGGTCGCGGAAGTTCCCGCAGGGATAGCACCTCTGGAAGCACCAGTGGCCGGTTCCGCTCTTGCCGTATCAACAGTCAGCATGACTTCTGTGCAAAAAGAGCCGGCCTACACCCCTTCTTCTGAGATAGAAAGGGGGTCGGGGAGCGCTCCGGGTGATGACAGCATGGACTTCCTGACGCGCAGTACGGTGCGGCAGTTCTTCGAAGCGATGCGATCGTGCATCGACTTTATCCTTTCTGGGCGTCGTTCTTTTGACTTTGCCCGGAGATTTCTCGGGAATGTGGCCGAGAACATCGAACTAGTCGGGGGCCTTCCTCTTGCTCAGGCATGTATGCGGGTGGTGGATCAGTTGGAGAGTGACCTGAAAGAGCTGAAGTCTTTAGACGAAGCTGACTCCCTCCACGAAACCAAGTCATCCTGGATAGCCTCCTTTCTGCCCAAAGGCAAGAGCGACAGGAAGTGGAAATGCAAATTGCTGAAGAGGTCAGTAACCTTGAACGTTCCCAGGCTGAATGTCAAAAGCTGATTGAGGATTCAGGGAAAACTGAGCTCGTCATGCAGACCACAGAGCTTGCTATTACCAATGCTCGGGCTGCTATTGCTAAAGCCCAAGCCCTGCTAGCTGTCAATGAAGAGAAGCTCGTCGCTCTTAAGAAGAAGCTAGAAGAGCAGCAGGCTGCGAGGGCACAGGCTGAAGAGAGCCAGTCCGTTCATCTCTCCAGATTGGAGACTTTGCGAGCCCAGTGGCTGAAAAACCCTGCCTATCTGAAGAGGAGCTGCGGGTCCAGGCCATGATGGAGGCTGAGAAGACACGTCAGCATGAGATGCATCGTCTCAGGGAGCGCATCCGTTCTCTACCAGATCGAGATTTTTAGCCTTCTCCTCTCCCCCCTTTTTTTTTGTCACGCTCAATCTTATTTGTATAAGAGAGCGTTTTTGTATCACTTTCATATTTTTGGATATAAATAAAAGTGACACCCTCCTTTTTACTTCTTTTGTCTCGAACTCTTTGCCTTTGGTTGGACATGTAGGAGCAAGGAAGTCTTTTGATCTTTATCAAATTATAATCATAATCTTAATAAGTCAAAAGTATTGAGGAAAGATCTTGTTCCAAGAACTTTCATGACACTGTCAGAGGTGTAAGCTTAACTTGACAGAGGTGATTTTTGGTGGACCTGCCACTTTGTGGAAGAAAGTGACAGGTGGAGTTCGTACCCCCGGGAAAGATGAACTTTTATCAAGGATTTTGTGCTTAACTTGATTTCAGATCAGCTGGGGATGTTGATGGAAACATTGTTTATTGGTGTAATGTTAACCAACAATGCCTCCAAAATGAATTCGATATTCTGTTGGGGAGAATATCAAATGAAACTAGACTCGCGGGGGAATCTAGGGAAGTCCTTACCGTTAGAGGTGTGATATTAACTTAACGGGTTGGAAATAGTCTTGTCAGAAGTGTAATGTTAACTTGACAAGGACATGAGTTAGAGGTGTGATGTTAACTTAACTCATCAATCATCTCAGTTTTATAAGAGAAAACTGAGGGTGTCACTGTCATAGGTGTGATGTTTAACTTAACAGTGAGGGTAATGCTAGAGGTGTAATGTTGAACTTGGCATTAGTCGTCTCGGCTTGAAGAAGTCGAGGAAAGGTCATAGCCATAGGTGTATTGTTGAACTTAGCAATGACTCGGATGCTAGAAGTGTAGTGTTAACTTGGCATCGTTCGTCTCGGCTTAAGGAAGTCGAGGAAAGGTCATAGCCATAGGTGTATTGTTGAACTTAGCAATGACTCGGATGCTAGAAGTGTAGTGTTAACTTGGCATCGTCCATTTCAACTTCGATATGGAAGTCTGAAGAAAGGGTAACTGTCAGAGGTGTAATATTAACTTGACGGGCACCTGGTATACTGCTTAGAGGTGTAATGTTAACTTAAACAGTAGTTTGTCAGAGGTGTGATATTAACTTGACAAGAATTGGCTCTTGATAGGAGCAATTTGAGGACCTGTCATTCTATTGATGAGAATTGACAAGTGGAATTTGAAATGCCAGAGGTATAGTGTTAACTTGGCAATTTTGAAGTTTGCTGCTCTATGTAGAGGTAACAAGCGGGGCTTGTACTCGACAAGGAGTATTCATTACCAGAGGTATAGTGTTTAACGTAGTAATGTATGCATTTTGTGGTCCTACCATTCTATGGATGAGAATTGGTAAGAGATTTTGGAGGAGAGAGTGGAATCAGGTCCACTTAGGATTTTTAGCAAACCCTCAGCTATCAACGGATTTGAGATGCCTTTACCAACTACCGTTTGAGTTGGGCTAGCCATGCTATTCCCCTCAGCATGATGAGTTGTCGAGGATTTATGTTGGGCTTAAATGCCAACGTTTTCCTCTATCCTTAGCCGTCGAAGGCGTTGGATGTTTGATCAGAGGTGTGGTATTAACTTGATCGGCAGGAGAACACCATCTAGGGATAGTATTTCTTCAGGAATTTGCCATTGATTGGCATCATGAGTGTATCGCCATTAGAGGTTATGAGACGATACGATCCATTCGAGTAGACCGACTCTACTACAAATGGTCCTTCCCATTTGGGTTGGAATTTTCCCTTCGTCTTGTGCGTCATGACCATGGGTCTCCGGACGGCTAAGACAAGGTCGCCTTTCTTGAAAGTTCGCGTCTTGACTTTCTTGTTGAAGGCTCTGGTGATGCGAGCTTGATAAAGCTCGATCTGTTGCTGGGCCTGCAGACGCCTGTCGTCTAAGGCCTCCAGTTCTTGGAGTCGCTGTCGATACTTCTCCTCTGTTGTCATCTCGGCGGTCAGGGCGACGCGTAGAGATGGAATTTGGATTTCCAGTGGGAGGACAGCTTCACATCCGTACACCAAGGAAAATGGCGTGGCTTTAGTTGGGGTTCGCACGGTCGTGCGATATGCCCATAAGCATTCACCCAGCTTATCGTCCCAGTCTCGTTGACTTTTCGAGACGAATTTCTTAAGAAGCTTGCCAATAGTCTTATTGAAAGCTTCCGCGAGGCCGTTGGCGGGAGGATAGTATGCCGTTGAAGACACACTCTGGATTCTGAACTTGGCACAGAATCTCTGGAAAGCCTGGCTGATGAACTGGGGTCCATTGTCATGGACGATCCGCCGAGGCACACCGAAGCGATAGATAACGTGATGTTTCACGAATTTGATCACGTTAGACGATTTTACCTCTTTTAGAGGAACAGCTTCGGCCCACTTGGAGAAGTAATCGGTTATTGCTAGAATGAACCGATGTCCTTTCGATGATGGTGGGCTGATGGGGCCGACCACGTCCATCCCCCACATTTCAAACGGCCAAGTAGAGGTCGTAGAGTGGAGGTACCCTGGTGCCTGATGGATGAAATCGCCATGTATTTGACAGGCATGACATCTTTTGGCGTAAGCGACGGCATCGGCGACCATTTTGGGCCAGTAATACCCCAATCTTTGGAGTCTGTTTGCCAGCTTCGGGCCAGGTTGATGAGCTCCACACGTACCATCGTGGGCTTCTTTCAACACTTCACGGGCTTCTTTTGATGAGAGGCACCGGAGCAGGATCCCGTCATGCGATCGACGGTACAGTGTTCGCGTGATCGCATTATAGTAAAATTTGGGGGCTTTCCTCCGAATGGCGGCCGCCTCTTTGGTGTCTTCAGGCAGGATGCCGTATAAGACATAATCAATATAGGGAAATCGCCAGTCTTTAAGTTCTGGAGCGGTTGACACTTCAAGTGTTCTTTACCGCGACGATCTCCTGTTGACCCTGGGTAGTTTCCGGGGGAAATTTTTGGACAGTATAGGTCGTGGCTATAGACGAATACTTTCTCCATTGTTCCTGCTGGGAGAGCTAGGGAAGCTGCGAGAGATGCGAGGGCATCTGCATGCGCATTTTGGCTTCGCGGCACATGGTCAATGTAGAAGTTTGAAAACTTTTCCGCCATGTGGATTGTCGCGTTGTAGTATGGTACTAGATCTTCATGCCTGACCTCATACTCTCCACGAACTTGGCTGACGATGAGTTTGGAGTCACCGTACGCCTCGAGATTTTTAACGCCAATCTCATCGGCGAATTGCATCCCAATCAGGAGAGCGTTGTATTCCGCCACATTGTTCGAACAGGGTTCGGTTAACGAGATAGCCCGGGGGATCACGTAGTTTTGTGGGGAGACGAGTACTACTCCTACCCCCGCTACTGTGTGTCCCTTTGGGCTTGCCCTTGATGCACCATCGAAGAAAAGTTGCCACACTTGTCCTTCGAATGTTGCCTGAGTCAGGCATACTTCAGCGACCTCATCTGGGAGATCCTCATAAAGTTTGGCTACCCTCGGATCTGGGTGTTCAGCTAAAAAGTCCGCCACCGCTTGTCCTTTAATGGCCTTCTGTGGCAGGAAGTGCATCTCATATTGAGAGAGCAATATAGCCCATTTCGCCAGCCGGCCATTCAATGATGAAGGCTTTGTCATAAGCAACCTCAGGGGGTTGACTTTTGATATGACATTTATGGTTTGGCCTATCAGATAGTGTCGCATTTTCTGAATAGCGAACACCAAGGCCAAACACTCCTTCTCGATCGGGTTGTACCGATGTTCGGCCCCGATCATTGTTCTACTGAGGTAGTAGATTGCTTGTTCTCGCCCTTGGTCATCATTCTGAGCTAGTAGAGCTCCCAAAGAATGATCCATCGATCGGACGTACACCAGGAAGGCTTTCTTTCTGGATACCGGAGCTGCAAGGACTGGTGGTTGGGTGAGGTATCGTTTGATCTCCTCGAATGCTTGCTGGCAAGCGTCGTCCCATACGAACGAGACTCCCTTCTTCATCAGCTTAGCGAAGGGTCGGCATCTTCCGGAGAGATTTGAAATAAATCTGCGGATGTATGCCAGTCGTCCCTGCAATCCTCTGAGCTCCCTGAGGCTTCTTGGAGGTTGCATTTCCTGAATGGCGCGAACCTTCTCCGGATCCAAATGAATTCCGGTAGAGGTTACAACAAACCCTAGGAATTTGCCGCTGGCTACCCCCAGGAATGATTTGGTGGGATTCATCTTCAATTGATGAGCCCGCATGATGTCAAAGACCGCTTTAAGATCCGCTATGTGATCTCCTTTAGTGCGGCTTTTCACCGCGATGTCATCGACATAGCACTCCACCGTTTTGCGTATCTGCTGGTGGAAAATGGCATTCATAGCCCTTTGGTATGTTGCCCCTGCATTTTTTAGTCCGAAGGGCATGACGGTGTAGCAGTATACTCCTAGAGGTGTCCTGAAGGAGGTGTGCTTTTCGTCGTCGGGGTACATCTTGATTTGATTGTATCCTGAGAATCCGTCCATAAAGGACATTCGCTCGAACCCGCATGTATTGTCAATCATGACATCTGTGATTGGTAACGGGAACTCGTCTTTGGGGCAGGCCTCGTTTAGATCGCGGAAGTCGATGCAGATCCGGATCTTCCCGTTCTTCTTGACAACGGGTACGATGTTGGCTACCCAATCAGGATGCTGTTCCTCCCTGATAAAGCCAGAGTCAATAAGCTTCTTGACTTCTGATTGGATTGCCTCCATTACTTCGGGACGGAACCGTCGCTGCTGTTGTTTGACAGGTTTTACATCCGGATTGATGTTGAGGCGGTGCATAGCCACTTGAGGATCAAGTCCAGGCATATCCTCGTAGTTCCAGGCGAAGACGTCTATATACTCTTGTATAAGAGATATTAGATCCTTCTTCTCTGAAGGTGACAGGCCGTCACTTATGAAGATGGGCTTAGGATTAGCCTCATCCCCCAGATTGATCTGGACAACCTTGTCTTCTGTGGGTGGCTCACGCTGTTCAAAGCGGATATCCCAAAGAGCATTCAAATGTTTGATCCAAGGGTCTGTATCCGACTGGATCATTTCTTCATCTTCATCTTCCAGATGACTTGTTGAAACCATATTTATTGAAAGTTCTTTGAAGATGTTGCCGACACTGACATCCGATTCCACGATGACGTGCCTGATGAGTGGTCGTGGCTTGACAGTCTCTCCGAATCAGAGGCTGATGGCACTGGAGTTGATACATAACCCAACCCCCGCGCGTCTGATGATAATAATCAGGTGCTTTCCCTTTCGGCACAAAAGATCGAAGCAATGATCTCCTTCCTTTGCCGAAGTTCAATCCAGGTCCATTGGCTAGATCGTATCCCATACGCTTCATCATCTTGAGCGTTCTCGGTTCATAGTGATTGAACTGTGGGGGCTCCTTTTCACCTTCTGATTCTTCATAGAGTGCTGGTTCAGACGAAATTCGTCCAAAGAGGATTGGTTTCTGGCCTTTTCGTCTGGCTGGAACCAGGAATACAGACTTTTGTGCGTCGCCATCATCCTGGTACGTCCCGAAGGATGATTTTATTGGTACATGCAATGATGTCAAAGCATCCATTGCCGACCAGACATCCTCATCTACGTTGGTGCTAGTATCCGACGGTATTGAATCAGACTCACACGCAGGAAAATACGCGAAATCTAAATCTTCATTAATATACCACCGCCTGTATCGTCGGCGGTATCAACATCGAGCTTATTAGTGCTCTTTACAAGTGGTTCTAGCTCCCACAGGCACTCTTCTTCCTCAGGCTCGACGTCAGCTTCATTACCAGAGTCTGGCTCCTCTGGTTGCGGGGTTTCATTAGTCTCCTCATATAAGAGGGAATCCGTGAAGTAATTCTCGACCCCTTTGAACGGATGCCTTTCGGCAATCAACGTTCGGACCTGTCCGCTCTCGTCGATGTATTTCATGACTTGATGGAGAGTGGAGGGAACAATGGAATTTTGGTGAATCCATGGTCGTCCCAGCAACAGGTTGTAAGACGTGTCAGCGTCAATGACGTAACACGTTACTTCTGATTTGAGGCTCCCGATCCGGCATTTAAGCTTGATCTTCCCCATCGGGCGGGAGCTGTTGGCATTAAACCCATAAATAGTCGTCTGGGTAGGGCTCAGACGATGGGTAGGAATGCCCAGAAATTGCATGACCCGGCGAGGTATGATGCTTAGTGCTGACCCAG
Source organism: Agave tequilana (assembly GCA_038442645.1). Lineage (NCBI taxonomy): Eukaryota > Viridiplantae > Streptophyta > Magnoliopsida > Asparagales > Asparagaceae > Agave > Agave tequilana. The sequence goes on from JAVJIF010031686.1 coordinate 337,227, forward strand.
GGTCTACCTGAATGCGATTCACCTCGGATGACCCGATATACCCCGTGAAGTATAGGGGTCGGTCATGCTTCCCTTTAACCTGCATGTCATCTTTTGTGAAAGAGATGCAGGGAGCATTTGGGAGGTGTGGAGGCAATTCTCTACATCTTCCTCCCTCGGTACGTGGGTCAGAAAGACCTCAGCGTTTGTCAGGGCTTCTTGTAGAGCTTCTCTGGTTGACTTTGATAGCCTCAGGAGCTCATACAAGGTAATGCGTGCTGGGATGTTGGCTAACTGAGCCAGCACATCGAAGCGGTAAGGTGTCGAAGGTGTCGAAGATCCTTCCGCTGCACTTCTTGAAAGAACCCGAGAAAACCGAGTTTCTTTCTGTTTCTCCACGGGTGGTTTTGCGGAGGGCTGAGCTGGCTCTACAGCTGGTTGAGGAGGGACCACCGCCTTTTCGCCGTACTGCTTCAAGTACGCCTGCCCTGCCTGAGCGGGTGCCTGATGTCGGTTGTTGGGTTCTGCCGCCAGGACCATTGTCTCCTCTTCTGAGTCGGTCAGCGAAGGAACATCAGCGTCTGCTTCCCGGGAAGAAGCGCAGATCACGTGGCAAGATGAAGCCTTTCCTTTGCCTTTGGACTTCCTGTTGGTCACAGTCGTCCATTGCTGCTCGTCAACGAGGTCAGGGTGGACCCACATGATTCCTCCTTCAGGTGTAGGGACCGGGACCAAGCCCTTCTCCTGCTGCTGATGAGGGTCTGTGTTGACCACTCTCAATTCTCCTTTCGGGACAGAGATCACTCCCACGGGCATCGGGGGTCGTGTCCCAAAGTGGAGCATCGACGTCATGTTGGCCGACATCTTCTTCTGCTCTGGCCGGAGTTTTAATACCTCCGCGTCAATCAGGGCTTGGAGGACGTCCTTGAAGATGTAACAGCTCCTGGTAGGGTGCCCGAGCATCCTATGGTATAGGCAGTAGTTGGGATTGTCGGTCTTGCCGACTTCTTCCGGGCGCCTGATTTCAGGGAGCTTCAGTCGATTGCTCTTGTTGAGTAGTTTGAAGAGCGAATCGACGTGTTCCTCCTTGAAGGAATACTGTTTGTTGGCGCGGGTTGGCTGGAGGAGCCACCTGCTCTGCCTGACTGAGGTTTGACGGGAGACTTGGTCTCTGTCGCCAAATTATCCTTCCGTTTTGTTTGGAGGATGTGTCTGGTGCACGCCTCGTCGTCCTTTCTGGCCTGGGCTTGCCTTCTTCCGCTCTGACGCGGGCAACAATCTCCTCAGCCTGTTCACCTTGCTGGACTAACTGTTTCCAGGTGCGGCTTTCAGCAACCCCTATCTGAGCAAGGAGTGAGGTTTGGAGATTGTGGCGACATGTTTCCACCAGGGTGGCCTGGGTCATGCCGCTCGGACATCGGAGTGCCGTGTTCCGAAATCTTTCTACGAAAGACTTAACGGACTCTCCCTTTCGCTGCTTGGTAGCTAAAAGGGTAGGCATTGTTACCTCCGAGTCATCCTCGAAGAAGCGTGTTAGAAACAGCTTCTCCAAGTCGCCCCAGTTCTTGATTGAACCTTCCGGGAGCTTCATAAACCATTCAAAGGCCAACCCTTTCAGGGTGCCAATGAACAGTCGCGCCAATATAGCGTCGTTATCTACCACATTCCCAGTTTGGGATTTGAAGTAGTAGATATGCTGGTTGGGTGATCCCTTCCCGTCGAAAGCTTGGAGAGTTGGAGCCTTGAATCTAGGAGGGTACGGGACTAAGTCCCACTCGGCTGGATATGGCGGACCACTCCAGCTTCTTGGAGATCTTTACGACTGGCAAGGGCGTTGAGTCGTTGCTCCAGTAGGCTCATTCTTTGATCTTGAGCCTTCTCCGAGTCTGAGTTGCTTCCTGCATGCGCTGAAGGCCTGGACACATTCGAAGGAGATCGTCGTGTCCCATCGGAGGGATCAGAGGGTGGATTTCCTCCTCTTCCTCTTCTAGCCCTTGGCCTTCTAGGAGGAGACCTCTCTCTCTCTTCGAGCAATTTCTCAAGCATGTGCTTGAGACCGTCAATGGTTCTCTGTTGAGAGGAGAGTATTTGCATTTGGTGCTTCTGCATCTGCATTAGATGCTTAGTTGTCTCCTCAGGAGCGTCTTCTTTATCCTCAGGAGCATCTGCCATGTAGGCAAAACTCCTCTTTCACCGGAAGAGTTCGAATCTTGCGACTCTATCACTACGAGAGTGAGAGTCGTCCATTCTAATGCCGCGGATAAGGCATTATAGTCAATTGGGGGGATGGTCCCTGTCCTGGTACGGGTATGTCGATACACCCCTTCTGTCTCAGAGTTTGACCCCTCTGAATTGATCATTGGTTGTTTTCCCCTGCTTCTGCTTGTCATATATGCGGTAAGCTCCGGGTATTCGACATCAGAGAAGGTTCTCTTTCGGTGGGAGCGCCTTCTTTTGGCTGACGGGGGAATCAGGGTCAGCTGTCTAACCAAAGACGGCTGGTGCACGCCTGATTCGCAATGGCATCCAGAGAGCATCTGGATGAGTTGTTGACAGCAGCAAGAAGAAGTGGCCTGATTGGCACTTCTTTTCCTCGTCAAATAATCCCTCAAATCCGTGGGAGGGGGATTAAATAGACTGGCCTCACGGCGTCGAAGACGGGGGGCAGTCGTGTGTTGCGCTGTCTGAACGCAGGTCTCAGAAACGCGGTGGTCACACTGTTGCGTTGCGCGCGTCTGGCGTCTCTGTTGAGACGAGACGCGGTCCTCGCGTTGCAGTCTGCTGCATTGGAGCAGAGAGACTTGGGACGTTACGCGCGTCTGGCGTCTCTGTTGAGATAAGACGCGGTCGTCGCACTGTTGTCCACTGCGTTGGGGCAGAGAGACTTGAGGTGTTACGCGCGTCTGTTGAGACGAGACGCGGTCCTCGCACTGTTGGGAGATTTCGCGCGTCTGGCGTCTCTGTTGAGACGAGACGCGGTTCTCGCACTGTTGTCCGCTGCGTTGAAGCAGAGGGACTTGGAAGATAATGGGCTGCTGGGCCCCATGCCTGGGAACGCATGCGTCCTGCGTTTGATGAGACGCAGAAACTTCGCTTCGGCGTTTGGTAAGTTGATCTTCAGCAGACTCAACTTGAGGAGTCTCGCGTTTGGGTCGCCAAACGCGGATTTCTCGCACTGGTCGAGGTGCGGGCAAGGCATCATATTGAACGCCGCGTCCAACCCCAGTCAGAGAACCATCGGTTCCAACCGAGTGTTGACGCGCGCGTCGTCTTTGTCGACGCTCGGCATTTCGATTGCGTCGTGGAGGAGGAGAGAAGCCAACAATTTCCTGGTTTGAAGAACCAGGGCTGTTCACCACGCGGGTCTCTTGGGAGACGTTGACGCGGGGTTTCTGCGAGACGCGGGCGTTCTGCAAGACGCGGGCGTCACGCGAGACACGGTCGATCGCAGCAACAGTTGTGCCGTGGACCACGCGGGCCTTCAGAGAGGCGTTGGCGCGTGAGTTCTGCGCGTCGCGGTTGATCGCAGCAGAGGCGTTGGATGTTACGCGGGCCTTCGAGGAGGCGTTGACGCGTGAACTGGGCGCGGCACAGAGGGTGACAGCAGCGCCTGGTTGAGCCGCGGATTGGGCTTCGGGAGGCTGCGTCGTTGAGACCCTGCGGCAGACGCGGGTCTTGGGGCTCTTGGAGCCAGAAGAGAGAAACTCTTCATACTTCGCCTGGTCGAACTCAACGACGAGTGATTCGACCATCTTCCCCTTACGGAGAACGTCATCCTGTACCACGATGTGCTCATCGGTCACGAATGTAGTCCCCAGCGGAGTCGCCATCTCTTGTACGGTGCGGGGAAGAGATTTTGCGGTAAAATTTCCTTGAATCAGTTGAAAGATTACAACAAAAACAATATTCCGACTACAAGGGAGGGAGGATGCTTGGATCTTCCCTTTGTTTAGTGCTGGGTTCTTCGTGTGGCGATGGAGAGTGAATCTTGTTCTCCGTTGACCAGATGACCGTCCTGGACCGTCGGGGGTCTTCTCTTCGGCCGGTAGGGGAGTAACTCGGCTCCGGCTACCAAACTCCCAAAGAGGAGGTAGGCGAAGATAGGCTAGTACTCAGTAAGCCTGTTGAAGAATCTCTTCTCTCTCGGTCGTCGACGTTGGCTTCTCTCTCTCGATGCCTTGATCCTCTGACCCTCCTCTCTTTTGATTCAATCCAATCCACACTTCCTTCATAGCCAACAGGGCTATTTATAGGGGCCTTAAGGGGTGATCGTGCCCCCTAAAAATGTGCCTGAACGAGGGCCACTACCCGCCATATGCGCGGAACTGACTCCCCACGATCTGGGCGGTTGCAACTGAGACGCGGATTTCAGACTAAACGCGCCTTGATGCTGAGACGCGGGCTTCAGGCCGGACGCGCCTTGGATGCTGAGACGCGAGCTTCAGTCCCTTGTGTCTTGGATGCTGAGACGCGGGCGTCAGTCCCTTGCGTCTTGGATGCTGAGACGCGGGCGTCGAGCCAACACGCTTTGATGTTAAGACGCGGGCTTCAGGCCGACGCGTCTTGAAGTTGAGACGCGGGCTTCAGGCCGACGCGTCTTGAAGTTGAGACGCGGGCTTCAATCCTTTGCGTCTTTGAGACTGCTT